>LR738715.1:359624827-359757152 GCA_902687465.1 Secale cereale
AGCCCATGAAGACGAGGCGTGATGGCGAGGAGGCAGCGTGACTTTGCCAACACTAACTTCCGATGGCCCCATGAGGCGGTGCGCTTATCTTGGAGGACCGTCGTAAACACGGTGTCCAGCCGAGATGAGGTGCCAACCACACCGGCATTGCCGATATGAGCGAGCGTTGGTTTTACAGCGACGCTGGTCTCTCCCGCAAGGCGAACCCCTTGCGTATCCCGACGAAACTGCTACATCATCAAGAAGTCCGAGCAGAGCAGGACTCATGCAACCTCAACACCGACTGCATCAACGCTGTCAAGACCGACGAGGCGCGACGGCGAGGGTGAACATGGCCACCACAAAGCCATGTTTTGAGAGGCATGTGTACTGACGAGGACACGACTTTGCCGCTGACCACACCACACACACCATCATCCTCATGCATGGATAACACGAAGCAAAGATGATGAAGAATACCACACAGCTTAATCGGAGGTATCACCTGGAGCAACCCGCGGGAGTAATTAACCGGGAGCTTTTCAAGGCCCCGGGAACCAGGAGACTGCACATCGCCATAGTCAGTTAGGCCGCGCTAGTAGGGCACGGAGCGCAACAATTTTTTTATGGGATCTTGTAATTTTGTTCATCCAAAGAGATAAATGAAATACTTGTTTCCCGTATCACCTTTCTTTGTGTACTACGGTACACTGGCACGCCCACATTTTACTTTTTCCCCGGCACATGAGAGAAATCAAACACCCGCTCTTCCCTTCTCACGGAGTTCTTTAAGTTTTTTCTCATGTCAAACTGTGACTCACAGATTACAACACACAACAGATATAGGTACAAGTAAGTACGATGCAGGAGATGGACAAAAACTTCACTAGGAGTTCGATGAAGAGCGTGGTCGCATGTATGTGAAGTATCTCGATGATCAGTAGTGGTTCCTACTAGGGGCGATCAGGACTTGTGGTTGTGGTATCTTTTCTCGTTTGATTTCGTCCATAGCCGGACCCTGTGTTATTTGGATGAATGTATGAATGTTGAATTAATTGTGTGATGTGGCGAGTGTAAGCCAACTATTTATCTCTTTTATCCCTGTTCATTACATGGGTTGTGCACGTAGGAGCTATAGTCGCATCCTGGGCATTACAAGTTGGTATTCAGAGCCTTCTCCGACCTAGGAGCCCCCTGATTGATCGAACCGCAGTCGGTTGAGTCTAGACACACACACACAAAAATGTTTTGAGTCCTATATATATATCGGAGAGTAGGATTTCTTTTTAGTCCTCATCTCCTTCGTCGCTCTAGTGAGGATTCCTGACGTTGTTTAACATCACTATCCTCAATTTTCACCAAATTATTTTTTAGGATCATGCGGGTATTGTTTGGATTGTTCCGATATCTTTGTGACGAGAATTTTGTCTTGGTGCCTCCCGTCTGTTTAGGCTGAGACCCGGGGAGTTGAGCTCTGAGGTATTGTCGTCCCATTGTGTATCGTTGTAGTTCTAGAATACCAGAGGCGGCCGATATCGAAAATTCTTCTATACTTGTCTGGTGATGAGATAACCCCGACGTCACCCAGTACTGGTGGGATAGTTCGGGAGTATTGCCACAGCTAGTATAGCGAATGCGTTTCGAAGGTCCGAGGTAAACGGTTTCCGAAGGTGCCTGGTTATGTTTTGACGGACGGATACAGCTGGATGTAGGATTTATTAGTTGTGTGATATGCGTTGCTTCCCCTTTATCCCCAACACTAGATTGCATAACCGGAAAGCTTCGGGAATTAATAGGTGGTATTCAAGTAGCTCTTAGGTAATCTTCCAACGGGTGCATGATATGAGGTTGGGGTTCAACATCTAGTGGAGAGGTTATCATGGGCGTTATTACACTAGGGGGTTGCATCTTAAAGGATCCTTGGCTATGCTAATCCGGGGATTGCAAGGCACTTTGTAACACGTGCCATGGGGCCTCAGCACGAACATGTGGTACAAAACCTCTATTATGTATTTGTTCCATCTGTTACCTTGTTGGTTTATTCTTCAATCTTTCACGTGGCTTCTCAACAAGTTGATATACCATTAAGCTTATGGAATTCATTCGTTTAATTTTGTTCGGGTGTTCATTGTGATGACTTGTGACACCCCGAGACCGGTGCGCCAGGTGTCAGCCAGTTATTCGTAGACGTTGCCCTATCATCTGCTTGCGTGTTGCTTGTTGCCATGTCATCATGTGTGTTGCATCAGCATGTTTTCAAAACTTGCATCCGTCCGAGTTCCCTCATCCTCTCCGTTGTCCGTTCTGAGCCCAGACACAATTGCACGTGCCCGCGGCGCCTCCGAATATTTTTTTTATAAGTGGCCGAAAAATGTTCTCGAAATGGGATGAAACTTGGCGTGCGGTCTTATTATAGTGTAGATAGGCCGCCTGCCAAATTTCATCTCATTCGGAGTCCGTTTGATAGCCCAACGGATAAATATAGCGGCACTAGTCGCCGGTATAAACGTCGGACGTTTTCGGTCTCCGAAAACCCCCACGGGCCTCTGTCCCTCTCCTCTCATCTCAGCCCAACTAATCTTCACAGCCCACCTAGGCCCAGCCTACTCCCCCCTCCGCTCGGAGCCGCACGATCGAGATCGTACGGCTCGAAACGGAGCTAAAACCCCCAAACCCTAGCCCCTATGCCTATATATAGGCCTCTTCCTTCCAAATTTGGGCATCCCCAGCCTTCCTCTGCCTCCCAGCCTCCTCCACCTCGAAATCTGAGCTCCTTCCGCAATTTCAGCGCCGGCCCGTCCCTCCTTCGCCACTTGGCGCCCTCCTAGTGGCCAGCGCCGCCACCTGGGCAGCTCCCGGCCAATAGCAGCCAGCCGCGTGGCCAAATCCGCGTCGCCCCGCGCCACTTGGGCAGCTCCCTGCCCCTCCTGCCGCGCGGCCCGTTACCGGCACACCCCGGGCCGCGCCGGGCTCAGCGGGCCCGAACCGCCCCGCTCGCTCCTCCCGCAGTGCCTTGCATCGTCCTCCCCGAGCCAGGTGCTCGGCGCCGCATCTCCTCTGTGCGCCGTCGTTGCTCCTCCGGCGAGCCCCAGCCGCCGGCCCGTTCAGATCCCGCGATGAGCTCGCCACCGCCCTGGTTGACCGCCGCCGGCGTCGTTCCCCGACCGCACCTCCGCCTCGACCGCCTTCAGCTCGCCGCCGGCTGACTTCCGGCCAGATCCGGCGCCCTCCGGCCGGCCGCCGCCCAGAGACCTCGCGGCCGACCGCCTCCGGCCCGGATCCGGCGAGATCCGGCCGGAGGAGCACTAACAACGCCCGATCTCCCCTCGTCGCCGGCGTTGCCAGCCGCGTTGACCGCCCCTCGAGCCACTACCAGGCGGGCCCGGCCGCCGCCGCCAACGAACACGTCCGATTGGCGACGGACGTGTCCGCCCCTCTCTCTGGCCGCGGGCCCCGTTCGTCAGAAGTGTCCGCTGCCTCTGGACAATGTCCGTTTCCCTTGGGTAGTTTTCTTCTAAGTCCTTTTTATGCATATTTTGTTGCTATGTTTGCATGGTGATATCTTTTTGTGTGCTTATCCAATTTGAGTGAATGAGATGTCGAAATGATCGTGGTGATATGCTCTACACTTTATTCCATTGTGCCATGCTTGTTTGAGTTCATCTAGGTGCTCTAATCTCTGTTGCAAGAGTGCTACTTGATATAAACTGTTGTTGCTAGTTATTTTCATGCCATGTTTGAGATGTGATAACTTGGTGCATGTTTATCGAAATGATGCAAATGATATGTCAAGATGTGCATCATGAGATGCTCTACATGTTGGTTGATATAGCATGCATGTGAGAGTTCATATTGCCATGTTTACCTCTGTTGCAAAGTGCATGTGGCTGTTAGGTTTTGTAACTTGTTACGAGATGCCTAGTTGAGGAGCTCGTTGCTATTGATGTGTTTGTCCCCATGTCACATGCCCTTATGTTTTAGATTCTCCTTCATGTGTTCTTTGTTGTGGTGCAAACCATTTGCTATGATATCCCTTGTGTTGACTTAAACATGCTTGCAAACATGCCATGATAATGTTACTGTTTTAACACTTAGTGAAATTCACTAAGTCTGGAATCTGTCATATCCTGATGCTATGTTTGCTTGATGCCCCAGGCAAATCCATGTTAGTTTTGGGGTGGCCATTGATCATTCCTTGTTGTATATGTTATTGTCTATCCATTCATGCCTTCACTTGCTCATTTGTCTTGCTGCAGCTTATTTAATTCTTGCTCCCAAGTTGCTATAAAATATTGCTGTCAGGTTTTTAGTGTCATGTTTAAAATGTTGTAGCTTGTTGCTATTGATCCATGCCTCCTATGGAGTTGCTCCAATGGAGTTGTTTGCTGTAGGATATGTCTTTTTTATGTCCATGCTTCTTGTCACCATGTTTGAGTGCTGTAGTGTATATATTTCTTGCTTCAAAGTTGCTATGTGGCTGTTAACTTCAGGTTGTTATTATATATTGTTTCATGTGTATCTTTTAGCCCGTTGCTCCGTTTTGGGTGCGCCTTATATGAAACTTGTGTGATTTTGCATGTAGAATCATAATATCATGTGAGTTTGCTTGATGTTTGGGTGCATCTTGCACCGTTGCCATGCTTGTCTTGTTTTGCTCATATCTTCTAGGCCGTAGCTCCAAATTTAACAAACTTTATATGAAACTTGACTAGAATATCGTGTAGATCATGATGGTGCATCTTAACCTGCTGTTTAACAACTTTAACTTAAGGTTTGTTCAGATCTGGACTAATTTCAAACTATGCATATGAGGACTTATCGGATTTGTAATACGTAGTTTCCGGCCTCTTTTAAACTTGTTCACTTGTGTTGTTTTTGAGTGCTTCCTACCTTGCCATGTTTTGCTTCCTGTATAGACTTGCTGTGCATCATATGTAGACTTGTCTTGCATCCTACTTGGTTGAGCATATTGACATGTTCTTGTGTTGTTTTTCTGTGCTTCCTACCTTGCCATGTTTTGCTTCCTGTATAGACTTGTAGTGCATCCAATGTAGACTTGTGTTGCATCATACTTGTTTGAGCATATTGTCATGTCTCGTGTGGTGTGTTTACCGTGTTGCTTGCTTCTTCTCGTTAGTGCTTGTTCCATTGCGTTCGTGAGGATTCGTTCGTCTACCGTGGTTCTTCTTCAAGGCTTCTTTTTCGTCTTCTTCATGGATCCGTTCTTCTTCCTTGCGGGATCTCAGGCGAGATGACCATACCCTTGGATACCTTTACTATCATTGCCTTTGCTTAGTTGTCTCGATGCTATCGTTATATGTCGCGCCACCCATCTTATTGTCAGCCCCTGTCCTTGTTGCCATGAAACCTCTAACCTTTGAAACCTTCCTAGCAAAAACCATTGTTTGGCTATGTTACCCGCTTGCTCAGCCCCTCTTATAGCGTTGTTAGTTGCAGGTGAAGATGAAGATCGTTCCAGGTGGGAACTTGTTGTTGGAATATCACAATATCTATTATTATATATTAACACACCTATATACTAGGCATGGGTGGAAGGCTTGGCCTTTTGCTCGGTGTTTTGTTCCACTCATGCCATCATAGGCGCCGATAAACCGGCATTATGTTCCTTGATTTTGCGTTCCTTACACGGTTGGGTATATGGGGACCCCTTGACACTTCGTCTTTGAATAAAACTCCACCAACAAGGCCCAACATTGGTTTTAATTGCTCATAATAACAACTTAATTAATTAATTAATTGCATAGGGGGCCATGTCCCCGGGTTCTTAATTCTACATAACAGGGGGGGCCAATGCTGATGGTGTTGGTCCCAAACGGGCCGACTACGGGGCCACCATGGGGAAACTCAAGGATTGGCTCCCGTAGGCTATCCCATGCGGCCGTGGCCTGAGACGAGATACGCGCGGCAACTATCAGGGTGTCGGCACGTCGGGAGGTCTTGCTGGACTTGTTTTACTATTGTCGAAATGTCTTGTGCACCGGGATGCCGAGCCTGATCGGATTTCCCTAAGATAAGGGGTGATGATATTATATTTATCACTTCAGCTGATCGTGAGAGCTTGTGATGGGTTAAGTTGGGACACCCCTGTAGAGTTATGATCTTTCGAAAGCCGTGCCCGCGGTTATGTGGCAGATTGGAATTTGTTAATGTCCGGTTGTAGAAAACTTGACAGAGGATCCGAAGTAAAACACACAACTGTGCGAGTAACCTTGACTGTCTCTTTTCACTTTGAGAAGAGATCACGGTGGGGTTATGTTTGCCTCGTAAGTAGTTCAGGATCTTTAGCGATCACTACTTGTTTGCGACCGTTTGCGTAGATGCTCATCTTATTCTTGTACTCGTAAGTTAGCCACCATATATATTGCTTAGCCGCTGCTGCAACCTCACCACTTTACCTCTTCCTACCCATTAAGCTTTGATAGTCTTGTTACCCATGGTTATGGGATTGCTGAGTCCTCGTGCCTCACAGATACTACAACAACAGTTGCAGGTGCAGGTTTCCGATGTCTTGACGTGAGAGCGATGATCGTTGTTTGGAGTTCTTTCTTCTTCTTCTTCTTTAGTCTTGGGTTAGGTTCCGGGTCGGCAGCGTGGGATAGCAGATGGATGTCGTTGTTCTTTTCTTGTTTGTATCAGTAGTCGGATACTTTGTATTGATGTTGTTGTATTCATATGACTTGTATGTTTTTTTTTGTATCCCCTATGTATGTATGTATTGGTACGATGTAATGATATCCATCTTGCTAAGCGCCCGAAATGCGGTTGTGCCCCAATCACGTAAGTGTCACGTGATCGGAATAGAATCGCATCTTGGGCCTGACATGACTATATGTTGCAACACATCTATCCTTTTTTTTGTTTCGATTGTGGTATTCGAGTTGCTTTGATGTCAAGTGTTGATTCCATACTTTTCCCAATCGGTGTTCTCATATTTCCATGGGAGCGCTAGTTCTTCTTGATCATGAAGATTTTCATGTTAAATTATTTTCAATCGGCGTGTTTCTCTTCAAGTTAACCCGATCCTTTTAATATGTGCAAGAACAAGTCTTGGTTTTTCTCAACGATGTCTGTTTCATTCATCCCAAGTTGTCTTTGTTTTTCCCCAATCTCCCACCCTTTTTCTTTATGGATCCAGAGTTCTTAATCAAGTGTCCTTATATTCTTATGATGCCTCTTCATCAAATTTCTTTAATGTTTCATTCGGTGATTTCTCGTGAAAATGCTCAGGTTCAAGTTTATCATTCTCCGTTCTCGTTTCTTTTCCTGTGAACTAAATCCAATCTTTGGTTTTTATCATATCTGTGCCTCTTGTTTCACATATTTTCTGATGTTGGAATTTATTATCCAAAGTCTCTCATGTTTATTCAGCTCTCTCTAATTCTTATCCAGAGTGTACAAGGTATCTCAGAAAATTCGTGTTTTAATACTTAATCCATTCAAGCTATTTTGAGGATTGTCATCTTATTCGAGCCATTTAATTCAACCGGTGCAATATCTCTTAAGCAATCTTTTTCAACGGTGATTTCTTTTGAGTGGGCCCATAAACCACATATATTCCCAGTATCTTACCTGACTCTTCTAATTTCTTTTTCCAGAGTTATTCTGAAATTATTTTCAAAGTGTGACGTAAGTATGGATTCCATCAGTCATATGCCTTCTCTAAGATTGCTTTCATTCATTGTTGCTTCAACCTTTATATTTCCATTCTTTCGGAGTATCCCAAATTCTTCTTGGTGGTTCTCGTTGTCATTCTCAACATTTGAAGACCCAAGAAGAGTTTTCCTCCAAATCTTTTCTTACACATCCATAATATGTCATGAATTCTTTCCATTGTGATCCTCCGAAGGCCATCATTTCAGAAGATTTGTTAATTCTCAGTTTTCGACTTCATCTTTAACTATTCTTAATTGATGCCTCTTCATTCATCTCCATATTCTTATGGTGGTTCGTTCAAAATTAATTTTCCTTTGTCATCATATCAATTCTTTCGTTCTTTCTGAATCCTACCGGTGATTCGTAGAATACTTTCTCAAGTTGTGTGAGATCTCTCTTTAACTCTTTGCAACGAGAATAAGTAGTATGCCAAATCCATTGGTTCTCATCAATTTATATTGGTGCAGGATAAGCTTGACAGAATTCCGATTCTTATTCCTTCAAGGTGATTTAATTCCTTCGTCTGAAGTTCGTTCATGATATCAAATTATTGGTTGTTCATCTTTTCTTTCCGGAGTTCCAAACTCTCTCAATTATCTTGTCACGAAGCTCTATCTAAATCATTGTTAGGCTTCAACGAAATTCTTCTCATCCTTTTGTTATCGGAGTTCTTCATGATTATTCATCATGATTTAATTCTTTCTTCAAATGTTCTCCAATATTCTTGTTGAAGGAGCTCAAGCATTCTTCATCATGCATTCCGAAGTGCAATTCTTTCTACCTTATCTTTTGAAGTGGTGTTATA
Organism: Secale cereale; assembly: GCA_902687465.1. Taxonomy (NCBI): domain Eukaryota; kingdom Viridiplantae; phylum Streptophyta; class Magnoliopsida; order Poales; family Poaceae; genus Secale; species Secale cereale. The sequence continues at coordinate 359,633,286 of LR738715.1, forward strand.
TCATTCTTGACAATTTCCTTCAGGATTCATGATTCACAAGTTATCAAGAATGAGATATTTAAAACCATCATTTCTCTTTCTTGAGGAGATCCTTGCAACCTTCAATTAATTCGTTGGAGTTATCTTGGGTTGTATTTCACCTAATAGCTTTCCCTGAGGATTGTTGCTATTGTGTTGCTTATAAATGACCCAAATTCTTCATTTATCCTCTCGGTGAAAGAAGTTTTCATCTCTTCGTTGATCTCTAGCAACAATTGGTTTCCGTTAGTAGCAGAATTTCACCTCATAATTTTGAGATGTTTTCCATAAGCCCACAACAAGCTAATTCTTTTGTTGTTGAATTTCCAACAACTCCATTCAATGATTCTTTCTAAGGATGCTTTCAAAATTCATTTGTGGGAGAAGTTGTCATTTTCTTCTCCGCTCTTCTCTTTCTAACGATCTAGCATCTATTCTTTCATTCTGGAGGCATTGTGATATTGCTCTCTTCGTCCGATCATCTTGTTTTATCGAGATCATATTCTTTCCTTTGTTTATCCATTTAACGAGAGTGTTGTGTCCGCCATTCAAGTTCACTCACCTTACTAAGTTTTACCTCCCTTTTCAACCAGAGTGCTTTCTGAAATCATTGTTCCGGAGGCAGTGTGTTGTTGATTTCATCAAGTATCTTCCCATCTTCTCAAGTTCGTGTTCAATTCCTTCCATTTTCTGATGAACTACTGTCCAAATTATTTTGTTCTTATTCATTCTCCATCTTGTTTTAACCGGAGTGGTTTAATTGTCTTTCTTGTCACCTAAGTTCTTCATTATCGCCAGTGTCCCTTGTTCATCTTGTCAAACCGAGCGTTTCAATTTCTTTCATCTCCGCCGTGTCATTTCTTCAAGTTTTCAACCTCTCAAGGTTTCATGGTTCCACCCGTTTTTCAAGGAAGCAACTTCGTTTTACCTCTTCCTTTTACGTTTCTCTCCAGTGCCATCTCCGGGATCTCGGGTCGAGATCCTCTGTTAGTGTGGGAGAGTTGTGATGCCCCAAGACCGACGCTCCAGAAGACTTCCAGCTGTTCTGGGTTTAGCCCTGTGTTTTATTTGCTTGCTTCATTTTATTTGTGCTTTGCATCATGTCATCATGCCATCATGTCATTAATCTTTGCAACTCAAATAAATAAAATTGTTTGGATCTTCGGTCCATTTAAATCGAGGGAATTCACTGGTGACTTCTCTTTATAACATATCCTCCTAATAATTATGGAGCTATTATAATTAACCATTAATTTGGAATAACAAAAACACTTGCAATTAATTCTCATGCATTTGTTATCTTAATTCCCGGCCTCAAACTTTTTCCTCAAATTCTAGCCCATTTGGATTTCATCTAAAGGGATTTCTAAATTCAAATAGTTTGACTTTTATTCAAACTTGTTTGGATTTTCATCTTCCAAAAACCTTCCAACAATTTTTATTAAATTCCTTAATTTTTTGAGAGTCCGGGAAGATAATCCCCATTCCCAAACTCCTTCTCTAACCTTTTCTTTTCTTCCCTTTTCTTTCTTCTTATTTTATGTTTAAAAAACCTGAAAAAGGAGAGAACCAGCCCAGCTGGTCCTCAGCCCAGCCCCCGGCACCACAGCCACCGGCCTCCATAAGGCCCATCTGCAGCCGGCCCAAGGCCCAGTCGGGCCTCCTCTTAACCCTAGGCCCCGATCGACCACTCTTCCCGATCCCCTCGTCCTCCCTGCTCTCGTTTTCTTCCTCTGCCGCCAGCTACTCCTCCTCGATCTCCATCTCCTCCCGATCTCTCCTCAGCGATGTCGCCTTGTTCCCTCGTGGCCTGCTCCTCGTATCCACCGCGTCGAGCTGCCCCTATCCTCTGCGTCGACGCCCCCATGGCACCACATCCTGCTGGCCTGTCCTCCGTGTCGTCACCTCGCCAGGCCGAGCGCCGCCGCGCCGTGGCGCGCGCGCCCGTTCTTTGCCACCTCTCCGCCTCCACGCAGAGCGTCACAGCCGCCCCGACCTCGTTTGCTGCTGCACCCAGGACCTCCTCACCCGCCTCCTTGTCTACTCAGAGCCATCGCCTCGTCAGCTTCGTCACCAGGGGAGGAGCCCCTCGATCCGCCCCTTCGTCCCCGACTACGGCGAGCACGGCCCCGTCGACTCGCCCCTGCGCTCACTCGGCCTCCTCCTTCCTCGTGCCTTGCCTCGCTGGCTGGTGCCGCTGCTCCCTGGTTCTCGGTGACCTCTGCATCTCGTTGGCCGAGGCTGGTTAACCTTGAGGCCCAGATGCAACCTCACCGACACCCTTAGATCGTGCACAACTTTAACGACCTGCCATGCACCATGACTGAAGACCCCTCGAGTACCCCTTCGTTTCATCAAGACCGGCAAGATCACACAGACTAGTCGAATCTCCAAGGCCACAAAGTTCCACAACAGTCGGCGTGTTTTTTCTGCCAAGTGCAACGACTCTGAGTACCAGTAACCGCTAAGACCGATGGTGACCCCAAAGCTTTTGGATTCGTCAAGTTCGATTACGACACAATGGACTACATGATGTGACTCCATGTACCACAACGACCGTGTGCCACTACTATCGCCGAAGACTCGTGTACAACTACCGTCGCACGAACCACTACTTCCACTATCGTCGCCACGCGAACGACTACTTCCCGCGACGACCCGCGAGTACCACTACTTCCTCGATGAACTCGATACGCTCCAAAAATGGACGCTTCAAAGGTATACCATTGAGATGATCCTCATGGACGAATGCTTGTCGTATGAGATGCTCTTGTTCAAATCGTGTCCGTTGTCATTGCATGTTGACCCTCGTATGCCTTGCAGTCGACCCGTGGGAACCCGATAACTGGGATCAACCCACTATCCTTGCTTCACACGCTCAAGCCACCATTTCTTTTGCGCCGACATCTCCACGAGTTACCGAAACCGATTTGTTGCCATGGCACCATTTCGGTTATCGCCGCCTTGGACCGTTTCTTTCCACCACAGTGACGAAATACTCCATATCTTGCTCATGTCCACTTTTAATAAAAATTGCATAAAACTTGAACGTGTCATTCACATCATGATAACAACATTTATAATGTTTGAAAATGTTGTTTGCTTTAAAATTGCTAAATGACATGTGGGGATTTTTTCCGGAATTGTTGTTATTTCCGGCCTCATTTAAAAATGACGAGATAGTGTAGTTTGCTTATGCTTCACCTCTTGCCATGTTAAGAACATTTAAACTTGTTGGGTTCCTAACCGAGATCAAACTAAATAATTGGATGTGGTGTTTTGTCACTATGCAACTCGTTACATATTGAGCTCCACTTAACTTGTAGTTTTATTGTTGCACTTTGCCATGTCATGCACAACTAAACCGGACATGCATCATACTTGATTGTGCATCATATGCCATGTTTATGCTTGTGTGTTTACCATGTTGTTTAGTTCTTTCCAGTATGCTTCTCTCGTTAGCTTCAGTTTCCTTCCGGAGTTGTGAGTATTTGTTAAACTACTTCATGGACTCGTTCTTCTTGCTTGCGGAATCCCAGGCAAGATGACCGTTCCCCAATATCACCTCTACCTTTGCTTTGCTAGTTGTCCCGCCCTATAGTTATGCCTCGATGCCTATTCTTGTCTTGTCAGCCTCCTATGTTACCATGAAACACTCTAACCGCCTTCCTAGCAAACCATTGATTGGCTAAGTACGCTTTTGCTCAGCCCCTCTTATAGCGTTGTTAGTTGCAGGTGATGTTTGAAGATTTGCTCCATGTTTGGACTTGTTTATTGGGACAACACAATATATATCTTAATTAATTAATGAACATATATATTGGTAATGGGTGGAAGGCTTGGCCTTCTTCTTGGTGTTTTGTTCCACTCATGCCACCTTAGGACCCGATAAACCGGTGTTATGTTCCTTGTTTATGCATTCGTAACACGGTTGGGATTTATGGCCCCCCCTTGATAATTCACATTGCTTAAAGCTTTACCAGCAAGACCCAACATTGATACTACCATTTGCCTAACAAGTAAAACTTGCATAGGGAGTAATTAACCCGAGTTCTTAATCTACAACCCGGGCCAGTGCTCCTCATGAGTGTTGGTCCAAACTGGGCGGACTGCTGGGCCGCCTCGGGGAAACCCGAGGTATCTGGTATTTACCTGTAGGCTGTCCCATCTGGTCGTGGCCTGAGACGAGATACGCGCGGCTACTATCAGGGTGTCGTCACGCCGGGAGGTCTTGTAGGATTAGTTCTATGTTTGTCAAAATATCTTGAGCATGGGATTCCGAGAATACTCGGGTCTTCCTAATACGGAGTTGCGACTTCGCGGATCATGAGCTTGTGATGGGCTAGGTTGGGACACCCCTGCAGGGTTAAGAACTTTCAAAAGCCGTGCCCGCGGTTATGTGGCAGATGGGAATTTGTTAATATCCGGTTGTGGATAACTTGAAACCATATCCTTAAGAATACACTACCTATGTGAGTAACCATGACGGTCTCTTTTCGAAGGGTTTAGGGAAGTGAACACGGTGGGGTTATGCATGAACGTGAGTAGCTATGATCACTTATTGATCATCTTTGGCGACCGTTGGCACACATCCTCATCTCGCTCTGACTTCGTAAGCTAGTTGCTTAGTGCATGCTGCATCCACTTTATTACCTCTCCACAACTAAAAGGCTTTGTTAGTTTTGATACCCGGGAATGGGATTGCTGAGTCCTTGTGACTCATAGATTACAGCACACACCAGATGCAGGTACAACTAAGTACGACGCAGGAGATGGACAAGAACTTCACTGGGAGTTTTGATGAAGAGCGTGGTCGTATGTATGTGACGTATCCCGACGATCAGTAGTGGTTCCTACTAGGGGCGATCAGGACTTGTTGTGGTATCTTTTCTCGTTTGATTTTGTCTGTTGCCGGACCCTGCGTTATTTGGATGAATGTATGAATGTTGAATTAAGTGTGTGACGTGGTGAGTGTAAGCCAACTATTTATCTCTTTTATCCCTGTTCATTACATGGTGTCGGTGTACTAATATAGGGGTACCTTAGTACCCCAACTTGTGCACGGGCAGTAGCAGCTCCCCGCGGCAGGGTCTACCACGTGCTTGCCGGAAACCTTCCCGGTCCATATAAATCCATTCAAAAACAAAGTATACAAGACAGAAGATCAAGACCCCGGCAAGTGGAGCTTGCCGGGAAGGCCGTCCCGGGCTCAAGACTATAACATTAACACGAGACCCTGGCAAGAGGAGCTTTCCAGGAAGACCAGAAGACTGCATCTCAGAAGACATGCCTCGGCGCAGCATGCGCCCCGGCAGGGCCCAGGGAGCGACAAGCTTCAGGGCCCGGCAAGGTCAAGGCCCCGACAAGGTGCTTGCCAGGGGGAACTCACGCTGTGTGCCCACACTCCAGCGCATCGACCCACGCGTCGCCCTGGGACCCTTCCAGGGATGCGTGGCGGATGGCTGTGCAGCCTGGGGGACACGGTGGCGAGCCACGGTGACGAGGCTACCGTCGTGGCGAACGGAGACGCACGGGCGGGCGCTTTTGGGGTCGACGGTGACGGGCATTTAATGCTCTTGTCCCCCAATGTCAAAGTAGGTGATGACCACTGTTCATCCACTGTTCACGCACTGTTCCCGCACTGTTACAACTACCACCAAAGTTACGTTTTTACCCTCATCTACATTGACACCTGTCGGTGACCCCTTGAGCTATAAAAGGAGGCCCATGCACAACGTAGAAGGGGTTCGGAACCTAGACAGCTCTTTCGCTCGGTGCAGCTAGTTCTTCAAGCTCCCGAGCTCTCAACTTCAATACAAATCAAGCAGGAGTAGGGTTTTACGCGTCCGTCGTGGCCCGAACCTGGGTAAACTGCCCGCGTGCTCTCCTCGATCTGCTCTTCGTGCTCACTCCGCTCCCTTACCGCAACGTACAAGGGGCTCCGGTCCCATAGGTGCTCGTGGTGGACAGTTTCCCCCGACATCTTTGGCGCGCCAGGTAGGGGGCGTCGAGGTTGTGCGAACCTGATCCGGCGCTCACGCGGGCGCAATCTTCATCAACCTCTCCAGCTCCATCAACTCCAGCAACAGCAACATGGCCCCGAAGAAGAAAGCCTCGGAGGTCGCAGGCCCGTCTGCGTCTGTTCCACCGCCACCAGAACCGACGGTGGGTGGAGGAGACGCCGGCGGAAGGGTGGTCGCCGGCGAGGAAACTCGCGGCACCACCAAATCCAAGGACAAGACGGACGACCGAGCCTCGGTGTCCGTAGATGCGCCACGTCCATCTCAGCAGACGACAACCCAGCAGCGCTGTGGTACAGGGGGTACCATCCGCTTGCTGGGGTAAGGGCAAACCGGAGGTTCGCGGGACGCTCCGGGCCACCGTCCTGGCACGAGCAAGGCGCGGTCGCCGGGGCAAGAGACTGCTCCTTCTAACCCTGTTAGAAGTCCGAGCATATCTCGCTCCTCGCACCGCTCGCCCCCGCTCCCCTCCTCTCCAGCAGAAGCGCTCGCAAGAGCGCAACTGCTCCTCGATTTCCCTCCAGCGGCAGACAAGGCCGAAGACTGGAGGGCAACGATACAAAGCCTCATCGCCTTCGCCAACAACGACACGCCGCAGCAGCCGGCGACATCGCGGCCGCGGCAAGTCGAGAAGACGAAGGCCGATGGCGACAAGACCGCCGGGGGTGCAACCACCGTGCACTCCCCGCCGCGGAAGCAGAAGACGCCTCCCCACCGGATCAACATCGACGACGACTCCACGGCGTCGTCGGATCCGCGGGCTCGTCGGGACCAGCGCCAAGTCCTTGACGACCGGCGACAAGAAGATGCTCGGACAACAATCGAGCACCGTCGAGAAGCTCGGCGACAATCAGACCAACGCGCTGGGACCGCTGTTGACACACACGCGCCCGGTGAGCCAGGCGACTTGCCGTACGCGGTAGCACCCGTGAGCTGCGGCGTGTCCAGTGGCCCAACATGAAAAACTTCAAGCCCGACGTACCCGAGAAGTACGACGGCAAGACGCACCCCTCGGAGTTCCTCAGCATCTACACCATCGCGGTGCAGGCTGCCGGGGGGCGCGACGAGAAGATACTGGCGAACTACTTCCCGCTGGTGCTTAAGCCAAACATTCGTTCTTGGCTTATGCACTTGCCGGAAGGCTCTATTTCTTCGTGGGCAGATTTGTGACACCAATTTGTTGGCGCCTTCACGGGCGGCCACAAACCCCACGGCCAGGAGAGTGATCTCCACATCTTGGCCCAGAAGGAAGGAGAGCCCCTGCGCAAGTACATCCAACGATTCAGCCGCGTGCAGCACAATATCCACGACGTCCACCCCGCCGCGGTTATCAGCGCGTTCCACCAGAACGTGCGTAACCGTCGCATGCGGGAGGAGATGGCTATGACCAAGATACGGGATGTCAGCGAGCTCTATGCTCTGGCTGACAAGTGCGCGCACGCCGAAGAGGGGAGGAGACTCCCCGGAGAGGATGCTGGCACAGGGGGAAGCGACAGCGACGACGCCGCCCCGGCAAAGAAGAGCCGGCGGCGAAACAACAGGAGAAAGAAAAGCAAGGAAGTGCTGGCCGTCGAGAAGTCCGGCAAGGAGGCTCCCGCCAAGACAGCACAGGCTGGCGGCTCCGGCAAGGAGCCTGCCCCTGTAGCGACAGCCGACAAGCAGGACGGCTCCGACAAGCAACATTGCAAGATCCACCGCACCAAGGGTCATGACCTTTCGAACTGCAAGCGCGTCGAGTACCTCGTAGAGCAGCAGAAAGCTGAATACGAGCGGCGCGACAAGGAGAAGGCCCAAGGTGGCGGAGGAGAGCCAAGCAAGAAGCGGCCATTCAATGGCCGGGGAGGGCGCCGCGGCAAGGCCAAGCAGCGGCAAGGTGATCGACCTCCCCGGGGCCGCGACAAGGACGAGGAAGAAGAAGACGACGACGACATGGAGGAAGGTGATAACAGCGAGCAGGAGTTCCAGAAGGCCACAGAAGTGCTGTGTGTCGACGGAGGCGCCTCTCTGCATACTTCCCACCGCCAACTCAAGCTGTGGGTGCGTGAAGTAAACGCAGCAGAGCCGCCCGTTGAGTCGCGCAGGCTGCTGAAGTGGTCCAGCACGCCCATCATTTTTTATCTTGAGGATCACCCTGACCGCACCACTGCGGTCGGGTGCTTGCCGATGTTGGTCTCACCAACCATCCGCAACTTCAAGGTCACCAAAATGTTGGTTGACGGCGGGGCCGGCCTGAACTTGATCTCCTCAGCTGTGATCAAGAAACTCCAGATCCCAGATGGCGAGCTCGAAGAGACCGGTTCGTTCCAAGGAATAAACCCGGGAAGGAGCAAGCCCAAGGGGAAGATAACTCTGCCAGTGACCTTTGGCGGGGAGCTCAACTTCAGGACAGAGAGAATAACCTTTGATGTTGCCGATATCCCATTGCCATACAATGGGATACTTGGACGTCCTGCCCTCGCCAAGTTCATGGCAGCTTCCCACTATGCCTACAATGTACTCAAGATGCCGGGGCCGATAAGCGTCATCTCTGTCCATGGCGACAAGAAGGACGCGCTTATCTGCGCCGACAAGATATACCGGGACGCAGCAGCCGCAACGAAGAGCAACACACTTGCCGCTGAAGCTCCCGGGGGGAAGAAGACCAAGACCAAGTCCGGCAAATGCTCTGGGGCCCACTCCGGCAAACGCACCTCTTCGGAGTGCTGCGCTGCCGTCGAGGACGTTCCATCGAGCTCCACCGGCAAGTGCAAGAAGGGGATGGCCGCTCCACCGGCAACCAAGAAGGTGTCCGCCAAGGAGGACGGCACTGGCGGTACTTTCACCATCAGTGCTACACTTGACAGCAAATAGGAAAGCGCGCTTATTGCCTTCTTGCGGGCGAATGTCGATGTGTTTGCAGGGCAACCATCTGACATCCCCGGCGTTCCCAGGAAGGTAATTGAGCACAAGCTTGCTGTTTGTCCTCATGCGCGGCCCGTCAAGCAGAAGGTCAGGAAGCAAGCCGTGGAGCGCCAAGAATTCATTGCCGAAGAAATCAAGAAACTAGAAGCAGCAGGCCTGGTTAGAGGCGTGATCCATCCCACGTGGTTAGAAAATCCAGTTGTCGTGTGTAAGGCCAGCGGGAAGTGGAGACTGTGTATAGACTTCACCGATGTGAATAAAGCATGTCCCAAGGATCCATTTCCCTTGCCGCGCATTGACCAGATTGTTGACTCCACCGCCGGATGTGAGCTGCTCTCTTTCCTTGATACGTATTCAGGCTACCACCAGATTTTCATGGCTAAGGAAGACGAAGAGAAGACTGCATTTATCACTCCATGCGGCACATATTGCTTCATACGCATGCCCTTTGGATTGAAGAATGCAGGCTCAACCTTTGCAAGGGTGGTGCACACTGCTTTTGAGCCACAGATCCACAGGAATGTAGAAGCTTACATGGATGACATAGTGGTCAAGAGCAAGAGCAAAGATACACTAATCCAAGATTTGGAAGAAACTTTTGAGAACCTGCACAAGATCCAGCTCAAGTTGAACCCCGAGAAGTGCGTCTTCGGAGTCCCCTCCGGCAAGCTTCTCGGGTTCTTTGTGTCCCAGAGGGGGATTGAAGCTAATCCCGACAAGATAAAAGCCATCGAGCAGGTCGAAGCCCCGAAGCGCGTCAAGGACGTAAGGAGACTTGCAGGCTGTGTAGCTGCCCTCAGTAGGTTCATTTCAAAGTCTGCAGAACGCGCCCTGCCTTTCTTCAAAATTTTGAAGAAGGCAGGTCCTATGAAATGGACTCCGGAAGCGGAGGCAGCGCTGCAAGACTTGAAGCGATACCTATCCTCCACTCCAATACTTGTCGCACCTAGGCCACAAGAGAAGTTGCTGCTGTACTTAGCGGCAACCAATCAAGTGGTTAGTGCTGCGTTGGTAGCGGAGAGGGAGGCAGAGGAAGAGCCTACACCACCGGCAAGCGAATCCAGCGACAAGCAGGGGGCTGCTCCGACAAGCTCTGGCCCCGACAAGGACAACTCTGCGCAGGAACAAGGAGAAGTGCGGAAGAAGATGGTGCAGCGCCCAGTGTATTTTGTAAGTTCCCTTCTACAGGGGGCTAGATCAAGATACTCTGGGGTGCAAAAGTTGCTTTTCGGCCTCCTCATGGCCTCGAGAAAGCTGCGCCATTACTTCCAAGCACATGAGATAACAGTGGTCACTCGCTTTCCGTTGAAGAGGATATTGCAGAATCCGGAAGCAACAGGCAGGATCGTCGAGTGGGCACTGGAGCTGTCAAGCTTTGGTCTCAAGTTTGAGAGTACATCAACTATCCAGAGCCGAGCTTTGGCAGAATTCATAGCTGAATGGACCCCAACGCCCGATGAAGAAGTTCCAGAGACAAGTGTTCCCGTACAAGAAGCGACAAGTGAATGGGTAATGTACTTTGATGGTGCCTTCTCGCTGCAAGGCGCCGGTGCCGGCGTGGTTCTCATAGCGCCCACCGGAGAGCACCTCAAGTATGTTATCCAGATGCACTTTCCCAAGGAGCAAGCGACAAACAATACTGCTGAGTATGAAGGCTTGCTTGCCGGCCTCAGGATTGCGGCCAAACTTGGGATCAAGAAGCTGATTGTGCGGGGGGATTCTCAGTTGGTGGTCCGACAAGTTAACAAGAGCTATCAGAGCCCTTTGATGGAAGCTTATGTAGATGAAGTGAGAAAGCTTGAAGAGCACTTTGAAGGTCTGCAGATGGAGCACGTTCCGAGAGCTCAGAACGATATAGCAGATGGCCTTTCAAAGTGCGCTGCAATGAAGTTACCTGTGGAACCAGGAACCTTCCTGCTCAAGCTAACTCAGCCATCTGTTACACCATCAGTTGGGCAAAGTAAGAAGAGAAAATTGGTCTCCGGCGACTACTTGCCGGCGGATCTTCCCGAAGCCGCCGCCAAGGTCCCCAAGATCAACAGTCAGAACGCTGAGGAACAGTTTGCTCCTGCAGATCCAAGGGTCTGTACAGTTGAAGCAATCGTTCCCGACAAGCCTCGCCCCGGCGAGCTTGCCAGGGAACCATTAGCTCCGGCGAAGACGCAAGTTGCTGCCGTGGAAGCTGAGGTTCCCGCAGCGGCCCTCATGCCTTTAGTCCTTGCCGTTGAGCCTCGGGCTCCGGCATGGGCGCAGCAGATCGTCCGTTTTCTGCAAACTGGAGAACTTGCCGACGACCCAGAAGAGATAGAAAAGATAACCAGGCAGTCAAGTATGTACCAGTTCGTTGACAACGAACTGTACAGAAGAAGACTCAATGGTGTCAGGTTGAAGTGCATTTCCAGAGAAGATGGACAGAAGCTATTGGCAGAGATACATGGAGGCATATGTGGTCACCACATAGGCGCAAGGGCACTTGCCAGGAAGGCGTTCCGGCAAGGGTTCTTCTGGCCAGAAGCCCTCCAAGATGCAACTGCACAAGTAACCAAGTGTGAAGCGTGCCAGTTCCATGCCAAGCAAATTCATCAGCCAGCTCAAGCTCTCCAGACGATCCCTTTGTCCTGGCCCTTCTCGGTCTGGGGGCTCGATATCCTCGGCCCCTTCCCCCGTGTTGTCGGGGGCTTTGAGTACTTGTACGTTGCAATCGACAAGTTCACAAAGTGGCCAGAAGTGGAACCAGTGAGAAAGGTGACAACACAGTCAGCGGTCAGGTTCTTCAGGTCGATTGTTTGTCGTTTCGGGATCCCTAACAGGATCATCACCGACAACGGTACACAATTTACTAGTCGCACCTTCATGCAGTACGTCCAAGATCTTGGCGCCAAGGTCTGCTTCGCTTCTGTTGCTCACCCGAGGAGCAACGGTCAAGCGGAGAGGGCGAATGCTGAAGTCCTGCGCGGACTCAAGACAAGGACCTTTGACAGGCTGCGCAAGTGCGGAACAAACTGGATAGAAGAGTTGCCGGCAGCTCTTTGGTCAATCAGAACGACACCAAATCGAGCCACCGGACAGACACCCTTTGCTCTTGTCTATGGAGCAGAGGCAGTTCTCCCCACGGAACTCGTATACGGATCTCCTCGAGTGCTCGCTTATGATGAGCTCAAGCAAGAGCAACTGCGACAAGATGATGCATTGCTCCTTGAGGAGGAACGTCTCCAGGCTGCTGTACGAGCTGCTCGATACCAGCAAGCCTTGCGCCGCTATCATAGCCGCAAGGTTAAGGCCAGGAGTCTCGAGGAAGGCGACCTTGTTCTTCGGCGTGTTCAGTCCGCCAAGAATTCCAACAAGTTGACGCCGAAGTGGGAAGGCCCTTATCGGGTGAGACAAGTCACAAGGCCCGGCGCTGTCCGCCTTGAGACCGAAGAAGGCTTACCGGTGAGCAACTCCTGGAACATAGAGCATCTTCGCAAGTTTCACCCATAAGGCGCGGTTGCCGTGATCCGCTCCGGCAACCACCTTTTGTACGAGTCTTGCTGCTGTTGCATGTAATCCTTTGTACAAAGCCGGGCGTAGATCTCGTGCATCAGTAAAGCTTTTGTGTTTTGCACTATTTGCCTTTTCCATGCTTTTCTTCGCTATTTGCATGCATCGTTTGGCATCTTGTGCAACACACGTACCCGGTAAGCATTATCACGCCGAAAGGCCCTATACTTGTTTTCCCTCCTCTTTTTCTTTCCCTCTTAAGCAGAAGGAACGTTCCTCGCGCACAAGTTTGTCGGGGGGGGAAGAAGATGGATGATGAACCAAGTGCTGTTCAAGAAAGAGAAGCCTTGTCGGGGAAACAAGCAATATATGAAAGCTAAGTTACCAGAATTTGAGAAGTTCAAATTTTTAAATTTTAGTTGTCTTCCTTGAACAACCACACTTTGTATGGAAAACCTATGCGCGGAGGAACCTACCCGTGGCTGGACGCACCCTTACCTTGTTTTCGAGTACGCTCAACGACTTAAGTGAGCTGCGACAAGTGTCGCGCCCTTACTTCGTTTTCGAGTTCGCTCAGCAAGCTAAGTGCGTTGTGACTAGCTGCGGCAAGGTTGCTTGCCGGTAAGGCCTTTGCCAGCGGGCTGCTCAGAGTCCAGCAATCAGCGCTCGCGGCAAGGGTCCCTTGCCGGCGAGTTCCCTAGAAGCGTAGGGTTAAAAGCATACAAAGTAAAGGACCAAAACAAGGGAGATAACACAGCATCGATTGACCAAAATAAGATAATATATTACAAGGGATAACTTGTCGCAATGGCTAATAGATTCATGTTCATGGCACACTATGCAGCAACAAAGGAAATAGAGAGAAGGAGGTCTAATCTACGCGATCGCCTTCACGCCTGGAGATTTTGTTCACCTTGGCGATGATGTGGGCGACCTGCGCCTTCAGTGCCTCCTGATCTGCATCGGTCGGCAAGCTGCGGAGGACGTTGACGAGATTAATACTAGGATTGCGGTAGACAATCTTGGACAAGACGCGCTCCAAAGTACCCGCGCAAAGCTGGCGCGACTCCTCGGCCAGCTGCGCGGGGAGCTTCTGCTGCAGACGTGCGAGCGCCGGCGCGATCCCTCTGAAGAAAAGACTGAGCTTGGCGCTGTGGGGGAGATTTGGGTCCGGAGAGTACACAAGGTGTTCAACCCTCAGCGCCATCAGCTCCTTGTCGATGTTGGCGGCGGAGGCGACCAGCTCCTCCGTCCATTGCTCCACCGCCTGGTTGAAGAGGTTCGCGGAGGTGGCAGTGCTCTCCACCAGCTCCCGCTCCTTGCGAACCTCCTCCTTCAACTTGGTCTCGCGGTCCCGGGCGGCGTCAAGTGAATCTCTCAGCGTGGAGACCTTCAACTCAAGATCAGCAATTGAGTCCTTGGCGGCTTTGAGCTCGTCGCCCTGCTTGGAGAGGCGTACCTAAAGCTCGGAGTTGGTATGGGCATCTTTCTCGCGCTCTATGTTGAGCGCGGTGACCCTCTCTGTGCTCGCCTTCAGGTACTCCTCCAGCTGCGCCACCTTAGCTTCAAGGTCCTTCTTGGCGTTTTCCGCGGCGATTGCGGCTTCCTTCGCCTCCTTCATAGTCTGCTCCCGGGTAGTGAGCTCGTCGTCGTGTGCGTCGAGCTCAACCTTCCGCTGGTTGAGCGCTCCTTCTCGCCGGGACAGCTCTTCGCCAACTAGGCGTTGTTGCTCCTCGGCCTCAGCTTTTTCCAGAAGAAACTCCGGCTGCTCTCCGGCAAGCCTCTCGCGCTCCTCCGCCAAGTCGCGGAGGGCCGCTTGGTTGGCGGCGCGGAGCTCCGCGGCGCGCTTCTCCAAGTCTGCTGCAGCCTTGGCGGTGAGGGCTTCTCGGGAATCCAGCTTCGCCTGCCTGGCCCGGTAAAGGGCCAGGAGCCGGCGAAGCAGTTTTTCCTCCTCGGGCTCGTCGCTCCCGCCAGGCGCTTCGACGATCTTCAACCCCGCGGAGGCGAGGACCTCTCCATCAAAGGTCTCTCCCTCCACGGGGGCTCGCGACGAGGATCCCCACGGCACTTGTATGAAGACGCCATTGGGGGCCTCAAGATAGAAGCCGGACTGCTCCTTATCGGTGGAGGGGTCGGCGGCCGGCGCAGCGCTTGACGCTCCTGCCGCCTCCGGGCCGGCAGTATGGCCGCCGTCCCCCTCCCCGGCCGCGGCGTCTGCGGTTGGAGCAGTCTCCTCCGCAGCAGGCTCGTCGGCTCCTGCCATGCCCTCAGCGGCAGTGGCGTTGCCGCCGTCGCCTTGCACGCCCTCCTCGCCGGTGGCCTCGGTCTCCATCCGGTCCGGCGCGGGAGGATCTAGAAGAAAAAGAAGAAAAGAAAAGATCAAGCAAATATCCAAAAAGACAAGTCCAAGAAGAAAAAGCTGTCAGACTTACCTTCGCGGACTTCGTCGACAACAGGCTCCCTCGCCGGGGAGTCCTCCCTTGGCGGTGGAGCGGTGGCTCCTGCTGGCGGAGGGCCGCCCGTGCCCTCCCTTGGCGGGGTGGCCACCCTTGTCGGGCTGCCCGCCCTTGGCGGGGAGTCCGTCCTTGGCGGAACGTCCTCCCTCGTCGAGGAGTTCGCCCTTGGCGGGGAGGGTGGAATCTGCAGCTCCTCGGGAGTAACCTCTGGTCGCTCTTGCGGCTGCGGCTCCATTTCTGCACAAGATGAACAAAACAAGCAAGGCAAGAAGATATCAATACCAAGCTAAAACCTCAACCGCGCCCGACAAGTAGGAAGTTCAAGACCAGACTTACGCTCGGGGCTGCGCTGGGGGCTGCTCCTGGGAGCAGCGCTTTGGTCCGGCAAGTTCGTCGCCGGCGCATCCCCTGTCGCCGTGACGGGTGAGTCGTCGTCGACGTCGACCACAGGGATCTTGGCCCGCTTCGCCGCCCGCTGGGCCAGGGACCTGAAAACAAGAACAAGATCAGAATCATGAAAGAAGAATCAAGACAGAATTGAAGAAGCTACAAATTACAAGTTCTTACTCCTCTTCCTCGTCGTCGTCGTCGCTCAGGGCGGAGAAGTCGAACTCCACCTGAGGCGCGCCCGCGCGAGGAGCGGGAGGAGAAGGCTCCCTCGGGCGCTTGGCGGTCCCCGGGGCTGGGGGCTGCGAAGACCCAGCCTCCGTTGGCGCCGAGGCCCGGGGAGCAGGCGGAGCAGCTGCTCCACTCTGAGAGGATCCCCCTCCGCTAGGTGCTGGTGCGCGAGGCGCCTCCGTTGCGGCTGACGTGCGGGGCGCCTCCGCCGCGGCTGGTGCGTTGGGGGCCTCCGTCGCGCCTTGGCTCGCTCTGGTGGCCCGCGCCGCCCGGCGAGCAGGGTGCTGTCGGGGCGCCTGCGTCCTTGTCGCTGTGGGCGCCTTGCGGAGGCGCTTCCCCGGCGCTTGCTTTGGACTTGTTGGAGGTGAGGAGCTCTCCGACGATGAGAAGGCGTCGTCGCCGAGTCCTAGAGACCCGCCGGTGTCTTCCTCGGTCTCGGTGTCTTCCTCCTACTCCCCAATAGGCCCGCTGGGTCCGGCGTCCTGCCTTGCGGCCCTACTTCCTCCGATGGCTCCGCTCCCTCCGGTACCTTTGCTACCTCCAACAACCTCGCCTCTTGCGGCGGCCTCGCTCATGATCCCGGGAATCCCGGCATGCCTCAGAGAAGGAACCCCGGCGAGCTCGTCGGGCGGAAGCTTGAGAAGTCTGCGGATCTCTGCCTCCTCGGCTTGGCACGACGCGTCCTCGGCCTCTGCCTCGTCAACGGTGAACCCGAAGTCTCCTGCCGCTGCGGCTGCGGCGGCCTCTTCCACCCGGGTAGCAATATAGGCTATCTCCCGCTCCGTGGTGGCCCGGGTGAGACCGTTGATCTCCTCGGTGTTCTTCGGCACCTCGACCAAGTTATCGAAGAAACTCATGATTGCGTCCGGCGTGGGCACTATCCATGTGGGGTCGACGCCGTGAGAGTCACACGCGAGCATCATTGCGCGCAAGGCGTCCCGGGCAGTGCTGTTGCACAGCGGCACCACTCCCCGGGGAGATCTAAACCACTCCGGATGGGCCGGGTCATGCTTGAAAAGCTCCCGGACCATCCCATTCAGCTCCAACGACGTGAAGTTGAAGTTCAAACCTGGGCGCAGCCTCATAATATCCGCCGCATTGCCGAACTCCCATGCTGGCCTTTTCTTCTCCTGTAAAGGGGCAATGCGGCGGCGGAGGAAATCTGCCCCTACCTCTCCGATGGTCAACTTGGCTACCCGGATACGAAGTATCCTGACGAGGGCGGCGTTGAGCTTGACATCATCCGGGGCCAAATCGCTCCAGTCCCTGCCGCGCACTATGGCTATTGTGCGCGGCGCAGTGAAAGGCTCTGGCCGGTCCTCCACTATCCAACACCAAACTGCGCGCCACTCCTCCCACTTGCCGCGGAGCTCTCCTTTCAGATAGGAGTCCTTCTTGTTCAAGCGGAAGATCCACGAAATACCCCCGGAGAGCGGAGCGCCGGCCTCAACTCTAGGCATGAAGAAATGCCGAAAGAGTGCTACGTTTGGATAGATCCCTATGTAGTTTTTGCACAGATGTGCGAAAACCGCCATCGTAAGGATGGCGTTGGGGGTGAAGTCTAAGAGATGGAGGTTGTACGTGTTCATGATGTCACAGAAAAACTCCGAGAATGGAGGGCACAAGCCGCAGTAGAAGAAGACAGCGAAGAAGAAGTACCCGCCGGGGAGCAGATCCTTGGCAGCGGCGGGGTAGACTCTGGTCCGGGGATGAGCCTTGGTCTCCTTGGCCCAGAAGAGGTAGTACCTGTTCCAGAGCTCCCTCGCGGTGAGCCTCGGCGCGAAGACCACATTCCTCTTCCGCAGGAGGGCGAGCTTCGCCGCCTGCTCGGATTTCTCCCTCTTGGCCTTCTCTGCCTTCGCCTTCTCGGTCTTCGGGGCCATGGCGGAGGCGGCGAGGGAAGGGGCGAGGAGTTCGGCGGCGCCGCAGATGCGGAAGATGGCGGAGGAGGTGTGGAGGCGGAGCGCAGCGGGGGATTTCTAGAGGTTGAAGAAGCAATGAAAGCGCAGGAGGGAAACTGCCCCTGCTTCCTCTGCTTTTAAGGGGGGAGTGGGGGATGCTCCGCATTTCCCATTAAAGAACGTGGCCACGATCTCTCCCACGGTGCCGCAATCGACGCGTGCCATTAGGGAGGGGCGCGGCGGATGCGGAAGGGAATCTACGGCTCGCCGTGGGCCGCGCGTGCCCGTGCACTGTTTTGGGCCTGGCCCAACAGCGCTCGGCACCGTGTGTGGCCCAGGCCCGGGGGCTCCTGTCGGTGTACTAAGATAGGGGTACCTTAGTACCCCAACTTGTGCACGGGCAGTAGCAGCTCCCCGCGGCAGGGTCTACCACGTGCTTGCCGGAAACCTTCCCGGTCCATATAAAGCCATTCAAAAACAAAGTATACAAGACAGAAGATCAAGACCCCGGCAAGTGGAGCTTGCCGGGAAGGCCGTCCCAGGCTCAAGAATATAACATTAACACGAGACCCTGGCAAGAGGAGCTTGCCAATAAGACCAGAAGACTGCATCTCAGAAGACATGCCTCGGCGCAGCATGCGCCCCGGCAGGGCCAAGGGAGCGACAAGCTTCAGGGCCCGGCAAGGTCAAGGCCCCGGCAAGGTGCTTGCCGGGGGGAACTCACGCTGTGTGCCCGCGCTCCAGCGCATCGACCCACGCGTCGCCCTGGGACCCTTCCAGGGACGCGTGGCGGATGGCTGTGCAGCCTGGGGGACACGGTGGCGAGCCACGGTGACGAGGCTACCGTCGTGGCGAACGGAGACGCACGGGCGGGCGCTTTTGGGGTCGACGGTGACGGGCATTTAATGCTCTTGTCCCCCACTGTCAAAGTAGGTGATGACCACTGTTCATCCACTGTTCACGCACTGTTCCTGCACTGTTACAACTACCACCAAAGTTATGTTTTTACCCTCATCTACGTTGACACCTGCCGGTGACCCCTTGAGCTATAAAAGGAGGCCCATGCACAACGTAGAAGGGGTTCGGAACCTAGACAGCTCTTTCGCTCGGTGCAGCTAGTTCTTCAAGCTCCCGAGCTCTCAACTTCAATACAAATCAAGCAGGAGTAGGGTTTTACGCGTCCGTCGCGGCCTGAACCTGGGTAAACTGCCCGCGTGCTCTCCTCGATCTGCTCTTCGTGCTCCCTCCGCTCCCTTACCGCAACGTACAAGGGGCTCCGGTCCCATAGGTGCTCGTGGTGGACAGTTTCCCCCGACACATGGGTTGTGCAAAGATACCATGCTTGTGATCATTCCAGAATGCGATTATGTCTCTAAGTCATGCCTCGACACATAGGAGCTATAGTCTCATCGTGGGCATTACACACGGGGTACCAACGGTGTGTCCGGTGCCCTGTGAAAACAGTCATGGCCGCCTATCCAAGCACGGCCATGTCCCGAGAGTGACCTCGTGTCACCCCCGTCACTAGTAATGCGGGCACCATGCTAGTATCAGTCTAGGTAATCAATAATGCACTTTCCCATATAAGGGTAGAGTGGTTGCACATGTAAGGTTGGAATAACGGTCGCAACTTAAACCAATCCATTTTGGAAACAACACACACACACTTTCTTTGGTACACCACTTCATCATCAAGTGGTTACCCAACTCATCATCTCCCTCGGGCATAAGTGGCACCCAATGGGGTTTTCGAAAAGTCTTTTAAAAGCACTCTGCGTCCATCACACTGCATTTCTCCGTCCCATTTGCGTAGCTACTACTATAGCATCCTATCTACTCCCACACGCATAACCCTCATAGGAAGGTAGGGTCATGGGTGATGGAAGTTTCAATAGGAAAGTAACAAAGGCAACAACCAAAGTGGTCACCACCTCAACATGATTCTGATGCATTGATAATAGGGTGTTATATGACATGCATAAAAAGGTTTCTCAAACCTGGTCAAAGGGCTGCTTGCCTAGCTCCTCAGAGTCTTCAAAGCTTCTGGTCCATCTCCAAGTACTTCGTCTACTTCGTCAACTAACATCGGAAACAAATCACAATAAGCAACACAACAAGGCAAAAATAAAAGTGCTCTAAAAGTATGGATTTGAATTTTATAGGACTTATCTGGTTATATGAAAAATAACCAGAGAGGTTTCATTGGATTTGGGTCAACTGATATTTTTGATCATTTCAATATGAGGGAAACAAAGGAATTAATGCATCTACAAGGAGTCTATAGAATGCCTTTTTATAGAAATGAGTAAAGGTACCCATTAAATGAGGCATGATTTTAGAAACATTTACAAATTGGTCTCACTGGATTTGGAGTTGAAATGGACATGATATGGATTTTTGAAGTGGACTTATATGGCTAAATGACCTTTTTACTTGATCGAGGGGTAACCATGTAGAGTAAAAATGCTCACTATGGCTCATCATATAGATCTTGATTTATGGAGCCAACAGAAATTTGAATCATCAAGTTTGGACACTATTTGACTTCTCTAGAGATTTTACAAGCTATCTGGGAAAAGAAAAAGAAAGAAACATACAAAGGCTTTACACTTAAGAGCCGCATAGGGCGGAAGATAGCAACGTCGCAACTGGGCCAGCCCAGCAGCTCGGCCGCGCGCACAGGAGGGTGGTGACGGCGCTGGCGCCCTCGCTGAGTACGCTTCCAGGCAGGGAAGGCGGCTTCTCCATGCCCCGCCTCCACTTAAACAGCGGGGGCACAACCCTGACCCACTGACGAGCGGGTCCCATCTGTCGGGTTCGTCTCCCACCTCCCGCTCGAACAGAGGCGAGGCAGGGCAGGCGGGGATGAGCGTTCGCGGGCGTGGCTCCGGCGGCACAGGCCACCGCCGGCAATGCGCGTTACACCGGCGGGTTCAGGAGGCCGCGCCGCATCCGCTGGGGCAGTCCACGGGGGAAGGGGTGGTCGGATACGAGCGCATCATTGGCCACGGCGGGCGAGGTCAGCGATGGAGATGGGCTCGATGGTAGGGCCACAAAAAGGAGAGAAAAGGGCTCGGGAAATCTCCCTAGTGGTGGTGTTGATGCTTTGGAGTAGTTGGGTGGAGGGAAGGGGGCTCAGGCGAGGTGAATTTGAATGATGAACGGCGGCTCGACTCCGGCCATGGGGAGAAACGGAGGGCTCTGGGAGAGGTGTGGGTTGATCCAGACAGGTTCTAGGAGCGAGGGGGAGAAGATGGGGTGGAGAGGATGACCCTGGCGACCTTAAATAGAAGGGGGCGAGGTGCACCGTGGGGCCGTGCGCTGGTGAGGCCTTAGCCGTTCCTCGAGGCCACGGGAGGGCTTCGCTTCGAGTCGGGGGTCTTTCTGGGCGTGGTCTAGGACCAGGAGAAGGGATAGAAGTAGCGGAGAGGTGCCGAAGTGGTCACGCGTGTGAAGCCGCTCACTGGTGCTCGTGGGCGGCTGGCGCACGTGTGAGAAACACAGCCGGAGGGAGGGAGAGGAGGGGTACGGGGGTGTGCCGAGTCGCGGACGTCGAGGTGGTCCTGCTGGCGTGCGGGTGACAGCCGAGGTGGTCGGGGGCATCGAGATGGGGGCGGCTACAGTGCGCCAAAGCACTATAGCATTCTCTAGAGCGTGACCATTGCATGCCATGGCATGCAACTGGCGTCCTACGCTTGCCAAACTTGTCCACTAGCTCCTGGGAATTTCTGAGATGCTCTTTGAAGCTTAATAGCTAAGGCATGCCCATAAGAGAGAAGGGGGGGAGGGAAAATAGGTGCTTCCATAGTGAAAAGGAAGGGGTAAACCAGGGTTTTACCCTCCTCAATCATTGATCCAGGGTTGGAGCTTTTTACTGTGGGTAGAAGGGGACTAGGAGGACCTGTGGTAAAAAGTTGAAACAAAGGAGAATAGTAAAAGGGGGCAAAATGGGGGGTTTTGGCAAAAGGAGAGAAGGTGTTTGATGTTGTTTTGTGCAAGAAAAAGAATTCCAATTGGCATGATACTTAACAGGATGAAATGTCACATAGAAATAGGGCGTTCCGCCAAATTTGAGCTTATTTGGGAAAAGTTGCTAATGTAACTTTAATACACCCTAGAAATCAACAGAAATGACTTTTCCAAGATTTAGTCATCCAAATAATCCCCCCTTGATGCACCACTTGGTGTAGTGCCATATTTTGTGGTTGTGAGCATGTCCACAAAATCTGAGGTCACAAGTAAAAAGTTGGTAATGTAGAGTTTTTCAAATTTGGATCTGGTCACAAAGGGTTTTGGAACACTTTGATCATGATATCCTTCTCTCCAACTTGTTCACTTTGGTCTAGATGCATCATTACACCCTTTGAGCATGTGCACCAAGTTTGAGAGCATTTGGACAAGTTTGGCAATGTAAAGTTGCTCAAACTTCAAAATGGACAGAAATGATTTTGAGGGGGTTTGATGATGTTTCCTTGATCTCCAAGGCATGAGGCTGGGCAAGGTCATCAAATATGTCATAAATTACATTCTAGAATTTTCTTGGAATTAATGAAGAACATGAACATTTCCTTTGTAAATATTTGAAAAGCTTGAAATATCCAAAAAGGGGTTTTGAAAGATTTGACCAATATTTTGAACATGACCATGTGTTGAAACTCTTGTATATGGACAATATATGTCCCATGAGCTTCCTTGAAATTTTTCAAATATTTTTGAAAGAGGTAAATAATTTTAACCTATTAAAGACCATTTCTGGCCTAAAGAAAAATACTTTAAATAAAATAGGAGAATAACTTGTAAAATTATGTTTTTGTGGTTTATGGGAGTCCTATACCTAATAAGAGTCAAATATTCTTTTTGAAAGAATTTTCATACCCCAAATCAAGTACTCGCAGTACAAACCTCAATTCAGGGTTTTTGGAAAACTAATTTTAGAAAATACTTTTTGGCCAAAATATTTTTGTAAGAAAATATTATGTCCTATACACATGGCATGATCATGGGGAAGATGTTTTGGATCAAGGAGAAGGAGTATAAGAGTAGGAGGATTTATTTTATTTTTAGAGCACTTGCAAACAGCAAAACAAAAGGCAAATCAAGCAAAGTCCAGAACACTCAAAGTTTTTTTCAATCCACATTTTAGCATGATTATTATTAGCTTAAGTGTTTTGGCATGGAAAACTGAGTGTGACAGACCTACCGCCCTTACAAGAATCTCGTCCCTGAGATTCCCAAACTAGGCGTGGAAGGGAATGCGGGAACTTGGATCTGGGGTGGTCTTCACTTCTTCATGTTGCTTCTGCTTCTGAGTAGTGCTCCATTTAATCCTTGAGGTACTTGCTGGCGTGGCTTCATGTATAACGTCCTTCTAGATCTAGGTTGAAAAACGGCCTCTTGCGTAGGTCAGGTTGAGCTAGATGTCAATGGCTTGGTGATGGATGTACTCGCAGAGACCTGGCTAGTTTGGAAGTTGGAAACGTTTCCGGAGTGGTGGCGTGTGGAAAAATGTTGTACTCAGTGGGTGACTCTGGTTGTAACTCTAGCTGGTGGTCGTCTATTCTTCATCTGGCAGTGACTTTGGAGAAGGCCGTCAAATCTTGGTGTGAGCTTCTCTACGACATGGGAATGCTTGGCTCCTCCGAGAGTAGTGGTTTGCAGATACACCTGGTCTTCGACGCAGAGGTTTACTTCTTGACAATGGTGGTCTTCAAATGTCTTCTAACCAGCAGAACAACTCTTCTTCCTACGAATGGTCTTTAATAGATAATGCATCTCTATCCTAAGGAAACACGTCGTAAGCCACTCCAAGATCTTGTTTCCTTCCTACGAATCAACTCCAACAACCCATTGTCTTTCATCAATCACTACATAATCCATTATTCCTACATATGAAAAATCTATGGTGTTCCACATGATCTTCTAAAGTCCCTATAATCCCCAAATACATGGAAGGGCTATCTCTACTATAGTAAGTCCACCAATTGCCATCATCATGGTCAAGTAAACTCCAAGGTCAAGCTTATATCGATCCCTAAATCAACTCCGACAATTAATCCAATCTCCTAGTTTACTTTCCACCGAGAAACATGGTATCATGATCGGGATCATCAGTCTAAATCCAATTTACTACGAACCCTGTAGACATACCCAGCATCTATACTAAACTAGAATCACCTACTTAAATCCAAATCCCACGTCCAACAAGAATTTATACACTTTACCCCAAGTCATTATCGCAACATCAATTATCCCCTGGCTAAGTCAAATCCATATACCGCCAAGAATTTCAGCTTGCGATCATAATCGTCCTGCAAATCCAAATTACTCCAGGGGTAAAGAAGGCTATGCTACTTTATTAACATGATCTCACCAAGTTCATCTACCAACATGAAAGCCTTATATTCCACCAAAGCATCTCAGATTATTCCTCAAGGTCACTGATATAAAACTCATCAAGTCATTTTCCCTCTATTCCTATATACTCAATTTGGTCTCTCATATGGCATCGTCAGTTTTGGTGCTATCTTAGGATGACAATGTGTTCGTTCACTATGTCCACTAGATCCACACTGAACCCAACAGTGTGCAATGTTATAGAGGCTTAACTAGTCCTCTTGCAATTCTGTGGGTTAAGCACTTGGTTAAGGATTCGATCTGGGGTATCTCATGAAGTCTCTAATGGTC
The DNA here is from genome assembly GCA_902687465.1 of Secale cereale. NCBI lineage: Eukaryota > Viridiplantae > Streptophyta > Magnoliopsida > Poales > Poaceae > Secale > Secale cereale. Next base: position 359,657,364 of record LR738715.1, read on the forward strand.
TAGGGATGGTTTCTAATCTTGAGGGTTAAACATAACTCTACCGGGTTGCACTTGGTCGAGGAGGTTGTAGCAAAAGTCTTCAGTGCTAGTTGGTTGCCGAAGTAGAATCCTTGGTGCATCTTGTCTTGCCGATCTTCAGTTGAGGAGAGAGATGAGAGGGAAAGATAGCATAGAGGAGGGGAATGCCTAAAGGGGGTTCTATAGTGCAAGTGCAAACAAACAGGTGCAAAAAGGGCCAAACAAAAGAATCAAGGTGATGAAGGTGATATAGTCGCATACTTGTTACCTGGGGCAAAAGTGCGACTTATATCAAAACACAAACAATAAAAACAAGAAACACACAATCATGGTTCTATTCGAACCATCATACGGACTCGACTGCGCATAAGGGGTACACGACTCATCATACCCTAGGGGTTCTCGGACTGAGTAGTCGTGCCTTGAGCCTAGTGAAGCCTTCTGAGTTTTCCTCAAGTGTAGAAACATCTCTTGCTCGATGAAACGACCTGGGTTGAGCCTGAAGAATCTTCAACAACTTCTCGCCCGATGAGGTGATGGGGTGCAGGTGGCTCCTTGTAGCTGGCAATGACTTGATCTTCTCTTGTCTTCTTAATCATAACGATCACTTTTCCCTTCTATGGTGTCGACGGTACCAGGTAGGCAATCCTTTATACAATGACATTAACAAGGTGTAGTAGAGGTCCAATCTGTCGGGCACATTGTTGACAATATCGCCACCGAGAGTGGGGGATGAAGAGAACCGTTTTCCTACTCACTATAGTGAGGCGGACCAAATAGCGAGGTTCTCATCCACAGGTGGTTGCCGATATAACAACGGTAGTGACAGGGTTACTCTACTAGTGATGTATATCATGATCTTGCATATCATGTGCCCTGGTCATCATAGGCTAAGGTTGCATCATCTTGGGGTAATGTCGAAGGTGTCACCATCTTCTAGGTATTCATGTCCTCATTCCTCGAGGATATATCTTCTGTTGGTATCGTCTTGCTGTGCAGTCGCTAATCTTGGGTTCGAAAGATGTGGGTGAATGTCTGGCAGGCATCTACCTTCTAGGTTATCCACGAGGATTAAAAGGAATCCAGTGGTCATGGGCATAAGGGTTCTAGCGACCAAAAGTTTTGAAGGGGAAGAGATCAAAAAGGTAAGTATACCTTAGTTTTTGAAAAACCAAGAAGGGAATAGATGTATAGAGAGTTTTTGAAAATTGGTAATAGTTTTGAAAATAGTTTTACCCTAACTAATGACCATGCTAACTAAGGCTTCCTATAGCCAGGATGGCTCTGATACCATCTCTGTGGGGACCCCGAATCATAAGTCGTGATCATCGAATGCATGTGTACAGTGATCCCAGAGATCAATGCTCACTGAACACACATAAGCTGAAGAACAAGAGTCTTACATCCATACATACCGTCTTAGACAAGTAGGACCATTATGGTCAAGTCTTGAGTATATCATCGCAGCGGAAATCTTCAATGATAACTGGACCCATGCCATATGCCTTAACCCTATAGGCATTCTGACTGGGAAGCGTCCTAGCTCGCACGATCGTCATCAAAGAACTCTTCTTCGTAATCCTGTACCTTCATGCTTGGCCAATAAAATAACCAGTGGCAAGACAATGAGTACTTTAAATGTACTTGCAAGCAACCCAAGAGTGATAACAGAATAATTATGCAAGGCTCTACTCCTAAAATTTGCAGTTTTGTGGAAAGCTAGTTTTTCGCATGCAAGTATGATCAACATTTATCAAGGATACGAATGCGTCTGCAACAAGTATCAGGAGGTTACATACATCAACATCGAGAAAGATTTATGAACATCCCATCCTCAAGCTCATCGTGACTTCCTCACGAATCACGTCAACTGACTTACCAAATCGTGTTGTTTTCCTTAGACACACACACCAGGTTTCGTAAACATTGGACGTAGCCCAAGAGAAGTTACTCAACTGTCCTTGACGGTGGACACGGCTATTCAAATAGTTTTACAATCTGCAGGGTTTGCACACTTTACCCATAAGATCTGGGGAACTTCGTGTCATCCACGACCCGCGGTACCTCAAGTACTTGGGGTAAACACCCGATCACTATCTTTCCCTAGACGACACTAACATAGAGTCCACTAGATTGGTAGTAACCCCCGTGCCCAACATTTCACATCTTAAAATTATGGAGCCTCACTCCCATATTCATCACATACCACTTGCATGGGGTACCAACGGTGTGTCCGGTGTGCTGTGAAAACAGTCATGGCCGCCTATCCAAGCACGACCCCGTCCCGAGAGTGACCTCGTGTCACCCCCGTCACTAGTAATGCGTGCACCATGCTAGTATCAGCCTAGGAAATAAATAATGCCCTTTCCCATATAAGGGTAGAGTGGTTGCCCATGTAAGGTTGGAATAACAGTCGCAACTTAAACCAGTCCGTTTTGAAAACAACACACACTTGCCTTGGTACACCACTTCGTCGTCAAGTGGTTACCCAACTCATCATCTCCCTCAAGCATAAGTGGCACCCAATGGGGTTTTCGAAAAGTCTTTTAAAAGCTGTCTGCCTCCATCACCCTGCATTTCTCCATGCCAATTACATAGCTACTACTATAGCATCCTACCTACTCCTACCCGCATAACCCTCATAGGAAGGTAGGGTCATGCTTGATGCAAGTTTCAATAGGAAAGTAATAAAGGCAACAACCAAAGTGGTCACCACCTCAACATGATTCCGATGCATCGATAATAGGGTGTTATATGACATGCATAAAAAGGTTTCTCAAACATGGACAAAGGGCTGCTTTCCTTGCTCCTCGGAGTCTTCAAAGCTTCTGGTCCATCTCCAAGTACTCCGTCTACTTCGTCAACTAACGTCGAAAATAAATCACAACAAGGCAAAAATAAAAGTGCTCTAAAAGTATGGATTAGACTTTTATAGGACTTATCTGGTTATATGAAAAATAACCAGAGAGGTTTCATTGGATTTGGGTCGATAGATATTTTTGATAATTTCAATATGGGGGAAACAAAGGATTTAATGGATCTGCAAGGTGTCTATGGAATGCCTTTTTATAAAAATGAGAAAAGGTACCCATTAAACGAGGCATGATTTTAGAAACATTTATCAATTGGTCTCACTGGATTTGGAATTGAAATGGACATGATATGGATTTTTGAAGTGGACTTATATGGCTAAATGACCTTTTTATTAGATCTAGGGGAAACCAGGCAGTGTAAAAATGCTCACTATATCTCATTATATAGATCTTGATTTATGGAGCCAGCAAAATTTTGAATCATCAAGTTTGGACACTATTTGACTTCTCTAGGGATTTTACAAGCTATCTGGGAAAAGAAAAAGAAAGAAACAGACAAAGGATTTACACTTAAGAGGCGCACAGGGCGGAAGATAGCAGCGTCGCAACTGGGCCGGCCCAGAGGCTCGGGCGCGCGTAAAGGAGGGTGGTGATGTCACTGGCACCCTCTCTGATTACGCTTCCAGGCGGGGAAGGCGGCTTCTCCTTGCCCCGCGTCCACTCAAACAGCGGGGGCCCGACGCTGAACCGCTGATGAGTGGGTCCCATTCGTCGGGTTCGTCTTCCACCTCCCGCTCGAACAGAGGCGAGGCAGGGGAGGCAGGGACGAGGGTTCGCGGGCGTGGCTACGGCGGCACAGGCCACCCCCGGGGATGCCTAGCACACCGGCGGGTTCAGGAGGCCGCGTCACATCCGCTGGGGCAGTCCAAGGGGGAAGGGGTGGTCGGATACGAGCGCATCATTGGCCACGGCGGGCGAGGTCGCTGGTGGAGATGGGCTGGACGGCAGGGCCACCGAGAGGTGAGAAAAGGGCTCAGGAAATCTCCCTAGTGGTGGTGTTGATGCTCTGGAGTGGTTGGGTGGAGGGAAGGGGGCTCAGGCGAGGTGAATTTGAGCGATTAACAGCGGCTCGGCTCCGGCCATGAGGAGCTATGAAGGGCTCGAGGAGAGGTTTGGGTTGATCCAGAGGGGCTCTAGGAGCGAGCGGGAGCAGATGGGGTGGAGAGGAGGACCCGGGCGGCCTTAAATAGAAGGGGCGACGTGCACCGCGGGGCCCATGCGCCGGTGAGGCTGTAGCCGTCCTTGGAGGACACAGGAGGGCTTGGCTTTGAGTTGAGGGTCTTTCTGGGCATGGTCTAGGACTAGGGGGAAGGGAGAGAAGTAGCGGAGAGGTGCCGAAGTGGTCACTCATGTGAAGTCGCTCACTTGAGCACGTGGGCGGCTGGTGCACATGTGAGAAACACAGCAGGACGGAGAGAGAGGAGGGGTCCGGGGGTGTGCCATGTCGCGGACGTCGAGGTGGTCCCGCTGGCATGCGGGGGTCAGCCGAGGTGGTCGGGGGCATCGAGATGGGGGCGGCTATAGCGCGCCAGAGCACTGTAGCGCGCTCTAGAGCGCGACCATTGCATGCCATGGCATGCAACTGGCATCCTGCGCGTGGCCAAACTTGTCCACTAGCTCCTGGGAATTTCTAAGCTGCTCTTTGAAGCTTTATAGCTGAGGCATGCCCATAAGAGAGAAGGGGGGAGGGAAAATAGGTGCTGCCATGGTGAAAAGGAAGGGGTAAACCATGTTTTTACCCTCCTCAATCACTAATCCAGGGTTGGAGCTTTTAACTCGGGGTAGAACGGGACTAGGAGGAGCTGTGGTAAAAATTTGAAGGATAGGGGAATAGTAAAAGGGGGCAAAATGGGGGTTTTGGCAAAAGGACAGAAGTTGTTTGATGTTGTTTTGTGCAAGAAAAAGAATTCCAATTGGCATGATACTTAACAGGATGAAATGTCACATAGAAATAGGGTGTTCCACCAAATTTGAGCTTATTTGGGAAAAGTTGCTAATGTAACTTTGGTAAACCCTAGAAATCAACAGAAATGACTTTTCCAAGATTTAGTCATCCAAATCACCCCCCTTGATGCACCACTTGGTGTAGTGCCATAATTTGTGGTTGTGAGCATGTCCACAAAATCTGATGTCACAAGTAAAAAGTTGGTAATGTAGAGTTGTTCAAATTTGGATCTGGTCAGAAAGGGTTTTTGAACTCTTTGATCATGATATCCTTCTCTCCAACTTGTGCACTTTGGTCTAGATGCATTATTACACCCTTTGAGCATGTGCACCAAGTTTGAGAGCATATGGACAAGTTTGGCAATGTGAAGTTGCTCAAACTTCGAAATGGTCTGAAATGGTTTTGAGGGGGTTTGATGATGTTTCCTTGATCTCCAAGGCATGAGGCTTGGCAAGATCATCAAATATGTCTTAACTGACATTCTAGAATTTTCTTGGAATTAATCAAGAAAATTTCCTTTGTAAATATTTCAAAAGCTTGAAATATCCAGAAAGGGTTTTTGAAGAATTTGACCAATATTTTGAACATGACCATGTTCTTGAAACTCTTGTATATGGACAATATATGTCCTACGAGCTACCATGAATTTTCTCAAATATTTTTGAAACAGTTAAATAATTTTAACCTATTAAAGACCATTCTGGCCTAAAGAAAAATCCTTTAAATAAAATAGGAGAATAACTTGTAAAGTTATGTTTTTGTGGTTTATGGGTGTCCTATATCTAATAGGAGTCAAATATACTTTTTGAAAGATTTTTCAAACCCCAAATCAAGTACTTGCAGTACAAACCTCAATTCAGGGTTTTTGGAAAACTAATTTTAGAAAATACTTTTTGGCCAAAATATTTTTGTAAGAAAATACTATCATGTCCTATACACATGAGTATAAGAGGTTTTGGATCAAGGGGAAGAGGTTTTGGATCAAGGAGAAGGAGTATAAGAGTAGGAGGATTTATTTTATTTTTAGAGCACTTGCAAACATCAAAACAAAAAGCAAATCAAGCAAAGTCTAGAACACTCAAAGTTTTTGTCAATCCACATTTTAGCATGATTATTAGTTTAAGTGTTGTGGCATGAAAAAACAGGGTGTGAGAAAGTGACATAGAGCCCACAGTCTTCGTGGGTGCACTCAACCCTCGCCGAGGATAGGGCGGCGTCGATCGACATGTTGCGCATGTCGAAGCCGCCTCCAGGCTCGCACTTCTCGCACTACCGCTGATTCCCAGAGCGCTCGCCGCTGCAGTCCACGTTGGCCATGTGTCCCCCCTTGCAATACACAAATCAATCGAAAACCACATCAATCAGGAAACCCGCACCTTGCTCGATCAGCTGAACGGATGGGATGTATTTGAACCTCGTAAACTGGAGGCTTGAAGGGGCACAGGCACAAGGGACAGTGGAGCAAGTTGATGTCCATATAGACCTCCGTCATCCGGTCCTGTTCTGTCTTCATGATCTCGCCCTCCTCGTGCACCACCATATCTCACTTTATGGCCGGGGCATAGAAGCTTTTACCATCACATATTCATACTACTTCAAGGTGCATTAAATCAACACATGCAAGTATCGAAAAGTAAACTCACGGCATGCATGCATGCACTGTATTTGATGCTTCGGTAAACACAATTTTTGAAATATATCGAGTGCACTACTTTGATGTGCCACATCCACTCGTACAACAAGGAGAAACTTGATTACAACACCCTCTCCGACCTCCTCCGAAGCATTGGTGCTTAGGTGAGGTGCTAAGTGCATTAATTGTCTTCGCAACTAGTGTCCCCAGTGCATGGGTACTTAGGTGAGGTGCTAAGCTTTCTTTATTTAAATTTTTATCTACAAAACTCCTTCATGCATTGGTTGGTAGGCATTTTACACAGGTTCACGTGCTTGGAACCGTTTCCTCCTGGGGTCACCATAATGCTCTCTCTCCTCTTTAATTACATTGCCACATCATCTTTTGCCTATGTGGCATCCTTAGCAACCTTACACGGTGGAACACTGGGAGGGGCCTCCCTCGCCCATGAGCGGGGCGGCTTGCAGGACGAGGAGAAAGTTTTGCTACATGCTCTCCCTCCCACACGCGGTGGACATGCAACATTTCATTCAGTATTAGATGGTCAAAAGCATACTATAGTAGTACCATCACTGTTCGACTTCCCAAAGAGGCGAAGAGCCAAGCGCAACCCAAACGCTCGCGTGGGAGTTTCATGTGTAGGGGAGGTAGTATAAAGTTACTCCCTTCATCTAGGTTAATAAGTCATCGTGCATCGCAACGAAGGAGGAGGGGAAAACGAGAGAACTTGATGTTTATTTGCTAATTAATAGCATTGCATGCAATGAACTGACCATTGCATGTCGTGTTTGGTAGTGTCAAGTCATTGAAAGCACACATGCCCCACATCTCTTATTGGTTGATTGTTTTATTCATGTCAAAAAACAATAAACGAGGTGAGAGTTAATGCACTGTGCCTAAGATTTCTTGGATAATTTGGTTTTCATAAGGTGACTTAGAGCAAGTACAATAGAGCTGAGTCAGCTGGCTATAACATATAAACTACATTCTTGCTTAGTTGGAGTAAAGAAAAGAGGAGAGAGAAGGTAAGCGGGCTCTTGGTGAAGAGCCAGCTCTAACACATGCACATAGGCACTTTGTGATTGTGAAAGGTGGGCTATATAATAAGAAAGTAGTACACTTTTTTTGAGCAACTGGCTGGAGCTCTGCCTTTTCATTAAGAACAAGAGAATTGAGCAGATTATAAGGAAAACTGGTCGAAAACCGATACAGTTGGTTAGACTCTTCTAATCAACTATTGTACATATTGGCTATAAGATCAGCTATAGGTGACATGGCAATGGCTTATAGCCAGCAATTGGCTATACTATTAACCATGCTCTTATTCACCTAGATGGAGGGAGTACTCTCCATTTTTAGGGCCGGTTTTACTAGCCACTATGGAGTACAGTAGCTAGTAACATAGCCTAGGTGTGACGCCCCCGATTTGACTGTACACTAATCATGCATGCAAATGTGTATGACCAAGGTCAGTGACTCACTGGAAGATATCACAACACAACTCTAGACAGAAATTAAAATAATACAAGCTTTATATTACAAGCCAGTGGCCTCGAGGGCTCGAATACATAAGCTCGAAAACACAAGAGTCAGCGAAAGCAAAAATATCTGACTACGAACATGAGTTGAACAAATTTGCCTTAAGAAGGCTAGCACAAATATAGCAACGATCGGAAAGACAAGGCCTCCTGCCTGGGACCTTCTAACTACTCCTCAAAGCCGAACTTCACGTAGAACATCCTCGGGATTGTCTGGGTCCTGGACTCCACCATCTGGTTGCGTCATCCGAGAAGAAGGGACAAAAAGGGGAAAATGGGAAGCAAAGCAAGCGTGAGTACTCATCCAAAGTACTCGCAAGCAAGGATCTACACTACATATGCAATGATATCTGAGTAAAGGGGTAATATATGTGGGTTAAACTGTAGAATGCCAGAATAAGAGGGGGATAGCTAATCCAATCGACGACTACGCTTCTGGCCACCTCCATCTTGCATTAGTAGATGAGAGTAGCTGGAAAGTAACAAGTATCCTCGCTTCTCGCAGCCTCCGTCTTGCAGCAATAGAATAGAATAGATGGTAAGTTCACCAAGTAACATCGTATAGCATAAACCTACCCAGCGATCCTCCCCTCATCGCCCTGTGGGAAAGCAATCACCGGGTTATATCTGGAACTTGTGTGGGTGTGTTTTATTAAGTATCTAGTGCTAGTTGTCATGAGGTCGGAGTACAACTCCGGGTCGTCCTTTTACCGAGGGACACGGCTATTCGAATAGATTAACTTCCCTGCAGGGGTGCACCACATTACCCAGCACGCTTGATCCCATTTGGCCGGACACACTTTCCGTGGTCATGCCCGGCCTTGGAAGGTCAACAAGTAGCAGCCCTACCTAAGCACAACAGAGTGGTCAGCACACCTGCAAGTGCAGTATATCGACTAGAGGGGGGGTGAATAGGCGATTTTTATGAAATGCTTAAAAACATGGTAGTTTCAAAGACTAACGATAAGCTCAAGCCTATTATTATGCAGCGGAAAGTGGACTACGCTAGATAATCCATAGTCATGTATTCAATGAAGTGAAAGCATGAAGACTAATAGCAACTAGGCAGTAGTGATCATAAAGGAAGAAGGAATGAAACCAATCACAACAAGTAGATACTCAGTGAAGACAATCAGATAAGGCAAGCATGCAATGTCTTCACAACATAGAGCAGTAAGTAAAGGGAAGGAAAGGATAGAACCAGTAGCTCGTGGAAGACAGTGATTTGTTAGACCAGCTCCAGTTGCTGTGACAACTGTACGTCTAGTTAGGGAGGCTGAGATTTAACTCAGAAGACCGCGTCTTCACCTTGTTCCCCTTGAGCTAAGGACACCTAGTCCTCGCCCAATCACTCTAGTAAGTCTTCAAGGTAGACTTCCAAACCTTCACAGACTTCGTTCACCGGCGATCCACAATGACTCTTGGATGCACAAAACGCGACGCCTAACCGGCTGGAGGAAACACAGTCCTCAAGTGTAATAAGTCTTCATGTCACACAGACAGAAAGACTTCAGTGATGCCTAACACTCTTTGGCTCTAGGTGTTTGGGCTTTGTCCTCGCAAGGATTTGTCTCTCAAATGCTTCGGAGGTGGGTTGCTCTCAAATGACAAAAGCCGTGCAATAACTCTGAGCAGCCACCATTTTATGGTGTAGGGGGTGGGCTATTTATAGCCACTGGGCAACCCGACCTGATTTTTCCGAAGTGACCCTGAGTCACTAAGGAAGTGACACGTGTTCCAACGGTCAGATTTCAAACACACACGGCAACTTTACTTGAGCTCTAAGTAAAGCTGACTCATCCGCCTCTGGATAAGATTTGCTCTCATAGTCTTCGCTCGAAGACATAGGATTTGGTTGAGCATCACTTCAGTCACTCTGACTTAGTTCACTTGGACCCCACTTTACAGTACGGTGGTTCCTATGACTCAACAAAGAAGAAAAGGAAACATCGAAACATCTATGTCTTCGCTCTCCATAGTCTTCACACAACGTCTTCTCATGTCATAGTCTTCAATATGATTATCTTCATATACCACCACTGATATCAATGTCTTCATACATTTTTAGGGGTCATCTCCGGTAGGTTAACAGAATCAATGAGGGACTACTACCTGTGTTATCCTGCAATTCTCACAAACACATTGGTCCCTCAACCAGGTTTGTCGTCAATACTCCAAAACCACTAGGGGTGGCACTAGATGCACTTACAATCTCCCCCTTTTTGGTGATTGATGACAAACTAGTTGAAGTTTTCAACGGGGAGAAAGATATGTGGAATTGTGAAGGATAAAGTTATTGTCTTCGTAAGCAGCAAAAGGCTCCCCCTGAAGATGTGCATATAGTTGATTTGCCTTTGAATGCAAATGCACATAGCATGTTGTACTTGTGGAGATCCTCTTCAACTTATGAAGACAATTCATCATGCATAATTGATATGTCGAAGATAATGACATGCATAATAAAAAATGGACGTCTGCAATAATGACTATGTGCGGAATATAAGGTAGCAGATGCGGAATTTATCATCGCATTACAGAGTAGCATAAAAACATAGGAGACGACCATCAGTTTAAGTGTTACAACTCAAAGAACCAAATGTAGCAAAACGAAAGTTGTAAACACTAGGCAAATTATAAAGCACCCTCCCATATGGACCCGCTTGAAGACTATCAACTCATATGCTTCTCCCCCTTTTGTCAGTAAGGACCAAAAAGGTTTGAAGACATAGAGCCTCTACTCGTTCCCAGTTGCAACAGAAGAGGATGCAGGGTTAGTGTTGTTGTTTGGCGGTGCAGAAGTGGTTGGTGTAGTGTCGATGCGCGCTGAAGTAGTAGGCGGTGAAGTAGCATCATCTTGATCGTCGATCACCCTGGCGTCAATTGTTGCAACAGAGGAGGAGTATTCAGAATCTTCAAGAGATGGAGTGCGACGCATAACAACAGTCCTAGGAGGAGTGTTATCGAACTTGAATCTCTTAGTGAAGCCATCGTCTTGAAGATCTGCTTCAGCACTCAGCAAGGTCAAACTCTTCCATGTCCTCCGACATGTTTCATGAGCAACAAAAGCATTCTTGGTGGCAAGATTGCGAATGCGATTGACATCCACCAAGAGGCTTTGCATCTGACGCTTTAACCAGAGGTGATGCTTTTCCTGTTTCTGATGAAGGGCTACCAGAAGTTCTCGGTTATTCAGGACACGAGATCTCTTCTGAGGCCTTTCAGCGATGGTGCTTTCAGTGGCTTCGGTTTCAGCATGTCGAGGTAGACGAGTACGGCCAGCTAGAGAATAAACATGTGAGACTGCTGGAACCCCTTCAATCTGCTGAGTGAAGCTTTGATGATCAGCGTTGTGAAGACTAACTGGCTCTTTAGCAGGCTCTTGGTAGATGGCTTCAGCTGACATATCGACCTCAGGCAAGAAAATCTGATGGTTGCGAGCAAAGGGCTGATAGGTGACAGCTGAATGCAACTTGATGAGGCGCATTATCCAAGGGGCATAAAATTTCAGACCAAATAGATCAGCTCCAGACATATCCATTTGCCGAATGAAGAAATCTTGAGCATTGAAGCTGATGCCATTGAAGATATAGAAGACCAAAGTCTTCATAGTGCCTTCAAGCTTGGCTGATGAAGAATGTCCTTTTATTGGCCATAGAGTACGCCTGATGATATGATAGATGGTGCGCGGCAGGTACTCTAGGTCTTCAACAAAGAATTCCTTAGGATATTCAGCATCACTTGGAAGAGGCTTCATCATGCTTAGCATTTGGCTCATGTTGGGCTGACGCTTATGAAAGATACTCTCCAATGCTTCAGTGTGCAGTTGACAGCCAGGTTCATATAGATCTCCTGGAGTCGGCAGGCCAGTAAGCTCAATGAGATCAAAGGCTTTAGCTTCATGATGCACATTGCATGTCATCCACTGAAGGACCCATGTCTTCGGATCCCTGCTGTAGCCTCGGATGTGGAGAGTTGCATAGAATTGCAGAAGCAGCTCTTCATTCCAATGCTCTTTATCTGTGACAAAATTGAGTAGGCCAGCATCACGGAAGCAGTCAAGAGCTTCCTCCAAGCAGGGCAGACCAGCAATAGCTTCAGTGTCAAGACGCATATGAGGGAAAATGCGCCCTTGATCATAGAGTACTCGTGAGTAGTAGCTGCGCTACTGATGGCTCCAGAACCTATCTGATGTTATTCTTGGCTTGGAATATGGGTTCTTGGCGCTGTCAAAGAAGGTGTTGTGCGCAGTGAAGCTATTGGCATTGAATGACCCTGAAGAGGTTGCAATACCTGGAAACCTTGGCAGTCTTGGCTTAGGCTTCTGAACTTGGGGCCTGTGATCAACATGATGATCAAACTGAGGACCAGCAGCACGTGGTTCAGTTGTAGGTGGCGGAATCAGAATGGGTGTAATGCCCAGGATGGGACTATACCTCCTACGTGTCGAGGAACGACTTAAAGGTATAAGCCCATTCTGGAATGATCTCAAGTTTGGTATCTTTGCACGACTCATGTAAAAGAGGGATTAAATTACAAAAGGAGATAGTTGGCTTACACTCCCCACGTCACACAATGCATTACATAAGCAAAACATCATTCAAAACATCACAACCCGACTACGGGTGAGGATCCAAAAGAAAGATACCAAAACATAAAGCCAGAGGTCAGAATCGCCCCTAGTAGAAACCACTACTGATCGTTGAAAACGTCATAAGCATACGGCCACTCTCTTCATCGAGCTCCCAGTGAAGTACTTGAACCAGCTCCTGCATCAATCTCGGCTGAACCTGCATCTGGTGTTGTAGTAACTGTGAGCCACGAGGACTCAGCAATCCCATAACCATGGGTATCAAGACTAGCAAAGCTTTGAGGGTAGGAAGAGGTAAAGTGGTGAGGTTGCAGCAGCGGCTAAGCATAATATGGTGGCTAACTTACGAGTACAAGAATAAGATGAGCATCTACGCAAACGGTCGCCAACTAGTAGTGATCGCTAAAGATCCTGAACTACCTACGAGTCAAACATAACCCCACCGTGTTCTCTTCTCAAAGTGAAAAGAGACAGTCACGGTTACTCACACAGTTGTGTGTTTTACTTCGGATCATCTGTCAAGTTTTCTACAAACGGACATTAACAAATTCCAATCTGCCACATAACCGCGGGCACGGCTTTCGAAAGATCATAACCCTGCAAGGGTGTCCCAACTTAGCCCATCACAAGCTCTCACGATTAGCTGAAGTGATAAATATACTATCATCACTCCTTATCTTAGGGAAATCCGATCAGGCTCGGCTTCCCGGTGCACAAGACATTTTGATAATGGTAAAACTAGTCTAGCAAGACCTCCCGGCGTGCCGACACCCTGATGGTAGCTGCGCGCATCTCGTCTCAGGCCACGTCCGGATGAGCGCTACGTACAGTAACCGAAGCCCCAGATAACTGGGTGGCACTGCAAGTGGCTCTAGTTTGGGACCAACACCATCAGCACTGCCCCCCCCCCCCTGTTATGTAGAATTAAGAACCCGGGGACATGACCCCCTATGCAATTAATTAATTAATTAAGTTGTTATTATGAGCAAATTAAAACCAATGTTGGGCCTTGCTGGAGGAGTTTTATTCAAAGTCGAACTATCAAGGGGTCCCCATCCACCCATCGTGTGAGGAACGCAAAATCAATGAACATAATGCCGGTTTATCGGCGCCTAAGGTGGCATGAGTGGAACAAAACACCGAGCAAAAGGCCAAGCCTTCCACCCATGCCCAGTATATAGGTGTGTTAATAATAATTATAGATATTGTGATATACCAACAACAAGTTCCCTCCTGGAACGATCTTCATCTTCACCTGCAACTAACAACGCTATAAGAAGGGCTGAGCAAGCGGGTAACATAGCCAAACAGTGGTTTTTCTAGGAAGGTTTCAAAGGTTAGAGGTTTCATGGCAACAAGGAGAGGCTGACATAAAAGATGGGTAGCGCGACATGTAACGATAGCATCGAGACAACTAAGCATGGCAATGGTAGTAAAGGTATCCAAGGGTATGATCATCTTGCCTGGGATTCCGCAAGGGAGAAGAACTGATCCATGAAGTAGACGGAGCAACATAGTCGAGCGAATCCTCACAACTCCAGAACGAAACCGAAGCTAACAAGAGAAGCAACCGGAAAGAAGCAAACAACACGGTAAACACACAAGCATAAACATGGCATAAGATGCACATCCAAGTATGATGCATGTCCGGTTTAATTATGCATAGCATGGCAAAGTGCACAAACAAGTACTACAAGTTAAGTGGAGCTCAATATGCAACGAGTTGCATATTAACGAAACAACACATTTGAATTATTTAATTGACTCTCGTTTATTTACAAGACAAGATTAAATGTTTGTTAACATGGCAAGAGGTGAAGCAAGAGCAAACTACCTATTTAGGCAATTTAAATGAGGCCGGAAAATAACAACAACAATTCCGGAAAAATCCCCATATGCATGTTTAGCAATTTTAAGCAAACAACAATTCACACATTTTATTGTTGATAACATGATGCGGATGACATGATCAAGTTTATGCAATTTATTAATTAAAGGTTAACATGAAGAGATAAGAAGATGATAAGGAGTATTTGTCACCGTGGTGGAAAGAAAAGGTGCCACGGCAACGATCCGAAAATGATGCAACGACAACATCTCGGTTCCGGTAACTCGTTGAGAGACCGGTGCAAAAGATGAGGGAGAGCGTGACTTGCCAAAGAGATGGGGTGAACCCGGTTGCCCGGTTCCTACTTGACAACGATAGGGCAAACGAGGGTCACGACGGACGCGATGCAAACAAGGGAAACATCTCATACAACACACATGCATTCCACGGGTCATCGTCTCGGGGTTATACCTTCGAAGCGTTCATTTTCGGAGGGGGGTTTGAGTCATCGAGGGACGTAGTGGAAGTAGTGGAAGTAGACGTTCTCGAGGCGGTCGTTGTCGAAGTCGTCGTTCACGTTGCCAAAAGGAAGTAGTGAACACGTTCGTCGAGGAAGTAGTGGTACACGGCGACGGTAGTCGAACTTGACGCTTGCATTACACGGGTCCTCGGCGACGGTAGTGGTACACGTTTTCTTAGATGTACTTGACGGTTCCGAGTGCTCCGGCCATTGTGGTACTTGGCGCAATGGTCGTCGTGGTACTTGGGGTCTCGGGTCTTGGCGACGGTAGTTGTACACGGCGAGGAACTTGACGCATCCGAGGTAGACGGTAGGGGTACTTGTCGTTCTCAGGTCTTGTCGATCCAAAACAAGCGAAACCCAGCAACAAGGCACGACAGCATGCACGCAACAACGAGGGCGCGAAGAGGAACTTGGCGCGGTCGAGGACGACGGGCTGACGGATGCAGAGCAGCGGCAGCAGCATAACTTGGCGGCATTGGTGGCTGCAGGCGCACGCCGGCGGGGAGACGACGAGCTGCTTCCGGCGGTGGCGCTCGTCGGCACGGCACCGGAGATGGCAGGGGAGGCCGATGCGCTGGGGGACGGATGCAGAGGAGAGGGGCGGCTCAGCGTCGGGATGCGGTGGCTCTAACCGGCCGCTCCGGCGAGCGCAGAAGGTGAGGCGCGGGGGCTCGCGCTAGCCAAGCGGAGGAGGGGTGTAAGGCGCCCAGCGCGAAGGAGGGAGGCCGCGGGCGCCGGCGCTTGGCGAGACAGGGACCTCGAGGAGGAGGCCTGCGCGGCTCACTGGACGAGGCCGGGCGGCGCACTGGACGAGGAGGGGCCGCGGGGCGATGGAGGAGCTGCGGTGGCCGCGGGGCTCCAAGGCGGACAGCGCGCGGGCCAGGAGAGGCCGCCGGCGAGGTGGGAGATGGGGGCGGCGCTAGAGGAGAGGGACGTAGAGGAGGGAGAGCATCGAGCGAAGAGGGAGATGGGGATCGGGAGAAGGGGGCTGCGCGGCGAGAGCGAGGGGAGAGCGAAGGAGAGGCTCGGGCACGGGATCGCTAGCTCCCTGGCAGCGCAGGAAGGAAACGAGAGGGAGAGGGTGCGATGGCCAGGGTTAGAGCTGGATGCGGCTGGGCCTTTGTTGGTCAGGCCCAAGAGGCCGGCTGGGCTGGACCTCTCTGCTCTCTCTCTCTTAATCTAAAAAGATAAAACAGAAATAGAAAAGGAAAGAATAAAAAAAAGGAGGTTAGGGGTGGAATTTGGGCAAGAGGTTATTTTTCCTGGACTCGCGAAAATGTCCACGGTCCACGAAAAATAGAAGAGGCAAGAATGCAAGAGATAAATTCGAACTCATTTGAATTTAATTCAAATGGTTTGAATTAGGACAAGGTTTAGATGGAGAAACTTGAAGTGAAATAGGCATGGGGAAAATTATGCAAGTGTGTGACGGTTGCTTCCAACAATGGAATATTTATTTATAATAGCTCCATAATATTAGGAGGATATGTTACCAAGAGAAGTCATCCTTCCCTCGATTTAAATGGACCGAAGGTCCACACAATTTATTTACGTTGAGATGCAGAAATAAAGTCATGATGGCATGATGGCATGATGCAATAGAAAAATAAATAACACAAGCACAAATGAAACACACGGGAGAACCCGGAACAACTGGAATCTTCTGGGACGTCGGTCTTCGGGCGTCACAACTCTCCCACACTAACAGAGGATCTCGATCCGAGATCCTAAAGATGGCACCGGGTGAAACGGAAAAGAAGAGGTAAACCAAAGTTGCTTCTTTGACAGACAAGTGAAACCAATGAACCTTGAGAGGTTGAACAAAATGAAAGAAGAATACAACAGAGATGAACGAAGTTAAGAGCACTCCGGTAAAAGGAGGAACAAGGAACATTACGAGAACCTTGTAGGTTAAAAGACATGAACAAGAGCTTACGAACCAAAGAATATGAAACTGCAACGGTATAGCCAAGGAAAAAGAATGACATAATTTGGACAGCACTCCGTCTGAAAATGGAAGGAATTGAACATGAACTTGAGGAGATGGAATGATACTTGATGAAATCGACAGCATATTGCCTCCGAAACAGTTGAAAGAATGGCACAAGGGGTAAGAAAGACTCAGACAGCACTCCGGTTGAAAAGAGAGGAAAAGTTAGATAAAAGACGGAACTTGAATTGATCGCATGACATTCCGGTTAAATAGACAAGCAAGGGAAGAATATGATCTTGATAAAAAACGAGATGATGGTCAAAGAGAGCAATATCACAAAGCCTCTGGAATGAAAGAATAGCATATAAATCAATGAAAGAAAAGAATGGAGAAAAAAATGACAACTTCTCCCACAAATGAATTAGAAAATCCTCCTTACGGAGAAGGGTTGAACAGAGTTGATTTAAAAAAATCAACAACGAAAACGAATAAGCTCGTTGTGGGCTTATGGAAAACATCTCAAAATTATGAGGTGACAGCCGGCCACTTATGAAAACATTTGCTTGGCTTGAGATCAACAAGGAGATGAAAAACTTATTTCACCGGAATGATAAATGAAGAACTTGGGTCATTTATAAGCACCATAATAGCAACAATCCTTAGGGAAAGTTTTTAGGTGAATTATAACCCAAGAAGACTCCAACGAATAATTGAAGGGTTGAAAAGATCTCCTGAACAAGGAAAATGATGGTTTTAAATATCTCATTCTTGATAACTCGTGAATCATAATTCATGAAGGACTTGTCAAGAATGACATAACACCATCTGAAAAGATAAGGTAGAAAGGATTGCAATTGGAAAGCATGAAGAAGAATGCTTGAGCTCCAACAAGAATCTTGATGAAGACTTCGAGGATGAATTAAATCATGATGAACCACCATGAGAACTCCGGTAATGAAAAGCATGAGAAGCGAAAGAATAAAAGAATAAGATTCGAAGCCCGCGATGAATTAGATGTAGGTTTGAAATGATAATTGAAATAACTTGGAGCTCCGGAAAACAAGATGAACAACTTAGAACCGAGAATATGATATGATGAACAAGCTCCGAAGGAATAAGAATAACAATTATGTCATGCATCTCCTTCACCAATTTAAATTGATGACACCCAAGGATTTGGAATATTACTTATTCTCGTTGGAAATAATTAAGAGAGATCTCGCAAAAGCTTGGGTAAATCTTCAACGAACCACCGAAAGGATTATGAAAAGAACAAATGAATTAAAACGATAACAACGGAAGGGTAATCTTGAAAGAACCACCGTAAAAAATATGGAGACGAACGAGGAGACATCAATGAAAAATATTTGGAGGACGAAGTTGAAAACTGAGAACGAAGAAATATGCTGAAATGATGGCCTTCGGCGGATCACAATAAGAAGAATTCATGAAGAATCTTGAGAGAACGGCCAAGATTTAATAGAAACACTTCTCCGGTCTCCAAATGCTGAGAATGAAGACGAGAAATGCCATAAGAATTGTTGAGCACTCCGGAATGAAGAATTAACAGGTTGAAACAATGATGAACAAGAATTTGAAAGCGATCTTGGAGAAGGCATGTGACTGATGGGAATCATTCTTACGTCACACTTTAAAAAGAATTTGAGTATAACTCCAGAAAAGTAGAAGAGTCAGGTAAGATCCTGGGAAAAGACCTGTGGGTTAGGGCCCACTAAAGAAATCACCGTTGGAAAAGATTTCTTAAGAGATATTGCACCGGTTAATTTAAACGGCTTGAGTAAGATAACAATCCTCAAAAATAGTTTGAACGGATTACGAATGGAAACACAAATCTTCTGAGATACCTTGTACACCGGATATGGATAGGAGAGTTGAATGAATAAGAGAGCCTTCGGATAATAAATTTCAACATGGGAAAACATGTGAAACAAAAAGAAAGAGATATGATCATGACCAAAGCTTGAATTTAGTCCACCGGAGAAGAATATGAGAATGGAACAACGATAAACTTGAAGCTCCTGAGCATCTTCATGAGGAATCACCGGATAAGGGCATTGAAAGAAATGAATGAAGAAACCTCACATGAATAAAAATGTATACTTCATCTGAGAATTTCTGGCTCCAAGAAGAAGAAGGGTTGGAGGGCGGGTAAACACTACAAGAAATATGTCAACTTGTGACCACCACTATTGGTCACTGAATGGTCACAAATTTCCATTTGTGACCTTTTTGTGACAAAAAAATAAGGTCAAAAGCTGGCCGTCATAAACTGACTATAGCGACCTTCTCTGTGAGAAGGTCGTAGACGTTTTTGACCAAAACAAAAGGTCGTTGAACCAATGACCTTTTGTTTTCGTCATTGGATGTCTGCCCAGGCCACGTCGGATTCGACGTGGCAATCTGATGTGGCAAAATTGCGACCAATTGAAAAGGTCACTGATAAGATTCAGCCCGGTCCGATTAGGTGTCTAAATGGGCCGAGCCCGTTAATTCAGCCCATTTATGTTTTTTTCCTGCCAATTTTGGTCAACTGCTTTGGGCATTTTTCGGTCCATTTTAAATTTGGGCCTTGGCCTCTTTGCGATCCATTCTTTTTGGGCTGTAGCCATTTCCACTAGTTTTTCATTTGGTCCAATAGACATTTCGGCCAGTTTTTAATTTAGGCCACGCCTCTTTGTTACAAATACAATTTACAGCACAGACATAGATTCAACCCAAATTCAATACCAATATATTCTCTTTTTGACCACTTTCAATCCAAGAATACATTTCAAATAAACATAGAATAATATTCCAAGGATTTGTACATATATCCTAGCATTTGAATAATAAGTTCAGCAAGCAAATATACACTAAATTCTCAGCAAGATCAACAATACATCCAAATTCCCAGAAAATACGGCATTACAACAAACATATAAAGCAAGTCGTTGACTTGGACTTCCAGCTTCTTCAAAAAAATTAGCACATAACTCTCCTGTAGATGAGAAGAAAAGCCACATGTTCAGTCTCGATATGGGTAATATATGCTAAAAATAAATCCAAGAACCGTGCAAGAGCCTAGGTTTTACTATCATTTGGACACCCAGATTGGCGATCCTTCCTTACCTAATGTGTGCAAGTCCAAATAAATTAATAAACAATCCAGTTTATAGAGCAAATGATATGCCCCCCTTTTATCTAAAGCTGTAGTGTATGCTAGTGACAGAACTAGGGGTAAGACTGTTAGATTGCCAGAAATAGTGATAGAGCATCTTCATATTTCGAAATGTAACATGCATCACATCAAAAAATTGTAAGCATTGAACCTACATCATATCTACATTAACATCACCAATCAGGTTGCATGTGTATGCTAGAAATCAAGAATCAAAAGGACTTCAGCTACTTTAGGCTCCTCATCCGTCTAACAAGTGCAAGCAATTTCTTTTTTCGCAGACAATGGCATCCCTCAATGTATATAACTACATAATTAACAAAAACTACGGAGTTGGTTCATTGCATCAACCAGCGATTTGATCTCACAAGCCCCACCCAGGTGGTCAACTGGTGGTAGTACAGCAGCTAGAAGGCACATCACTCACCGATTGGAAAGCTCGATCCGGTAATCCATCTCCTTCTCCGCCATCCTGAACATCTGAATCGCGCAACCACCACCATCAATTAACCTCAATCACAAGCCCGAAATCGAAGAGGAAGGCAAATACACACACAAAAAGAACATGAAAATTCTAGAAAAAGGCGACTTGTAGCTGCCAGGCAGCAACTTGAGAATGAATCATTGATATCCTGGAAGTTGTAAACTGGAAGCCAGGGAAGCTACCAGTCAGGTTAGTTTCAACAGGTTAGTTTCAAGTTCTGAAACTGAATGCATGGGGTCGAGTTTCAGTGTTCTATGTAAATTAGTCACACGATGTACCTATAGTTACGCAATGATTTTGCTCACGTTAGATAGCATGTACTTCTATACGAGAGAAAGAAGGATTGCTATCAAATCTGCTACATTTTATTGTGCAATGTCAGTCAGTTTGTGTAGCTAAACTGCTAACAATGAACCGACCAAGTGCATATATATTGCTCGTGAGCATGACCAATTTTTTAATCAGACTAAATTAAGACCGCAAGATAATTTTCTCGCACTGGAGTGTTACCCTGTGTACTTCTTCAGAATAATCCAACCATTTTATGACAAAACCAAATATGTTGCAGAATAAAAAATCTACAAGGTGAATAGTAGAAGCTGAGTTTTCAAAGAATGTATCACTTTCAGCTATACAAGATTGCCCATCCTCAAGAAAACAATTATAATTTGGAGTCACGGCCTGATCAGCCCCAGTAACTCATCCTCAAGAAAACAATTATAAAAGACTAATCTTAACCCACTGGTAGCAGTCGAACACTAGCAACTAGTGAGCACTGAAGAAACAGCACAATGAAATAGCTCACCCTGATGGTGTCGGCGTAGTTCCATCCGACCTCCTTTGAGAGCTGGCCGAGGAGGCAGTACTTGTGCCCAGGCTGCAGCCTTAGAACCCTGCAAAACCACAAGCGACGTCAACATCAAACACACATACAAGACGCGCGCCGAGATCTAGAAGGTAGTCCAACACCGACGTACTTGAGCGCGTCAGGGACGACCATGCGCTTGGTCCTGTTGTATGGTGGCGACACGCCGTCATATGCTTTGAGCCTGGGTGTCGTCCTCGGGGCCACCAGTGGCCGCGGCACGGCATCCAGCGCAGACGACTAGCAGGCGAAGCTGAAGCTGCTGCATTGGGACAGTACGAACAGTGAGCCATATGCCTGGACCCCTAAACCTTGAAGAAAGCAGTACAAAATTGCACTTCGTATAGGACTATCATGCAGAACAAAGTAAGCATGAACCGAGTAGATCCCACTAGCATTATGCTTTCTAAAATATTGCTCGACTAGCATTTTATAGTGTTGTAGAAACTGAATTGAGCGTAGTGAAAAGGTCCGGAATGTGCAAAGAAGCAGTGAAAAGGCCCGTTTCACTGGCAAGGACAGCCATGATCATCAGCCCATTTGAAAACAACAACAGCAGCAGTCGCAACTTGCAAGTTGCGACTGCTAAAGCTAATTAACATGCCAACTATAGTTCTTGTATGAATGACATTTGGGATTGCATTCCCAACATGAGGCAATAAGCATCTGGACAGTATCTTGCTAGCTAGCAATAATCATCTGCTACTGCAATATTAATTAATGACTGGTAGCATCAAAGTTTAACAGCAGCAATCTTATACTGAAGTCAGAAAGACTGTAAGAATATATATATATATATATAATATCTGCAAGTCGTGGAGAAAACGAGAAGACCTCATGAATGAATCGTTTAAGTTGAGAATACTACAATTGAGCTTCCTTGATGCCTAGTTTGCGGAACAACTCGCTCAAGGAAATAACTAACCAAGAACAAAATGGCTTCATCCAGTTTGAACAATTGCTGGCATCTCAATCTCTAACTGCAGGATGACGCAGCACGTATATATCAACTGCCAGTACAGTGCTTCTAGTTAAACTGATTCTGACAGTGAAACCTTTGTACAAATTCTCTGTTTTCTCCTTAAAAATGGGGAAGAATTCTATGGATCAATAACGGCTGAAGACCTACTGAAGATGGACACGCACTTGACAGCACAATCCAAAACAAGGGAGATGTTGTGTCCAAAAGAGAAAGAAATGCATATATGTATCTAAAAATTGTTGAAAGTCGAGTCTACCGGGTTAGCAGAGGATCTTGGCCGGTGCACGGAAGTGGATGGGGCTGTGGGACGGCTTGGTCCTCTTGTGGAGGAAGCGCATGGTCTGATGGTCATCACCGAGGATCTCCTCGTAGCGGGCCACCACCACCACGCGCGCGCCGCCTTGTTGACCTTGGAGGCGGCGAGGAGGGCGGCGAGCGGGGAGGAGGCCACGGCGCCCTGAGCGCGGCCGCGACAGCGGACGTGGTGGCGGCGAGCTGCTTGAGCAGCCATGGATTCAGAGCAGCCATGGATTCATTCGGTGAGAAGGGGATCGAATCCAACCCTAGCTACCATAGAATCGAATCGAAGATAGGATGCGTGCGTACCCGGTCGGTGGCGTCCTGGATGGACGGCGGCGGGTCCTGGCTCTTCTTGGTGCCGAAGATCTTCTTCATCGCTTCCTCCTCCTCCTCCACGCGCGAGATGAAATCCAGAGGGAGGAAGGAGTGCACCATGGATCCAGATCGGGGTGGGCAAGGCTGCGTCCGCCTCGCACTGCCCGACTTGGGGACAGGGTGAGGGGAGGGCGCGGTGGTGTGCGCCGGCGGAATGGGTCGTCGACAGTGAGGGTGGAGCGGCGGCTGCGGGAGTGGATCCCATCTCACTGAACCGAGAGAGAGCAACGACTAGGATGGAGGGGTGGTTGAAGTGGGGATGGCCGGGGATGGGGCCGAAGGAGGGATTAGGGAGTGGTGCAGGGGATGGGGAGGAGGTGGCGGCGGCGAGGTTGGCGACGAGGAGTGGTGCAGGAGATGGCGGCGGAGGCGAGGAGATGGGGACAAGGGAGGAGGGGTGCGATGGGGGATCTGAGCTAGGGTTTGGGCTGTGGGTGGGGTTCTTTTTCTTTTATTTTTTTGTAGATAGATGGATGGATGGATGTGGGGTGGAGAGATGGATGGATGGATGGATGGGCGCCATGTCATCGATCCGTGAGAAGAGTTCTCATTGGTTCAAAAAATCAATGATTTAAAATAGAGGGATTTTGTGAAGCGGCTATCAAAAATATTTTGCAAAAGGGCACCACACAAATTTTCACTAGACTTAGACCACATTTTATGGATAAGGACCAATTTGTATGCATTTCAGATCTTTCTAGCTATTTTAAATCATTTTCCGAGTGCCCAAAAGGAGGTTTTTTTTGTGAAGGACCTCGCAAATATTTCTTGCAAAATTTGACCAAATCATTTTTATAAAATACTAGGACATATTTAATGCATAATTGACCAAATGGTTGGGTGTAAACAGATTTGATCCACCTCTCGTGAAAAAGACAAATTTCAGCCGATTCAGGTGGAAGCGGGTCAAATTTGAACTGTAGCTGCCTCATAGTTTGCTCTTTATTTTTTCCAAAAATCATTTATAGGTACATAAGTATCTATTTAATCATAGAAACACCAAAAAAATACCAAGATTCAACCACTAGCTAGGAACGGTCATTCCCGCAGTTTTGACCGCATTTTGAAACGGGCATAAAAAATTAAAAAAAAATCAAAAAATAGGAAAACCTTCGCATTGTGTCATTATATATGACCAAGTTACCAGAAAAAAATATAAACTTGTAATACAGTCATTTTTATAAAAAAGTGTTCTCAGAAATGAGCTATCATGCGTGAAGATTTATGGCTTTCAAGCCAAATGATCAATCCTATGGCCACATTCATAGCATAGTTTGTTCAAATGATCTCATATTGTGCACAAGGGTGCATCTTGGAATGGCAAACAATGTTGCCTAAGGGAGTTTTCACTTTCTTTGGACGAAAAATTCATTTTCCATTTTTCGAGTGCCCAAAAGGAGGTTTTTTTGTGAAGGACCTCCCAAATAATTGTTGCAAAATTTGACGAAATCATTTTTATAAAATACTAGGCCATATTTAATGCACAATTGACCAAATGGTTGGGTGTAAAAAGTTTTGATCCACCTCTCGTGAAAAAGACAAATTTCGGCCGATTCAGTTGGAAGCGGGTCAAATTTGAACTGTAGCTACCTCGTAGTTTGCTTTTTATTTTTTCCAAAAATCATTTGTTGGTACATAAGTATCTATTTAATCAGAGAAACACCAAAAAAATTCCAAGATTCAACCACTAGCTAGGAACGGTCATTCCCGCCGTTTTGACCGCATTTTGAAACGGGCATAAAAAAATAAAAAAAAATAAAAAAATTGGAACACCTTCGCATGGTGTCATTATATATGACCAAGTTACCAGGAAAAATAATAAACTTGTAATACGGCAATTCTATTTAAAAAGTGTTCTCAGAAATGAGCTATCATGCGTGAAGATTCATGGCTTTCGAGCCAAATGATCAATCCTATGGCCACATTCATGGCATAGTTTGTTCAAATGATCTCATATTGTGCACAAGGGTGCATCTTGGAATGGCAAACAATGTTGCCTAAGGAAGTTTTCATTTTCTTTGGACGAAAAATTCATTTTCCATTTTTCGAGTGCCCAAAAGGAGGTTTTTTTGTGAAGGACCTCCCAAATAATTGTTTTAAAATTTGACGAAATCAATTTTCTAAAATACTAGGACATATTTAATGCACAATTGACAAAATGGTTGGGTGTAAAAAGTTTTGATCCACCTCTCGTGAAAAAGACAAATTTCCGCCGATTCAGCTGGAAGCGGGTCAAATTTGAACTGCGGCTGCCTCATAGTTTGCTATTTATTTTTTCCAAAAATCATTTCTAGGTACATAAGTACCTATTTAATCATAAATACATGGTTTGGTGGCGATACGTCGAGGTTTGGGTGGTGGTCGAGGGCCCCAACTCTAGAGCGCGTAAACTCGCATGCCCGCTGCATGGTCACCGCGTGACTGTGGCATTGCCATGTGTTCTGGGCGGCCTAGGCATGTCTAGTGGGTTGGCCACTCCCCAGGTAGGTGCTAGGAAGAAAATTACAACATAAGATTCTCACGAGGAGACCGATCGATGCTCAAACATGAATTAGCAGCCAAGTGTTTGATTAGCGGTACAGAGAATGCACATGGCTAATGGGCGTGAGTTTTGGTTGAGGATGATCAGTTACTAAGAAGACCGTCTTCACAAATTTTCAGCTCAAAAGGAGGAGTCTGGGTGGTACTTGCTTTGCAAAGTACCACATTGGACATAAATACGAATGTTGAAGATGGGCTCAAAATAATGTATGGATTGAGCTGGCATTTGGTGGAGGATAGTTATTTGGGCATAGGAAAGCACTGTAGAAAATGGATACCATTTGGACATGCCAAAGTGGTACTTCCTTCACAAAGTGTTTTTTTGAACAGAATAGGAAAATGAATATTTTTGAATTATTTTTGAACTAGGCAAGGAAGGTTTTTTTTCATATTTGACGAAGATATGACCCAAAGAATTTATGAGATTTTTTGGGGAATTTTGGGAATGACAGAAATATAGGTTGCTTCACAACCTAGGGCAAAAATTGCCACATGGACATGACACATAGGCAAAACTGATGAGGTGGCGCCTAGTCGTAGCAACCCACCACAATTTTCAAGGTTATGACCATCTATATTGGTCATGAACAGCTAGAAATAAGGCAGCGAACCAGTGCTATCTGCTTTGTGACCATTTCGTGTAAGGAAATTATGACCTTTCTGACCAAAATGGTCGTTATAGTTTAGGGTTTGGAGCCCCCCGAACAGCTTTTGACCAATTGGTCTGAAATGGTCATAGATCCATGACCAATTCTTCCAGGGTCACCAACAAAAGGTCATAACTTGACATATTTCTTGTAGTGAAAACAAAAACAACTTGAGATGATTGAAACAGACAATCGTGAGATTTCTCAACGTCGTCCGTATGGAATAACTTGAAGAGAAGGCACACCGGTTGACAAGAATTAACATGAAAATCTCGATGGTCAAGAAGAATTAGCACACCCATAGAAATATGAGAACACCGATTAGGAAGGTATGGAATCAACACTTGACATCGAAGCAACTCGAATACCAGAATCAGATCAAAACAAAGGATAGATATGTTGCAACATAATCTTCACAATATCATCCGAACAGAGAATTGACCAATGAATTCCACAGGTACATCAACTTGTCGAGAAGCCACTTGGGAGAACAAAAGGTAAATAAAAGCAACAAGGAGCAGATAGAACAAATACAAGATAGAAGCTTCATTCCACATATTCGTGCTGAATGCTCATGGAACGTGTTACAAAAGGGTTTTGCAATCCCAGGATCAGCATAGCCATGGACCCTTTAAGATGCAACCCCCGATCGGAACAAACGCCCATAAAACCACTTCACTCAATGTAGAACCCCGAACTTCATATCATGCACTCGTTGGAAGAATGCCCAGAACTACTAGATGAACCCACCTATTAATTTCCGAAAGTTTCCAGTTATGCAATCAGGTGTTGGGGATACAGGGGAAGCACAACGCACTCAACTCTAATCCTACATCCAGCTGTATCCATCCTTCAACACATAACCAGTTATTTCCGGAAACCGTTTACCTCGGACCTTCGAAACGCATCTACTATACAAGCTATGGCAATACTCCCGAGCTACCTCCCCAGTACTGGGTGATGTCGGGGTTATCTTGCCACTAACCTCATAGGAGAGTTTTCGATGTCGGCCGTCTTAAGTATTCTAGAACCGCTACGATATATTTGTGACGACAACACCTCGGAGCTCAACTCCCCGGGACACTGCCACAACACCTAATGTCAGGAGGCATCGAGAACAATGTTCTCATCACAAAGACATCGGAACAATCCAAACAATACTCGCGTGATCCTAAAAAAAAATTGGTGAATTTTTGAGAATAGAAGAGACAAGAGTAATCGTCAGGAGTCCTCACCAGAGTGAAAAGGGATGAGGAGCAAAAGAAATCCTACTCTCCGATATATATATATATATATATATATAGGACTCAAAACATTTTCAAGTGTGTGCCTAGACTCAACCGTCAACGATTCGATCAATCAGTGGGGGCTTCTAGGTCGGAGAAGTCTCTGATACCAACTTGTAGTGCCCAGGATGGGACTATACCTCCTACATGTCGAGGCACGACTTAAAGGTATAAGCCCATTCTGGAATGATCTCAAGTTTGGTATCTTTGCGCGACTCATGTAAAAGAGGGATTAAATTGCAAAAGGAGATAGTTGGCTTACACTCGCCACGTCACACAATACATTACATAAGCAAAACATCATTCAAAACATCACAACCCGACTATGGGTGAAGATCCAAAAGAAAGATACCAAAACATAAAGCCACAGGTCAGAATCACCCCTAGTAGAAACCACTACTGATCAATGAAAACGTCACAAGCATACGGCCACTCTCTTCATCGAGCTCCCAGTGAAGTACTTGAACCGGCTCCTGCATCAATCTCGGCTGAACCTGCATCTTGTGTTGTAGTAACTGTGAGCCACGAGGACTCAGCAATCCCATAACCATGGGTATCAAGACTAGCAAAGCTTTGAGGGTAGGAAGAGGTAAAGTGGTGAGGTTGCAGCAGCGGCTAAGCATAATATGGTGGCTAACTTACGAGTACAAGAATAAGATGAGCATCTACGCAAACGGTCGCCAACTAGTAGTGATTGCTAAAGATCCCGAACTACCTACGAGTCAAACATAACCCCACCGTGTTCTCTTCTCAATGTGAAAAGATACAGTCACGGTTACTCACACAGTTGTGTGTTTTACTTCGGATCATCTGTCAAGTTTTCTACAACCAGACATTAACAAATTCCAATCTGCCACATAACCGCGGGCACGGCTTTCAAAAGATCATAACCCTGCAGGGGTGTCCCAATTTAGCCCATCACAAGCTCTCAAGATTTGCTGAAGTGATAAATATACTATCATCACTCCTTATCTTAGGGAAATCTGATCAGGCTCGGCTTCCCGGTGCACAAGACATTTCGACAATGGTAAAACTAGTCCAGCAAGACCTCCCGGCGTGCCGACCCCCTGATGGTAGCCGCGCGCATCTCGTCTCAGGCCTCGTCCGGATGAGCGCTACGTACAGTAACCGAAGACCACAGATAACTGGGTGGCACCACAAGTGGCTCTAGTTTGGGACCAACACCATCAGCACTGGCCCCCCCTGTTATGTAGAATTAAGAACCCGGGGACATGACCCCCTATGCAATTAATTAATTTATTAAGTTGTTGTTATGAGCAAATTAAAACCAATGTTGGGCCTTGCTGGAGGAGTTTTATTCAAAGTCGAACTGTCAAGGGGTCCCCATCCACCCATCGTGTAAGGAACGCAAAATCAAGGAACATAATGCCGGTTTATCGCGCCTAAGGTGGCATGAGTGGAACAAAACACCGAGCAAAACGCCAAGCCTTCCACCCATGCCCAGTATATAGGTGTGGTAATAATTATAGATATTGTGATATACCAACAACAAGTTCCCTCCTGGAACGATCTTCATCTTCACCTGCAACTAACAACGCTATTAGAGGGGCTGAGCAAGCGGGTAACATAGCCAAACAGTGGTTTTGCTAGGAAGGTTTCAAAGGTTAGAGGTTTCATGGCAACAAGGAGAGGCTGACATAAAAGATGGGTAGCGCGAGATGTAACGATAGCATCAAGACAACTAAGCATGGCAATGGTAGTAAAGGTATCCAAGGGTATGATCATCGTGCCTGGGATTCCTCAAGGGAGAAGAACAGATCCATGAAGTAGACGGAGCAACATAGTCGAGCGAATCCTCACAACTCCGGAACGAAACCGAAGCTAACAAGAGAAGCAACCGGAAAGAAGCAAACAACACGGTAAACACACAAGCATAAACAGGGCATAAGATGCACATCCAAGTATGATGCATGTCCGGTTTAATTATGCATAGCATGGCAAAGTGCACAAACAAGTACTACAAGTTAAGTGGAGCTCAATATGCAACGAGTTGCATATTAACGAAACACCAGATTTGAATTATTTAATTGACTCTCGTTTATTTACAAGACAAGATTAAATGTTTGTTAACATGGCAAGAGGTGAAGCAAGAGCAAACTACCTATTTAGGCAATTTAAATGAGGCCGGAAAATAACAACAACAATTCCGGAAAAATCCCCATATGCATGTTTAGCAATTTTAAGCAAACAACAATTCACACATTTTAATGTTGTTAACATGATGCGGATGACATGATCAAGTTTATGCAATTTATTAATTAAAGGTTAACATGAAGAGATAATAAGATGATAAGGAGTATTTGTCACCGTGGTGGAAAGAAAAGGTGCCACGGCAACGATCCGAAAATGATGCAACGGCAACATCTCGGCTCCGGTAACTCGTTGAGAGACCGGTGCAAAAGATGATGGAGAGCATGACTTGCCAAAGAGATGGGGTGAACCCGGTTGCCCGGTTCCCACTTGACAACGATAGGGCAAACGAGGGTCACGACGGACGCGATGCAAACAAGGGAAACATCTCATACAACACACATGCATTCCACGGGTCATCGTCTCGGGGTTATACCTTCGAAGCGTTCGTTCTCGGAGGGGTGTTCGAGTCGTCGAGGGACGTAGTGGAAGTAGTGGAAGTACACGTTCTTGAGGCGGTCGTTGTCGAAGTTGTCGTTCACGTTGCCAAAAGGAAGTAGTGAACACGTTCGTCGAGGAAGTAGTGGTACACAGCGACGGTAGTCGAACTTGACGCTTGCATTACACGGGTCCTCGGCGACGGTAGTGGTACACGTTTTCGTAGATGTAATTGACGGTTCTGAGTGCTCCGGCCATCGTGGTACTTGGCGCAATGGTCGTTGTGGTACTTGGGGTCTCGGGTCTTGGCGACGGTAGTTGTACACGGCGAGGAACTTGACGCATCCAAGGTAGACGGTAGGGGTACTTGTCGTTCTCAGGTCTTGTCGATCCAAAACAAGCAAAACCCAGCAGCAAGGCACGACAGCATGCATGCAACAACGAGGGCGCGAAGAGGAACTTGGCGCGGTCGAGGACGACGGGCTGACGGATGCAGAGCAGCGGCAGCAGCATGACTTGGCGGCGTTGGTGGCTGCAGGTGCATGCCGGCGGGGAGACGACGAGCTGCTTCCGGCGGTGGCGCTCGTCGGCACGGCACCGGAGATGGCAGGGGAGGCCGATGCGCTGGGGGACGGATGCAGAGGAGAGGGGCGTCTCGGCATCGGGACGCGGTGGCTCTGACCGGCCGCTCCGGCGAGCGCAGAAGGTGAGGCGCGGGGGCTCGCGCTGGCCAGGCGGAGGAGGGGTGCAAGGCGCCCAACGCAGAGGAGGGAGGCCGCGGGCGCCGGCGCTTGGCGAGGCAGGGACCTCGAGGAGGAGGCCTGCGCGGCTCACTGGACGAGGCCGGGCGGCGCACTGGACGAGGAGGGGGCGCGGGCCCTGGCGATGCGGGGCGATGGAGGAGCTGAGGTGGCCGCGGGGCTCCAAGGAGGGCATCGCTCGGGCCAGGAGAGGCCGCCGGTGAGGTGGGTGAAGGGGGCGGCGCTAGAGGAGAGGGACGCAGAGGAGGGAGAGCATCGAGCGAAGAGGGAGATGGGGATCGGGAGAAGGAGGCTGCGCGGGGAGAGCGAGGGGAGAGCGAAGGAGAGGCTCGGGCACGGGATCGCTAGATCCCTGGCGGCGCAGGAAGGAAACGAGAGGGAGAGGGTGCGATGGCTAGGGTTAGAGCTGGATGCGGCTGGGCCTTGGTTGGTCAGGCCCAAGAGGCCGGCTGGGCTGGATCTCTCTGCTCTCTCTCTCTCTCTCTTAATCTAAAAAGATAAAACAGAAACAAAAAAGGGAAAGAATAAAAAAAAAGGTGGTTAGGGGTGGAATTTGGGCAAGAGGTTATTTTTCCTGGACTCGCGAAAATGTCCACGGTCCACGAAAAATAGAAGAGGCAAGAATGCAAGAGATAAATTCGAACTCATTTGAATTTAATTCAAATGGTTTGAATTAGGACAAGGTTTAGATGGAGAAACTTGAAGTGAAATAGGCATGGGGAAAATTATGCAAGTGTGTGACGGTTGCTTCCAACAATGGAATATTTATTTATAATAGCTCCATAATATTAGGAGGATGTGTTATAAAGAGAAGTCATCCTTCCCTCGATTTAAATGGACAGAAGGTCCACACAATTTATTTAGGTTGAGATGCAGAAATAAAGTCATGATGGCATGATGGCATGATGCAATGCAAAAATAAATAACACGAGCACAAATAAAACACACGGGAGAACCCGGAACAACTGGAATCTTCTGGGACATCGGTCTTCGGGCGTCACAATGGGCCACCGGACAATAACAAGCTGATCATCCTTGTTGTATGCTTTCTCAATGGTATGGGGCCATGGAGGCGGAACAGGAGCAGAGGCATTATCTTCAAGCTGCAGTTTGGCGTCAGGTGCAGCACTGGCTTCAGGCACAGTCACTTCAGGCGCAGTTACTTCAGGCGCCACAGTGTCTTCAGGTACCACATTGGCTTCAGCCATGACCACGTCATTGGCTTCAGTGTTGGTGGTGGCAGCCTCTGAATTTGTTGCCTCCACTTGAGGAGCTCGAGGGTCGGACACGTTCTCCTCGAGAAGAGGGGTGCGACAGTACTTTCTTCTTCAACTTGGGGTTGTTCTTCTTCTTGTTGGAGTGGTTCTTCTTCGGCTGATGCAGCCGGAATATCTTCAGCCGCTTTGGCTTCAGATTCTGAGGGGTTCTCAGTAGGAGCAACATCAGGTGCAGATGGTTGCTCTACTCCTTCTGGAACACTTGGGGCAGCGACTTGAGGCCTTGGTCCTTTGCGAAGCCTGCGAAAAGCTGGCGACGCTTGAGGAGATGGAGGTTGTTGGGCCTCAAAGTCTTCATCTTCAAGCACCGTACTAGTGTCTTGAGTTTGCTGGGGAGTGGATCGTGTATCCTGTGGGTGATCAGCCCACGAGTCATCCTAAGCAATTGGCGTCAATGGACGACCAATGCTGATGCGTTCGCTGTTCGTAAGAACAGGCGAAGATTCAATGTTGTATTCGATCTGAGGAAGGACTTCATCATCTTCAACATTGTCTTGAGGACCAATGTCTTCAGCTGCGGTGGGGTCAATAGTTGGAATGTCTTTAGCCTCTGTGGGAGCAGGCTTATGAACAATCAGTCTTCATTCTCTCTGGGCAGATGCTGGGCGAGCAACTGAGATTGGCTCGACAAAGATAGGCTCTTTGGAAGCAGCCTTATCCTTCTTGGTCTTGCGCTTCTTGGTGGGTGAAGCTTCATCAGTAGATTGCTTACGCTTGCAAGCTTCGGCTTCAGCCACCTAAGTCTTCTTGAGCTTTGAAGCGGTTGGGGTTGTCTTAGGCTTCGTGCCAGTCATGCTAGCAGGGAAGACTATGCGAGGCATTTCCTGCCCAGATTCTTCAGCTTCGGGCACATGTTGCTTCTTCTTCTTCTTGGCAGCCATCCGTGGGTCAATACCAGGACGGCCAAGTGCCTTGCGCTTTTCAGCTTCATTGAATGCTTGAACGCATTTGGCAACCAAGTCCTTGATTCGCTCTCAAGAACCTTTGGCTTCATCACGCCGCTGACGAAAGGCTTCCTTGAGCTCGTGCATCATAACCTTGAAGTTCTGAATTTCTTGCAGGCTGAGCTTGTCCACATGCTTCTTGAACTGAGCTTTTTCATAATCTATCTTTTGCTTCAGCTCAACAATTCTTTGAGCCAGAGCCAGCTCAGAAGCAATGGCGCCATGGAAGGAGACGCTGAGGCCAACTAGAAGTTGAAGATCATCGAAGCTCAGATTGGGTGTGTCAAACCATTCATCGATGAAGTTATTGAGCACTTCAATGTCAAAGAGCGGCAAATCATTGAAGATTTCAGCATCTTGCTTGCTCTTGATCAATAGCTCTAGAGCATCATCACCAAGATCTTCATCACTTGAGAGATCAAGGGCATCATTGGCAGTCTTCAGTACTGCATCAAGAGTGAGAGCTGGACTGAGGTTGCGTGATGGCTTCCTCTTCAGCTGTCTGCTCTTGGAGATACAAGAGTGTTCCTCAGATTGCACACTTGGTGCAGGTGGAGCAGTGGCCAAAGGCTTCACTCTAGAAGCCCTCGGTGGAGTAGTCTTTGAAGCCTTTGATTTCTTCTTCTAGGGATTTGGTGTTGCAGGTGCTTCTTCAGAATCAACATCTGCTTCAGGCTGATCCACATCCGCCCCTTGAACCCTTATGTGACTGATGAGGCCCTCTAGGTTGTAGAAGGGCCCAACCAGATTCGGTTCAGCTTCGCGCGTGCCATCAGCGCGGGGCGCAGAGGGGCCAGGATTGAAGTCTAATCCCCAAAGCTTCTTGTTCTCTTTGGCTGAGTTCTTGGCGAATTGAAGATTTTGCTTGAACAGATTGTCGTCGCGACACCAGAGCAGAGAGCTTGGATTAGCATCAACAGGCTGAGGCCCTCTGACCATGCAAGGATGGAAGCCTTGAGCAATGGCTTCAGCACGAGTCTTGGGGGAGAGATTTTTATAAGTGATATCTCCCCATGGATGTTTGATGGCGTTCTTCTCAGCATACTCTTGGGTCACGAACCGGTACTTAAACCACTGTACAGCCCAGTATCTTCGAATCCATTGGATTCATGTCTTCCTCTGATTGTAATCCTCCTCTGGATCGGTCTTGTATATCTCACTGAGATTAGGAGGCAAATCAATGGAGGTGTTGCCACGGCGTTGTCTGCCACCCTTTCTTACTGTCTTGTCAGTTGCCATTTGCTTCAACCTGAAGGGCTTCAAATTGAATGGCTTCAAAACAGGCAAATGCTTTGGTCTGCTGGTCAGATAGGAACTGTCTTCAGGGGAATGAATGTGACGCTGCAAAAATTATGGAAATGAATGCAGACTATGAGAACCAAGGGATTCTCCCACGGACATGTACCTGTGACAGCATTAGAGATGCGAGGGAAGGGGAAGAGGTCATATGCATTCTCAGAAGTTTTGAAGATTAAAACAGTTTTGAAGACTTTGACCTCATAGTGCGAAGACATTCACTCATGGGAGTTGGTTCCAGATTTGTACGAATCCACGAATAAGTACAAGTGAGGAATCTAACTATAGTTGAAGCATATGTGAATGTACTAGGCAAGATATGAGATGCAGAAAGGATAGATCAATATATCTAAGTAGGCAGAAACCTCTTGTGGTAAAGTAGATAAATTTTTATGGATCTAGAAGATGGTAAAAAGAAAGTTGTATTTACCACACAATGAACTTCTTAGACGGAGAGGAGTTGGATGCCCAGCAGTTCAGTCTTCCGTGCCCTAACTTGGCGGCGGAGGACAGCTACAGCGACGGCGGAGTAGAAGATGTCCGTGGCCGGCGTGAGGACGGCGTCGACAAAATTGCGGCAGCGAAGCGCTTCGTCGCCGGCGTCGTCAAAAGCTAGCGGAGGCGCTAGGGTTGGTCGAGGTGGAGAGGTGGTAGAAGAAACTTTTGACCATGATGGGAAGTGCAGTTATAGGCATGGGAGATGAAACATCGTAATTACTCAGGTGCCCCTGACGGTTCACGTACGAGTGACACGTTGCGGTCATGTAATGCATTGGGAGTTGTCCCACGACCCCACGTACACCAGGACTGTCGGAGTGGTCATTCCGGCTTCTCCGGGTTTCAGGCATAACGGATGGAGCATTAAAATCAGATTTAAAGTTTGTCTCTGTATCTTCTACTGACAAGGACACAGAGAAGATATTCGATAATTTCAACAGAATGCATATGATTTGGACAGACAGAGTGTGAGATGAAAAAGCATAGAGAGGTTAGGGTCCGATCACATTCACTTAGTCCAAAAGATTCAAATACGAAGACATAGCTATAAGTGAATGCTGTTGAGGACAGAACACAATTCTATATATATATGTCCTATATGAAGACAAACCAAGTGCGAAGAGTTTGCAAATGTAACGCCATGAGAAACACTTCAACAAGAACTTGGTGGTGGCGTTACCCACCGTATAGGAAGTATTAGACCCAGACACGGCGCACAATTATCGTGGCGCTCCGAAGTCAAATTCCATGTTAATGTATTCACACTTAGAATGTAAGTCTTCATTGATTGAAGATATACTTTACTTCGTGTGTTGCACATCTAAGTCATCAATATGCATAAGTGTTAGGATGTGTGCCTGATTACAGGACATTTGCGGATTTTAAGATATTTAGCTCACACCGCAACTTGCAAAACCTTTTCTCATCCAAGGGTTTTGTGAAGATATCTGCCAGTTGCTCTTCGGTGTTGACGTGTATGATATCAATATCTTCCTTCATAACATGATCTTTGCGAAAGTGATGACGAATTTCAATGTGCTTTGTCTTCGAGTGCTGAACTGGGTTGTTGGCAATCTTGATGGCGCTTTCATTATCACAGTAGAGTGGCACATGCTTCAGATGGATTCCATAGTCCTTGAGTGTTTGCTTCATCCAGAGAAGCTGAGCGCAGCAAGATCCAGCAGCAATGTATTCAGATTCAGCAGTGGAGAGTGATACATAGTTCTGCTTCTTTGAAGACCACAGACAAGTGATCATCCTAGAAAGTGACATGTGCCTGATGTGGACTTGCGATCAACTTTGTCACCAGCATAATCAACATCTGAAAATCCTACTAGATCAAACTCTGAGCCCTTTGGATACCATAATCCTATTGTTGGGGTGTAAGCCAAATATCGAAGTATTCATTTCACAGCTAAGTGATGCGACTCCTTTGGTGCCGCTTGATATCGAGCACACATGCAAACACTAAGCATAATATTTGGCCTAGATGCACATAAATAATGTAAAGAACCAATCATGGAGCGGTATACCTGTTGATCAAACTCTTTACCATTGGCGTCCGGACTCAGATGATGTTTAGCAGGCATTGGCGTCGAGTACCCTTTGCAGTCTTGCATTCCAAACTTCTTCAGGCAGTCTTTAAGGTACTTCTCTTGAGATATGAAGATGTCGTTGCTTTGCTGACGAATTTGAAGACCAAGGAAGAACTTCAGCTCACCCATCATGGACATTTGATATTGCTCTTGCATCATGTGACCAAACTCATCACTGTATTTCTTGTCCGTGCGGCCGAAGATAATGTCATCCACATAGATTTGGCAGACAAATAGCTCATCATCATATGTCTTCGTGAAGAGTGTGGGGTCTAGGGACCCAGGTTTGAAGCCTTTGCTCTTCAAGAAGTCTTTGAGAGTGTCATACCAAGCACGAGGCGCTTGTTTGAGGCCATACAGTGCCTTGTTGAGCTTGTATACCATATCAGGACGTTTTGGGTCTTCAAAGCCAGGTGGTTGTGCAACATACACTTCTTCTTCAATTCTTCCATTGAGAAAGGCACTTTTTACATCCATTTGATATAGAAGTATGTTGTGATGATTTGCATAAGCTAGCAGTATACGAATAGCTTCAAGCCTAGCCACAGGAGCAAATGTTTCATCAAAGTCAATCCCTTCAACTTGAGTGTATCCTTGAGCAACGAGACGAGCTTTGTTTCTGACCACTTGACCATGCTCATCTTGCTTGTTGCGATAGATCCATTTTGTGCCTAATATGTTGTGCTTTCGAGGATTAGGACGCTTGACAAGTTCCCACACATTGTTCAGCTCAAACTGTTGAAGCTCTTCTTGCATTGCTTGAATCCATTCAGGCTCCATAAAAGCTTCAGCAACTTTCTTGGGTTCAGATATTGAGACAAAAGCAAAGTGCCCACAAAAATTTCCAAGTTGTGTTGCTCTTGAGCGAGTGAGTGGACCAGGAGCATTTATGCTATCAATTATCTTCTCAACTTGTACTTCATTTGCAACACGAGGATGAGCTGGACCAAGATTTTTCTCTTGCTGTACATTGTCTTCATCAGGAGTGTTGTCTTCAGGCTGAGCATTGTCGTCAGGTTGATTTGGAGCAGAGATGATGAGTTCCTCATCAAGTTGTGCTTCAGAAGGCATGATCTCACCAGTTCCCATTAGCTTGATAGATTCATTTGGTGAAGCTTCATCTAGCACATTGGGTAGGGACTCTCTTTGTGAACCATTTGTCTCATCAAACCGCACATCCACAGTTTCAACAGTTTTATAGAGAAAAATGTTGAATACTCTGTAGGAGTGTGAGTCATTTCCATATCCGAGCATGAATCCTTCATGAGCTTTGGGTGCAAACTTTGACTTATGATGAGGATCCTTGATCCAGCACTTAGCTCCA
Organism: Secale cereale; assembly: GCA_902687465.1. NCBI lineage: Eukaryota > Viridiplantae > Streptophyta > Magnoliopsida > Poales > Poaceae > Secale > Secale cereale. The sequence goes on from LR738715.1 coordinate 359,695,185, forward strand.
AATACTCTGAAGTAGCTTACATTTGGCTTCTTTCCAGTGAGGAGTTCATAGGGTGTTTTCTTCAGAAGCTTGTGAAGATAAACCCGGTTGATGATATGGCATGCAGTATCAATAGCTTCGGGCCAGAATCTTCTTGGTGTTTTGTATTCATCGAGCATCGTTCGAGCCATCTCAACTAGAGTTCTCTTCTTGCGCTCAACGATCCCATTTTGCTGAGGTGTATACGGGGCTGAGAATTCATGAGTGATTCCCATCTCATCCAGATAAAGATCGAGGCCAGTGTTCTTGAATTCAGTGCCATTGTCACTTCTTATATGCTTGATCTTGATGCCATAGTTGTTCATGGCACGGTTGGCGAAGCGTCTGAAGACATCTTGCACTTCAGTCTTGTACAGTATTATGTGCACCCATGTGTATCTTGAATAATCATCAACAATGACGAAGCCATAGAGACAGGCTGTGCTAGAGAATGTGGAGTAGTGAGTAGGGCCAAATAAGTCCATGTGAAGCAGCTCGAAGGGTTTGGATGTCATCATGATTGTCTTCGAGGGGTGTTTGGCTCTAGTCATCTTCCCAGCTTCACAGGCACCGCATAGATGCTCTTTCTTGAACTTGACTTCCTCGATGCCTATTACATGCTTCTTCTTTGCGAGAGTGTGTAATTTCCTCATTCCAGTATGTCCTAGCCTCCGATGCCAGAGCCAGCACTCTGAAGCTTTTGCTAGAAGACATATGGCCATCTGCAGTCCTGCTGAAAAATCTACCATATACAGATCACCTTTTTTGTATCCTTCAAATACTAAGGACTTGCCAGATTCCATTAGTACAAGGCAACGAAATTTACCAAAGATCACAATCATGTTTAAGTCACAAAGCATTGAGACAAACATTAAGTTGAAGCCAAGAGATTCAACAAGCATGACTTTATCCATGTGCTGATCCCTTGATATTGCAACTCTACCTAGACCCAACACTTTGCTTTTACCAGTATCAGCAAATGTGATGTGACTCTTGTTAGATGGACGTAAGGTTGAGTCCATGAGAAGATTTCGATCACCAGTCATATGATTTGTGCATCCACTATCCATAATCCATTCTGAAGACTTTGGTGTCACTCCCTACAATGCAGTTAAGAGGATAGGCTTCACCAAAAGCCATTATGAAGCATAAACATTTGATGCACAAGTGGATTATGAAAGCTTTAGATGAAAGTTAGAAATGATAAGATGTTCAGCAAGTGATTTATGAATAGTATGAGCAGTAAGTCATTTTGGGCATTTGATCTTGCGCCCTACAAGTGTTTTAGGTCCCCAGCAATAGCATTAGAAGCCTTTGATTATAGGCTGGAGACCTTTCCCTGCAAGAGAAAGTTAGTTCATCTTAACCACCCACATTTTCAGGGGTGGCTTAGAAGCAATGAGTCTAAGAGCAGCATCTGAGAATTTTGGCTTGGGAGCCCTAGCAAACAGTCTCGCAGGTGGAGAATAATACTCATAAGAATAGGCAGAAAAATTCTTTGATTTATGAATACATCTGTTTGTATGAAGCCTTAGACTCAGATGAGTCCTTTGTCTGTATGAAGCCTTAGGACCATATGAAGCCTTTGGTCCGGGGTTTGTCTTCATCCCGGGAGGTGTCATGATAGTGTTTGCTGGAAGCTTCTCAAGAAAACCTTTGGGTACCCAGATCTTCTTCATAGGTGGTCCATTCCTGCAGTTAGTACCAATATACCTGGCAAACACTTCACCATTTTGATTCTTAAACATTTTATAGTTTGCATCAAAGGATTCATTAATGGTAACAGGATTAGCACAAGTGAAGCCAGATAAGGTAGATGGATCCACTTAAGGTTCCTTTGCAGCAACCCATGTGGTTTTGGGATACTGCTCAGGCTTCCAGTATGAACCATCAACATTCATCTTCTTGTCGAACACAACACCCTCTTTCGTAGGGTTTTGGTTCAGTATCTGCTTTTTGAGGACATCACATAAAGTCTGATGCCCTTTGAGGCTTTTGTACATCCCTGTTTCAAGCAAAGTCTTGAACCTAGCATTTTCATCAGCAATAGTAGTGGTTTCCTCAGCAGAGAGGTTAGTTACCACATCAGTAGTTGAAGATATTGCAACAGTGGCAGCAGTAGAGCATTCAGCAACAGATGTAGCATTATCACGTTCAATGCATTTTAGACATGGTGGTTCAAAACTCTTCGTGAGTGGAGCTGATCAGTTGCGCGCAGAGTGACTCATTCTCCTTTTGAAGATCTTCATGAGCCGCTTTCAATTTCTCAAGTTCTCGTTTCCTTTGAATGTAATCGTGGGAAATCTTTTCATGAGTTTTTGAGAGCGTTTCATAAAGACCTTCAAGTTCCTTCTACTTAACATGAAGATTTTTTATGTCTTCAATTAAGGACTGAGAACGGGTGATTTTCGCGTCCAACATATCATCGCTTTTGTCTAACAGTTTTTGAATATGTTCCATGGCTTTCTGATGTTCAGTGGCAATTTTAGCAAGTGTTTTGTTGCTAGGTTTTGATTCACAATCAGAGTCATCTTCACTAGATGTTTGAAAGTAAGCATCGCGTGATTTTACCTTGGCACCGCGTGCCATGAAGCAGAAGGTGGGAGCAGAGTCGTCATCCTCATCATCATTGTTGGGGATGGGGCCATTGTCTTCAGTGTTGAAGATGGACTTGCCCACGTAGGCAATGGCTAGAGCCAGACTTGCAGCACCAGAATCAGACTCCTCCGCCGACTCCACCTCCGCCTCTTCAGAAGCAGACTCTTCCTCATAATTCATCTCCTTGCCAACAAATGCGCGAGCCTTGCCAGATGAATTATTCTTGTGTGATGAATACTTTGATGAAGACTTTGAGTATTTCTTCTTTTTCTTGTCATCAGAATCATATTCCTTGCTCTTCTTCTTCTTCTTCTTCTCATTGTCGCACTGAGGACACTCAGAGATGTAGTGACCAGGTTTCTTGCACTTATGACATGTTCTCTTCTTGTAGTCATGAGTAGAAGCTTCATCATTTCTTGAGCTGGATCGTGAAGACTTTCTGAAGCCTTTCTTCCTAGTGAATTTCTGGAACTTCTTCACAAGCATGGAAAGCTCCTTTCCAATGTCTTCAGGATCATCAGAACTGCAGTCAGATTCTTCTTCAGATGAAGAAACAACTTTTGCCTTTAAGGCGCGAGATCAGCCATAGTTGGGACCATAGATGTCACGTTTCTCAGATAGCTGGAACTCATGTGTGTTGAGGCTCTCAAGTATATCAGATGGATCGAGAGTCTTGAAGTCAGGGCGTTCTTGAATCATCAGGGCAAGGATATCAAATGAGCTGTCGAGTGATCTCAGGAGGGTCTTGACGATTTCATGCTTAGTAATCTCAGTGGCGCCAAGTGCTTGAAGCTCATTTGCGATGTCAGTGAGACAATCAAAAGTGTGCTGGACATTCTCATTGTCATGTCTCTTGAAGCGATTGAAGAGATTGCGAAGGACGTTGATCCTTGGATCTCTCTGGGTAGAGACTCCTTCATTGACCTTTGAGAGCCAGTCCCAAACTTCCTTTGACGTGTCCAGAGCACTTACACGATCATACTGTCCTTTGGTCAGATGACCATAGATGATGTTCTTGGCCGTTGAATCCAATTGAATGAGCCTCTTGACATCAACAGGGGTGATACCTTCACCAGTCTTGGGAACGCCGTTCTTGACGACAAACCAGAGGTCCACGTCAATGGCTTCAAGGTGCATGCGCATCTTGTTCTTCCAGTAGGGATATTCGGTGCCATCGAAGACGGGGCATGCAGCGGAGACTTTGATTAACCCTGCAGTCGACATAGCTAAACCTCTAGGTAGTTAAACTGAATCACACAGAATAAGGGAGTACCCGGCTCTGGTACCAATTGAAAGTGCAGTATATCGACTAGAGGGGAGGTGAATAGGCGATTTTTATGAAATGCTTCAAAACATGGTAGTTTCAAAGACTAACGATAAGCTCAAGCCTATTAGTATGCAGCGGAAAGTGGACTACACTAGATAAGCCATAGTCATGTATTCAATGAAGTGAAAGTATGAAGACTAATAGCAACTAGGCAGTAGTGATCATAAAGGAAGAAGGAATGAAGACAATCACAACAAGTAGATACTCAGTGAAGACAATCAGATAAGATAAGCATGCAATGTCTTCACAACATAGAGCAGTAAGTAAAGGGAAGGAAGGGATAGAACCAGTAGCTCGGGGAAGATAGTGATTTGTTAGACCAGTCCCAGTTGCTGTGACAACTGTACGTCTGGTTAGGGAGGCTGAGATTTAACTCAGAAGACCGCGTCTTCACCTTGTTCCCCTTGAGCTAAGGACACCTAGTCCTCGCCCAATCACTCTGGTAAGTCTTCAAGGTAGAGTTCCAAACCATCACAGACTTCGTTCACCGGCGATCCACAATGACTCTTGGATGCTCAGAACGCGACGCCTAATCGGCTGGAGGAAACACAGTCCTCAAGTGTAATAAGTCTTCAGGTCACACAGACAGAAAGACTTCAGTGATGCCTAACACTATTTGGCTCTGGTTGTTTGGGCTTTGTCCTCGCAAGGATTTCTCTCTCAAATGCTTCGGAGGTGGGTTGCTCTCAAACGACAAAAGCCGTGCAATAACTCTGAGCAGCCACCAATTTATGGTGTAGGGGGTGGGCTATTTATAGCCACTAGGCAACCCGACCTGATTTGTCTGAAGTGACCCTGAGTCACTAAGGAACTGACACGTGTTCCAACGGTCATATTTCAAACACATACGACAACTTTACTTGAGCTCCAAGTAAAGCTAACTCATCCGCCTCTGGATAAGATTTATTCTCATAGTCTTCGCTCGAAGACATAGGATTTGGTTGAGAATCACTTCAGTCACTCTGACTTAGTTCACTTGGACCCCACTTAATAGTACGGTGGTTCCTATGACTCAACAAAGAAGAAAAGGAAACAACGAAACATCTATATCTTCGCTCTCCATAGTCTTCACACAATGTCTTCTCATGTCATAGTCTTCAATATGATTATCTTCATATACCACCACTCATATCAATGTCTTCATACATTTTTAGGGGTCATCTCCGGTAGGTTAACCGAATCAATGAGGGACTACTACCTGTGTTATCCTGCAATTCTCACAAACACATTAGTCCCTCAACCAGGTTTGTCGTCAATACTCCAAAACCACTAGGGGTGGCACTAGATGCACTTACAACACCGGTCTAAGTCCTAAGCGCGCAGGTATCCGGGCCCATCGCCCAACGCACACCTGCACGTTGCGTACGCGGCCCGTAAGCAGACCTAGCCGCTCCTAATACTAGAGCGGCGTTCTAGTCCAATCCGTCGCGCGCCGTTAAGCCGCTGATGTCAAGAAGGCTTCGGCTGATACCACGACGTCGAGTGCCCATAAATATTCCCACGTAGCTGGTTAGTGCGCATAGGCCAATGGCCAGACTCAGATCAAATACCAAGATCTCGTTAAGCGTGTTATTTTGAAGTAACCGCGGACAACGACCAGGGACCAGGCCCACCTGTCTCCTAGGTGGTCGCAACCCGCCCTGTCGCTCCACCACAAAGTAACCATCAGGGGGCTGCTGGGAACCCAGGCCCACCACTACCTGTGTGGAACCACCTGCCCCTTCAGCCCCCATCTTCGAATCATCATCATGAGTATGTAATAGTATAATATATAGCCGTGATCACCTCCCGAAGTGATCACGGCCCGATAGTATAGCATGGCGGACGGACAAGAATGCAGGGCCACTGATGGAATAATAGCATCCTATAATAAGCATTTAGGATTCCAGGTAAAGGTATCAACATTTGTAGCAACAATGACAGGCTATGCATCCGAGTAGGATCAATCGAAGGCAATAACATGCTACACTACTCTAATGCAAGCACTAGAGAGAGGAATAGGCGATATCAAGTTGATCAAGGGGGGGGGGCTTGCTTGGTTGCTCTGGCAAGGAGGGGGTCGTCGTCGACGCAGTCGATCACCGTGGCACTGTCAGCGATCTCAGTCCCAGTGTCTATCGGAGAGAAGAGGGGGGAAGAAACAATAAATATAAAGCAAACACCGCACCACAAAGTATAACATGGCAATACGCGGTGCTGGGGGTGACCTAGCACAGTAGTAGGCGATACTGGCGAAGGGGGGAAACATCCGGGAAAGTATCCCCGGTGTTTCGTGTTTTCGGACAAAAGGAACGGAGGGGAATGTTGCATGTTCGCTATGGCAGGGACGTGTGGCGGGCAAACGGACCGCGTATTCTGATTCGTCCAGTCGTTCTTATATATAAAATATTTTCATCCGAGTTACGGATTATTTTATATTAAGTTTTAAAGTTTTAAATCATTTTCTAGAATTTACAGAATTAATTTAATTCTAAAATACCAATATGACGTCAGCAGTCAACCAGTCAGTTGACTGAGTCAAACTGACGTGTGGGGCCTAGGGTCATACACTAATACTAATTAAACTAGTTAATTAGTCTAAAAGTAATTAGGTTAATCTAATTAAGTTTAATTAAATTAATTAATTCTTTAATTAATTCATTGATTAATACTTTCATATTTCAATTATTTATTTTAAATACTTTTTATTTTTATTTTACGTTCTGGGGTTTGGGGCCCACTTGTCATTGGCACCGAGGCCTTAGCGGGCACGGGCGCTAATGGGTGTGTGTGCGGGCGAGCGGGTGACGGGCGCTGGGCACTAGCCCGATAGGCTGGCCACCCAGGTCAGCCACGGGGCGCGGCGCCGGCGGGGCTCCGGCAGCCAAGCGCCCGGCCGGAGACGGCGACCGGACCGGCGACCGGGAGGCGTGGTGCGCGAGCACGACGGAGCGGCGAAGTGCGCTGGGCGGCAGTGAGTAGCTGGGCAGGCAAGGCGGGCCGGTGTGGCGCGTCGCTACAGTGGCAAGGCGGCGCGCGGCAGAGCACGAGCTGGGCGCGGCCGGCGCGGTGGAGTTGAGGCGCGGCGCGTGCCGGGCGAGGGCGCTGGCCGCGACGGCGGTCGGACAGCAGCAGCAGAGTGCAGTGGCCGCGCGAGCAGCGCAAAGGGGCAGCCGGCGGTCGAGTACGGACGGGATGGCAGTTTGGTTTCGGTGGCAGAGGAAAGGGGGAGGGGAGTGAGCTCACAGGCGCTGGAGGGTAGAGGGGCGGCGAGGGTCGAGGGGGCCTGCGGGGTGGAGTTGTTGACGGGGCGGTCCGGCGAGGAAGTGGCACCGACGAGGTAGAGGCGGGGCAGCGGTGGAGGCCGCCGGGGACGCCGGAGGGGCGCGCACGGGCGGCGGGCGCCGGGGCGCAGTTGGGCTCCTCCCGATCGATCCCAGGGGTTGTCGGGCAGTGGATTAGGGTTGGGGTGGGTGGTCTTGTAGGCAGGATCTTAGGTGGGCCAACGAGATGGGCCAGCCCAAGTAGGCCTGGGGTTGGCCTTGGCCTTTGTCCCATTTTTTTAATTTGTTTTCTCCTGTTGTTTTGTTAATAATTTAATTTATGATTTTGCATAAAATGAATAATCTTTTGATTTTTGTTAAACACCAAATTTGTCACCTAAATACTAGACTTAATTATGGATCAGTGTAAAATGCTACAATATTATTTTGAGAGGTGCAACTATTTAATCAAAATGAAGAGGACGAATTAAATGCCATTGGACCACTTCAAATATTTTAGGGGCATTTAAATATTCTATATAAAGTGTCCGTAATTACTCATGCATTATTTGCCACCGCTAGAACATTTTAGTTTCTGACATTTGAAACTTTAATTATTTGACGTTATTTTAGGTTTGAATTTGAATAGGTTTAAATTAGCGTGAGATGAACAACAGTAATCAAGGTGACATGGCATCATTAGCGGAGATTCACTGTAGCTACATTACCCGGTTGTCACAATTCTCCTCCACTACAAGATATCTCGTCCCGACATTTAAGCGGTGGAGTAAGGGGGGGGGAGTGCTGGTAGTGAAAACCTAACGAGTCTTCTCGATCTTGGCTGCCCTTTCGGAGAGGTTGATCCGTTTCGTTGATGTCTTCATTTCTCTGCTTCAAGTCATCGTGATCAAGTCGTCATCCTTTCTTCGGGATCTCCATCGCCCTACAAACGCGACAAGGGGGGAAACTTTCGAGGAACGTATATCCACGAAGTTTTTTGCATCCGATGGCGAATTCAGAAAGTGATACACGAAGTACCCTACGAGTAGTATTTCAGTGAATGCATTGAGAACAATAAGCGATGGTACCAAAGTTTCAATCGGGTAGGCAGTCATTCAATGCCTAACCAGAAGCTGGAATGGGGTCTTGATCAATGAGAATAATATGGTGTTTGATACTAGGATGAAACATGGTAGAATTTAGCCCGTGAATTACATACAAAGCTAGGTGCAAAGGATACATTAGAATCCGGGTTGTAAAGAAGAGTCAGGTTTTGATCCAGTGGACCTGTGGGTTATGGGCCCACCATGTGGGTCAAAAATGGGAGCGGTGGTGACATCTTGCACAGCCGTGACAAGGAGGCGTGTCAATGGATAGCTTGTCAGCTATCTCGCCAACAATGTCGGTACCAAGGACGGGGAACAAAGAGAACCATTTTCTTGCTCGTTGAACGAGGCGGACCAATTGGCAAAGTTCTCATCCATCGGTGGTTACCGAAATGTTATAAACAATAGTAACAGGTTCTTACTGACAGAGTTGTACACCAAGTTGTTTACATAAGCAGAAAATTATTACAGCTTAGATTATATGTAGATCAAAGAAAGGTTAAACAAACAAATGGAAAGGAAAATTGTGATTATACACAATTAATATGAGTATATCCTTCCCAACGATAAGCAAGGCATGATATATGTGACCGAAGATCAAGTACCAAACCATTCAGATAATAAGGCAAGGATTAATCAAGATGTTACCCATACAACGGTGTTTGGATAACTGAAAAAAACACTTAGCATCGCGCCTGCAATGTTCTTGTTGATGAGTGGGGTATCATTGTCATGCTTCAAGGTAGCAATGATATGGTGTTTCAATCAAGGGCCAGACTTTGGATACACAAATGATCCATCAGTAGCAACTTATAAAATAAGTCTTACAATTTCCTCCTGCAAGAATTGTTATCCATCCCGCAAAAAAAGAATGGTTATCCTTGCAAAAGAAATTATAATGATAGGTCCTCTGGCCATGGGTGCTAGGCATGATATCATATTACCGGATCATCAAAGGACCAACATTATAACTCCTGGAAAGTTGTCCCAACCATCATATCTGACCGAGATTCAAATCCGATTGGTGTCAAGATACCTCAGACTCGTGAAGTTAGAGAAGAAAAGGTGCAACACAAATCGACAAAATAACATTGCATGATTCTCGGGAAATGAACTATGGGAGCGAGTTCCCAAAAAATAGTCCATCATTAAACCAAAGAGATGATGAGGAGGTGGCTGATGGGCTTAGCGACAATTCATCGAGAATTCCAAACGAATGGATTTCCAAAATAATGTGAACAAGAAGATGACACTTGTCAATTTAAATGATATAATGTAGTATGCTCGAGGAAAACATACAACATTAATCATTAGTTGAAAGGTGTGCCCGAAATATGACCTTAGGCAGCAAGATCAATGTTAGAGTGACAATTCAATAACCAACAGTCTAAGAACGAACTGTCGATCATTAACTTCAAAGCAATAGGGTTGCTATAAGTACATAACTCAATCAGCATCGTTAGAATATTGGTATCCCGGTTAAAAACAACACAGGGACCAAGGAAGAATGGTGATGGTGATAAGTATCATCATACCGAGAATTTCTAAGAGGTGGAGCAATCCGCACAACACCCTCGAGATAAAAGATAGTAATACATCAAGACAGAACACAACACTAGCTGGAGAGCAAGTTGTATTCATAATGCGGACAAGTTCTCGATGAAAGGAAGTCAAGGGTCTTGTCGATGATAATAAAAATCATCGAGGTCAAGGAAGGTATTTCTCATCAAGAACACGATTGACATCTCGGAAGAAGTCAAAGTGTTGAAGGTGATCCGACACATTTTCCCGGAGGTTTCGAGAGGATGCAATCAAACAACAACGACAAGAAGCAAGGGAATGACGAAGTGGCAAGTTATAGGATTAATATATAACATGCAAGATCAGAACCAAAGTTGCATTTCAAGACAAGCAACATGATGATGAAAGGTCGATGTAAGTCATGCTCGCACACTGAAGAATTCATGCACCAGAGAAGGACGAGGTAGCACAGTCAAAGATAGCAAGACCAGGATGCAGCCGATAGTCTAGGAATGACCAGATTGAGTTCAGAATTTCCTAGTAAAAATAATAGGGGTATTTGATTTGTAATGCAGAATAATTTCACTAGTCGGTGTCCTCGGTTGACAACAACCCAGAACCCGTAGAGTGATTATGACAAGGAAAGACATTACTTCAACAAAGTTAGTAAGATGTGGTGCAATGGCAAGACATTTTCGAGATACCAGGGGGTAATACTCGAAGGTAGAACATGATAGAAGTAGAACCGGGTCATTGACCTATGACAGCAGATACTTCAACCTTGCCAAAAATAGACGAGGAACTGGAATGAACTCCCATCAGATATATCAGATCAGGACAACATGGTCGAAACTATAACTGTAAAGAATCAATTCAGGAATACCGAAAGAATCATACAGTTGGACAATCATTTTGTAAGAAGCTTCCCAGACGGTCTACATCATTTTCATGGGCATGAACACAAGTTCAAGGTCAACTCCCACTCCTTTAATGCATATCATTTCATTCAACTATCGCTTTGATAAAACTGTAGTGTTGGAATTTTAACTGGTAGAACACCGGAAGAGTAAGACTTGTGAAAACTTAAGGGTTCTCACGGATTAGGGGAAGGCATAGGTTCAACCCATCGGGCATCTTAGTAACACATACCACAAGTTTCAAAATTAAATACTCAAGCTTGAAAGCAGAGCATGGTTGGCCAAGCAGAGGATACAATTTACCAAAGGCATTATGTATCAGGGAAAGAACTCACAAGGTGATTGAATATGAAGGACACTGTCGGATAACAATCCTACAATGGATCGGGCGATCCACAACGGAGCTGGTGTGAGTATTGGTACTCACTCAGAGGAATAAAGAATGCAGAGGCATCAGATTCAAGAATCACCTAATTAGTCTGATGATTAAATAGAAAGAAATTATGGTTTCCAAAACAAAGGATCAGAAGCCTGCTCTCTAATCAAGGATGGATAAGTTGAAAACACTTAGTTGGACAATCAATAAAGGTTTGAATTGCCAAGAACCAACTCATGTCCGGAATGACGCCTGAGCCAGAAAGATAATTTTAAAAAGTATAACCTGATGACTGCGTGCATACGCACACATTGAATCAATAGGCTCAAAATGGCTAAGACAAGTAATGTTAACGAAGACTAGTAGTCATATGGAATTAACCATAATGCAAGCAGGCAAGAATTTCAAGAGTAACATGCTACGGAGGATTTTCGAAAGATCGAAAAGTATTCCAAAGAATATTGTGAGACACATGAATAGTCGAGAAGAACGGATCCTCGATAAATGTGAGGGAATAGCCATAAGGGTTTTCATGCGAAATAAAACTGCAAGACAGTAAACTCAAAGGATTCTCGGGACAACGGAGAATATTTTGAGGCATCTTGTATTGACAAGAGTGGCGAGGAATGATCATGAGAATGAAAAGTGCATACATATATCCATAGGGATATATCGATGGCAGTGAATTGCAAAGGCGATGAGCACAAGGGTCTCAGGAAAATATCGAGGGATATCCTCGGAATCTTCTGACGAAGCAGGTGATCTTCCGAAATGAGGGATCTCTAGGAGAAATAGTTACGAGAACCTAGAGTTAGAGTTAGCAAAATCTTTTAACCCGAATAGAAGAGAGATCAGAGTCCTAGAGCATAGAAAAGGAATAAAAGATCCTAACACCATCCATTGGTGATGTGGGCCCGTAAGCCACACATCAACTTAGTAAATTGTTTTTTCAAAGACTAGACTCAACTTCGGCCAAGGAGTTGAAAAGGGCGATTCCTACAGGCAGTCGGCTCTGATACCAACTTGTCACGCCCCCGATTTTCACACAACTCTAGATAAAATTAAAATAATACATGCTTTATATTACAAGCCAGGGGCCTCGAGGGCTCGAATACATAAGCTCGAAAACACAAGAGTCAGCGGAAGCAAAAATATCTGAGTACAGACATGAGTTAAACAAGTTTGCCTTAAGAAGGCTAGCACAAATATAGCAACGATCAAATAGGCATGGCCTCCTGCCTGGGACCTCCTAACTACTCCTGGAAGCCAAACTTCATGTAGAACATCCTTGGGATCCTCTGGGTCGTGGACTCCACCACTTGATTGCGTCATCCGAGAAGAAGTGACAAAAAGGAGAAAGGGGAAGCAAAGCAACCGTTAGTACTCATCCAAAGTACTCGCAAGCAAGGATCTACACTACATATGCAATGATATCTTTGTAAAGGGGTAATATATGTCGGTTAAACTGCGGAATGGCAGAAAAAGAGGGGGATAGCTAATCCAATCGAAGACTACGCTTCTGGCCACCTCCATCTTGCAGCAGTAGATGAGAGTAGCTGGAAAGTAACAAGTATCCTCGCTTCTCGCAGCCTCCGTCTTGCAGCAGTAGAATAGAATAGATGGTAAGTTCACCAAGTAAAATCGTATAGCATAAACCTACCCGGCGATCCTCCCCTCGTCGCCCTGTGGGAAAGCAATCACCGGGTTGTATCTGGAACTTGTCTGGGTGTGTTTTATTAAGTATATAGTGCTAGTTGTCATGAGGTCGGAGTACAAATCCGGGTCGTCCTTTTACCGAGGGACACGGCTATTTGAATAGATTAACTTCCCTGCAGGGTTGCACCACATTACCCAGCACGCTCGATCCCGTTTGGCCGGACACACTTTCTGTGGTCATGCCCGACCTCGGAAGATCAACACGTCGCAGCCCTACATAAGCACAACAGAGAGGTTAGCACACCGGAATAAGTCCTAAGCGCGCAGGGATCCGGGCCCATCGCCCAACGCACACCTGCATGTTGCGTACGCGGCCGGTAAGCAGAACTAGCCGCTCCTAATACCAGAGCGGCGTTCCAGTTCAATCTGTCGCGTGTTGTTAAGCCGCTGACGTCAAGAAGGCTTCGGCTGATACCACGACGTCGAGTGCCCATAACTATTCCCACGTAGCTGGTTAGTGCGTATAGGCCTATGGCCAGACTCAGATCAAATACCCTGATCTCGTTAAGCGTGTTATTTTGAAGTAACCGCGGACAACAACGAGGAACCAGGCACACCTGTCTCCTAGGTGGTCGCAACCCGCCCTGCCGCTCCGCCACAAAGTAACCATGAGGGGGCTGTTGGGAACCCAGGCGCACCACTACCTGTGTGGAACCACCTTCCTCTTCAGCCCCCATCTCCGAATCATCATCATGAGTATGTAATAGTATAATATATACACGTGATCACCTCCCGAAGTGATCACGGCCCGATAGTGTAGCATGGCGGATGGACAAGAATGCAGGACCACTGAGGGAATACTAGCATCCAATAATAAGCATTTAGGATTGCAAGTAAAGGTATCAACAGTTGTGGCAACAATGACAGGCTATGCATCAGAGTAGGATCAATCGAAGGCAGTAACATGCTACACTATTCTAATGCAAGTAGTAGAGAGAGGAATAGGCGATATCAAGTTGATCAAGGGGGGGGGGGCTTCCCTGGTTGCTCTGGCAAGGAGGGGGTCGTCGTCGACGCAGTCGATCACCGTGGCACTGTCAGCGATCTCAGTCCCAGTGTTTATTGGAGAGAAGAGGGGGGGAAGAAACAATAAATATAAAGCAAACATCGCACCACCGAGTATAACATGGCAATATGCGGTGCTGGGGGTGACCTAACGTAGTAGTAGGCGATACCAGCGAAGGGGGGAAACATCCGGGAAAGTATCCCCGGTGTTTCGCATTTTCGGACAAATAGAACAGAGGGGAATGTTGCATGTTCTCTATGACAGGGACGTGTGGCAGGCGAACGGATCGTGTATTCGGATTCGTCTCGTCGTTCTGAGCAACTTTCATATATAAAATATTTTCATCTGAGTTACACATTATTTTATATTAATTTTTAAAGTTTTAAATCATTTTCTAGAATTTACAGAATTTATTTAATTCTAAAATACCAATATGATGTCAATATGACGTCAGCACGACGTCAGCAGTCAACCAGTCAGTTGACTGAGTCAAACTGACGCGTGGGGCCTAGTGTCATACACTAAGACTAATTAAACATGTTAATTAGTCTAATAGTAGTTAGGTTAATCTAATTAAGTTTAATTAAGTTAATTAATTCTTTAATTAATTAATTAATTAATATTTTTAATATTTTAATGAATTATTTTAATTACTTTTTATTTTTATTTTACGTTCTGCGGTTTGGGGCCCACTTGTCATTGGCACCGAGGCCTTAGCGGGCACGGGCGCTAATGGGTGTGGGTGTGGGCGACCGGGTGACGGGCGCTGGGCGCCAGCCCGATAGGCTGGTCGCCCAGGCCAGTCGCGGGGCGCGGCACCGGCAGGGCTCCGGCGGCCAAGCGGCCGACCGGAGGCGCCGACCGGACCGGAGAGCGGGAGGCGTGGTGGGCGAGCACGACGGAGGGGCGAAGTGCGCTGGGCGACGGCGAGTAGCTGGGCAGGAGAGGCGGGCCGGTGTGGCGCGTCGCTACAGCGGCAAGGCGGCGCGCGGCAGAGTGCAGTGGCCGCGCGAGCAGCGCAGAGGGGCAGACGGTGGTCGAGTGCGGACGGGACGTCGGTTTGGCGTTGGCGGCAGAGGAAAGGGGGAGGGGACTGAACTCTCAGACGCTGGAGGAGAGAGGGGCGGCGAGGGTCGAGGGGGCCGGCGGGGAGGAGTTGATGACGGGGCGGTCCAGCGAGGAAGTGGCGTTGGCGAGGTAGAGGCGGGGCCACGGTGGAGGCCGCCGGGGACGCCGGAGTGACACGCACGGGCGGCGGGCGCCGGGGCGCAGTCGGGCTTTTCCCGGTCGTTCCCGATCTGGGAGGAAAAAGGGCATCGGGTGGTCGGGTAGTGGATTAGGGTTGGGGTGGGGGGTCATGTAGGCAGGGGCTTAGATGGGCCAACGGGATGGGCCGGCCCAAGTAGGCCTGGGGTTGGCCTTGGCCTTTTTCCCATTTTTGTAATTTGTTTTTTCCTGTTGTTATGTTAATAATTTACTTTATGATTTTGCATAAAATGAATAATCTTTTGATTTTTGTTAAACACCAAATTTGCCACCTAAATACTAGACTTAATTATGGGTCAGTGAAAAATGTTACAATATTATTTTGAGAGGTGCAACTATTTAATCAAAATGAAGAGGACGAATTAAATGCCATTGGACCACTTCAAATATTTTAGGGGCATTTAAATATTCGATAAAAGAGTGGTTTTTCTACCATAATTACTCATGCATCATTTGCCACCGCTAGAACATTTTAGTTTCTGACATTTGAAACTTTAATTATTTGACGTTATTTTAGGTTTGAATTTGAATCGATTTAAATTAGCGTGAGATGAACAACAGTAATCGAGCTGACATGGCATCATTAGCGGAGATTCAATGTAGCTTGATTACCCGGGTGTCACACTCTTCTAATCAACTATTGTACATATTGGCTATAAGATCGGCTATAGATGACATGGCAATTGCTTATAGCCAGCAATTGGCTATACTATTAACCATGCTCTTATTCACCTCGATGGAGGGAGTACTCTCCATTTTTAGGGCCGGTTTTACTACACTCTATGGAGTACAGTAGCTAGTAACATAGCCTAGGTGTCTTAGAATGCAAGATGCTTAGGCTGGCCATAGTGGTGGTATCTCTAGTATCATGCACTTAGGAATAGAAAACACGCAGACAGCAGAGAATTAAAGAAGAAAGAGATGGTTAGAGTAACATAGGCATGGATACTGTATCATGTTAAATGCAATGCTACTTTGTGTCATGCATGGCAATAAATAAGGTCATCTATGATAGTACTATGCACTAGATAGTGGTAGTATGAAAGTAGTATTATATCACTAGTTTCATATGCTTGATACTAGTATATGATACTCCCCACTATGAGTAGGCTGAGGAGGTGCTTAGAGAAATAAACCAAGCTTTATTTAAGCACCGGTGCTTATTTGTACAAGGTATACGCTTAATTAAGCGTCTCATCTCTATAAATAGGCATCGGTGCTTCAGAAAAATATGGTTTATTTTTCTAAGCACGTATGGTGCCTAACATTGTGTAATGTCTAAGCCCGATGCCATACACTGCAGACCAGATGCCTCTATGCTTAAAATGGTTGGAGTCGCCTCCATGCTATGTCATCTACAAGCATTTTTCGTTTGAAATAATGTTCTGGACCTACCTGTCATCGTGTTGATTGAAGTTTGTATGATGATCTCGTCAAGAGATGAATATATATTTTAACTTGTGGTGGGGTAAATGTTAGAGGCTGCAGCAAATATTAGTATACACTGCAGGTCTTTTAGAAAAGTTTACAAGCAAGCATATGGGGCCAGTGTTAGAGGCAATCCTGCCTCCAAACACTGGAGGTGCTCTCCACCGTGCCATGTTTACCATCACATGTTCATACTTCAAGGTGCTTTAAATCAATAGATGCAAGGATCAACAGGAAACTCATGGCATGCATGCATTTGTAAACACAAGTTTTTGAGAAAATCATGCTATGATGTGTCGGGTCAACTCGTACAACAAGGAGAAGCTTGCTTACTAGTACACCCTATTCCTCGCCATGCGCACGGTGGCCCGTACACGAGGACAAGCTTTTCCTTACGACAAGAAGAACTCCCTCCCCCATGCGTGGACATGCAGCAGTTGATTCGTTTCTATAGAAGTAATACTAACACTGTTCGTCTTCTTGAGGAGGCGAAGATCCAAGCACAACCCGAACGTGGCAGTTACGAACGCTCGCGTGACAGTCTTATGTGTAGGGGAAGGGCGTGGTGTGGCAGTTTTGTGGCAATTATTTTCAAGTATTGCTGTTTGCGTCCAATAGGTGCCTCCGTCGGATGCAGATCTTACGGTTATACTCCCTCTGTTCCCAAATATTTGCCTTTCTAGACATTTCAAATGGAATACAACATACGGATGTATGTTGACATATTTTAGAGTGTAGATTCACTCATTCTGCTTCGTATGTAGTCACTTGTTGAAATCTATAGAAAGACAAATATTTGGGAACGAATGGAGTAGTTATCTTACGAAAATCAGTTATTCCCAAAACAAACCCGACCACCTTTCTTGTTCCAGTTGTTTTTAATGCCTTGAGACGTAATACTACCTAGCACCGCATGCAGCGGTCAGTTCACTGCATGCAATCGTATTAATTAGCAAATAATTATCCAACGAGGGGCAGGTAGCGGTTCCCGGAACGTTGAATTGTCAATGGTGCATCCTCATTCAATTAGCATGCAGAGGGAATTAATTGGAGAAGCAGAATGGAGCCAACACGATGTTAATGCAACGCAGTTTGGCCTCTCATATAAATGCGCTCCACCACTCCAATCCATCTACTCCTAGTCTCTGTGCAACACTGCTCACTCCAATCCAAGACCAAGACAAGTGACCAGAAGCCACAAGCACCCATGGCGTGGGTGGATGCGAGCGGTTGTCGGCTGTGCCAGATCATCCAAGACACCGGCCTGTGGCCCCGCACCGTGCAGCGTTTCCAGATTGTGCTGGAGACCGCTGGTGTCATGGCCCTCGGCGACATCAGCTTCGCCTCTTGCGTGGACTAGATGATTGTATTCTCCATCCACAAGTTCACTGTCGTCAAGAAGGTCGTAGATGTCCTTGCCGTACCTCTCCATCACGCGTGCCCAGGATCCTCGTTGCCTGCCACCCTCATCGGCCTCCATGGTGATGAACTATTTCAAGCACTGGTGGCCCTCCAGCTGCAGGAGGTTGCGACGAAGAATGTGCACCTCGAGGCCGCGCTCGCAGTGCAGCGCTCCGCCATGCACGAAACCCTCGACCTACACATCCATGTCTATGAGGAAATCATCTACATAGGACACTACATGACCAGGGAGGACAGCAAGACATTGGCCTTCTTCCACCGGCTGGAATCTTTGGACGCCATTGTTCTGAAGCACGTGCACCTGGACACAAATACCCGTTGCTACTTAGCCGACGTTCTGTGGACCGGTGCCCTGAGTCGAGGAGGAGGAGGTCGTGAATGGATGCATCTCTCTTCTTGCCTCCTGTAACGAGCACCGCATCGCATCGTGACCTTAATGAATTAGTGTATGGAATTTTTATTCTAGTCGTATATGACATGTGTGATCCCTTGCTTTCAATTGGTGGCGTTAATTATATGTAGTACACGTATGAGTGTATGCCGTATCACTGTCTTCGTCCTGGTTTACTACCTACGTCCTGGTTTACTAGTGCCTTCGCAAATCCCCACCGCGCCCACCACGTCACTCTTCCAAGAGCAGCACAGGGGGAACTAAGCGTATCGGCCGCCAGCCACCTCCCACCTCCCCCCCGCGCCGCGCCACCGCCACAGGGCAACACCGGGCAAAGCCTGCACGGTGTCAGCAGTGACGGGGCCACCTTCCAAAGTCCTGGTTTACTAGTACCTTCGCAAATCCCCACCATGCCCACCACACGTCGGCTTAGTTTGAATAAGGATAGAGAAACAAGGGAGAAGACCACGACTAGTTAGGTAGTAACAGCCTGATTTTTGCCCTCTTTTATTTGCCAAAGCTTTATTTTAATTTATTTCAAACCTTGGGATTTTTGAATCATTTCATATGGACTTAAAACACTTGGGTACCCTGGACTTTCACCCACGTGCCTCCTATCCATCTCAAACTATCATATACCTCTGGACCACTATAATATACTTCATGGAATATTTTTCTTATTTGAAAAATATTCATTTTACTCCCCAAAACCCTAGCTAAATTCTTTGTGCTCCGAAGCAACCCCTAGTTTTCTGGCTCATAAAATTCTGACGAAATTTCTAAATATTCTTTGGACCCTAAGACACATTCCTCAGCAAAAATATTGCACTACTTTTTGGAATATTTTTGCTACAGAAAATCTTTTCTATTCTGGACAGAAATGGTAGTTTCTACAACAACTACCATTTTACTTGCTCCACTTCTTCTGAAACTCCTTGTGCATCTTCACCTTAGTAACTCTTGACTAGCTGATGGGCCTCAAACCCCTCGTTGGTTACCCCAAGTGGAAGGTGTAAGATGCAGTAAGTAGAAGTGTTTTCCCCTAGCAAAGATGCCAAGGATCGAATCCCAGAGACTCCTAGGTTCAACAGGTAGGTGTCAACTGCTAACGGCGCAATTAGCAATCAACGTGGACCTGCACACAGATACAAATAACTTTGCTCCCAACGAATATAGAGAGGTTGTCAATCTCTCCGGCCTTGTAGTTCACAAAGGGTTAAAAGCAATATGATAGTAGTGATAGATAGTGTTTTGCAATAGTAAATATAATAGCGAAAAGTAAATAGTGGATGTGATCAATGATGGTAATATGGACCGGAGTCTCATGATGTTCACTAGTGATGTCTCTCTCCCAAAAGACGATAAAACAGCTATGTGAGGTAACAAATTACAGCTGGGCAATTGACAGGACCACGAACGCAAACCAATGCTCACTACATTGCAAGAAAGGTTGAGGTTCAAAGCATGGGCGGTACGCCAAAGTAAGTAGACCGAAATCCATCAATATCTACTACTAATCATCCACCTTGAGATATCTATCCAGAACATCTCGCTGGTATTAAGTTGCGAGTCCCACCCATAGTGTAAACTCAATGCAACAGACAACTGCATTAAAAGAACTTTGCGTAAAGTAAACAATCCTTGCACCCGCGGGCACAAGCACCGTTGTTTTCCCCCTTGTGGCAACAGCACATCCCCTAGACTCATGTTTCTGTCACTCAAGCTAGTCATCGAGGGGCATGAACCCACAATCGAGCATAACGTTCCCTCTTGGAGTGACTACCTATTACTCGGCCAAAGCAATAAATAACAACGGAGAACATGCAAGAATTACTTATGAACTAAAATATAAAAGAGGTGAATCAAATATATTACTCAAGATCAATCTGAACATAATCTCATAATCCATCGGATCCCAGCAAACTCAACATAGCAACAGCATAAGGATTACATAGGTGCCTCGATCATGTAGGGCAGCTCACGAGGACAAATTAGTGAAGCACAAGAACGGGAGGAGAACATCACATAGCTACTGGTCATGGACTCATGGTCCAAGGGAGACTACTCACGAGTCATCTGGGAGGCGTCCATGGTGGTGGAGAAGCTCCCGGTGGTCATCCTCCCCTCCGGCATGGTGCCGGGAAGAGTTCTTCTGGTTCTCCCGATCTTGGAAGCGGCGGCGGCGGCGGAACAGAGATGGGATCGCGAAAAGAAGTCCTGTTCTGAGGGTTACGGGGAACCCTTTAAATATATGCCAAAGTAGGGCACCGGGGGAGCCTCGGGGGGCCCAGGCGCCCCCCCCCCCCCGGCGCGGCCCAGGGGGGGCGCGCCCACAGGGCGCCTGGAGCCCCTGTGGCCCCCCCCCCCAGGCTGCCCTTCGGACGCAGTGTTGTTTCCGGTTCGCTGATTTTTTATATAATTTTTCTGGAATTTTCTGGGCAGTTCTCAAAACGTGAAAACCTGAAATACAAAAACAGCCGAAAACAGAAACTGGCACTGGGGTGCACTGGATTAGTAAGTTAGTCCAAATATGATCAAAAGTGTATGGAAGTGTATGAATATCATAGCAATATCACCCAAAAGTGGCATGGAGCAAGCAGAAATTATAGATACGTTTTGGACGTATCACTAGCCTCCAAAGCACAACCTCCAACTATTCACCATTTTACCTCAGTAAGCTCTCAAAGTTTCTATCCAGAAACTTACCAGGCTAGTTACTTTCATTCTACTGCATCTGGAATTAAACCAACCACGGGTAACTCTCCTATCTACCACGAACAACACGGCACACACGATTTTTGGCACCAAGTCATCCAGTAGGCAGAGTTCGCGCGGTGACCACGCGTGTACACCATGCCATGGTAGTCAGTCGGCGTGCTCTGGATGCCGCCAAGCGCTCTGTAGAGCGCGTGCTCGCTTCCGCGCCTGCTCAAGCGTGCCAAACCTCGCCACCATCGTCGTCTTCATCTCCAAAATCCACTTCTGGCGCTCGCCGAAGCCGGAGCTCGCCGCAGCGAGCACAGGCGCGGTCCGGCCAAGGCACAGTGCGGTGCGCACTATGCTTGTCGCCACCCCAAACGCCCTTGTGCTCGTCCCCGCTCGTCCACAGCTCCCGCGTGACTCCGTCTTCTTCTCCCCCCTCTCACCAACGCCAATTCATCGCCGTGCGCAGCCAGGTGTCGCCGGCTGATGGGCCTCGAACCCCTCGTTGGTTACCCCAAGTGGAAGGTGTAAGATGCAGTAAGTAGAAGTGTTTTCCCCTAGCAAAGATGCCAAGGATCGAATCCCCAGAGACTCCTAGGTTCAACAAGTAGGTGTCAATTGCTACGGCGCCAGATTAGTAGCAATCAACGTGGACCTGCACACAGATACAAATAACTTTGCTCCCAACGAGTACAGAGAGGTTGTCAATCTCTCCAGCCTTGTAGTTCACAAAGGGTTAAAAGCAATGATAGTAGTGATAGATAGTTTTTGCAATAGTAAATAAATAGCGAAAAGTAAATAGTGGATGTGATCAATGATGGTAATATGCACCGGAGTCTCATGATGTTCACTAGTGATGTCTCTCTCCCAAAAGACGATAAAACAGCTATGTGAGGTAAACAAATTACAGCTGGGTAATTGACAGGACTACGAACGCAAACCAATGCTGACTACATTGCAAGAAAGGTTGAGGTTCAAAGCATGGGCGGTACGCCAAAGTAAGTAGACCGAAATCCATCAATATCTACTACTAATCATCCACCTTGAGATATCTATCCAGAACATCTCGCTGGTATTAAGTTGCGAGTCCCACCCATAGTGTAAACTCAATGCAACAGACAACTGCATTAAAAGAACTTTGTGTAAAGTAAACAATCCTTGCACCCGCGGGCACAAGCACCGTTGTTTTCCCCCTTGTGGCAACAGCACATCCCCTAGACTCATGTTTCTGTCACTCAAGCTAGTCATCGAGGGGCATGAACCCACAATCGAGTATAACGTTCCCTCTTGGAGTCACTACCTATTACTTGGCCAAAGCAATAAATAACAACGGAGAACATGCAAGAATTACTTATGAACTAAAATATAAAAGAGGTGAATCAAATATATTACTCAAGATCAATCTGAACATAATCTCATAATCCATCGGATCCCAGCAAAATCAACATAGCAACAGCATAAGGATTACATAGGTGCCTCGATCATGTAGGGCAGCTCACGAGGACTAATTAGTGAAGCACAAGAACGGGAGGAGAACATCACATAGCTACTGGTCATGGACTCATGGTCCAAGGGAGACTACTCACGAGTCATCCGGGAGGCGTCCATGGTGGTGGAGAAGCTCCCGATGGTGATCCTCCCCTCCGGCAGGGTGCCGGGAAGAGTTCTCCTGGTGCTCCCGATCTTGGAAGCGGCGGCGGCGGCGGAACAGAGATGGGATCGTGAAAAGAGTTCCTGTTCTGAGGGTTTCGGAGGTCCCTCTAAATATATGCCAAAGGGGGGCACCGAACGGGCTTCGGGGGGCCCAGGCGCCCCCCCGGCGCGGCCCGGGGGGGCGCGCCCACAGGGCGCCTGGAGGCCCTGTGCCCCCCCCAGGCTGCCCTTCGGACGCAGTGTTGTTTCCGGATCGCTGATTTTTTATATAATTTTTCTGGATTTTTCTCGGCAGTTCTCGAAACGTGAAAACCTGAAATACAAAAACAGCCGAAAACAGAAACTGGCACTGGGGTGCACTGGATTAGTAAGTTAGTCCAAATATGATCAAAAGTGTATGGAAGTGTATGAATATCATAGCAATATCACCCAAAAGTGGCATGGAGCAAGCAGAAATTATAGATACGTTTTGGACGTATCACCGGCGGAGCACCGTTCCCCCCTCCCTCTCGCTCGCCTATATATAGACCGTCTCCCACCCGCTCCGAGCATCCAGCTCCACTCCCACACGACCATAGATCGAGTAGAACCCCCGTGGCCCGGCCGGGCAGGCCTCGGGCCACCATTCCCGAGCTCGAGCTCACCGGTGATCCCCCTCGGGTCGTTGGGGCAGCTCCAAACCCTCTCCGCCCAAGGCGACCTCACCAGAGCCTCCGCCACTCTCTGGTGGAGCCTCTTCACCTTGCTAGAGCTGCTGAAGGCGCCGTAGCTCGCCGTCTTCTTCATCTCCGGCGAGCCCCCTGTTCTGCCTCCACCTTTGAGCTCCATTCTGACGCCGTCCGTCCACCTCTAGCTACCCTATGGGTACAGGCAGGTGCGCCTCAACCCTCTCCGTCAATCTTTCCTTTTCGTTTGAGCCAAGGGGCAGCGTCGCCGGCGTGCGCTCCGGCGAAGCTGCGACCGCCTCTGCTCCTTCCCCTCTCTCCCTCTCACCTGACTAGCGGGGCCCTATAGTCAGCCTCTCCATACCCGCGCGAAGCAGTATGAGTGGTGGCGCTCTAGGCTTTTACGCCTTCGACCTCACCCCCCCTATTCTATTTATTTAAATTTCTGAATTTCAATAAATTCCAGAGAACTTCAAACTGCAATAACTTTTTAACCATAAGTCCAAATGAATTGATTCTTTTTGCATTGTGTTCATGGTAAAGAAATCTTGCAGCACACCAAAAATGAAACTATTTGGTGTTGTGTAGATTTTCTGGTGAATTTTTGAATGAATCTTGATAGTTTCTTTTTGAACTTTTATATATTTTCAGAAGAAGAAACTTGTCTTGTGGATCACCAGGAGGCTTGTGAGCCTCATTTGAACTAAGGCAAGCCACAACAACATTTTCAAAGTGCCATTTCAATATTTGTGATTTTTCCAACTTGAATAAATGATTTATATTATGCATGTTAATTATTTTCTTGAATAATTTATATTGGTTGTTGTAGTTGTTGGTTTCATTCACTTTACAAAAAGTTGGAGTTTGGTTTAAGTTATTAAGATAGTTAAAATATAGTTGGGATATTGAGAATGATCATGGACATGTATATGTGAAGTTACTTTCTTTTACATAAGTAATTATGATAAAATTTTGCGAAGATAAAATTTTGTTATGAATTGAAAGTCAAGCATAACCAGAAAAATAGTGAAGATAGGTTGATAAAAGTAAATTTGGACCATTTATACTTTCGTATGGCATTGTATTTGTTTATGTGTTGCATTTTGGTTTATTGCATGGCATTGTATGACATCGGTTATTTATTCTTCTTTAAGTTGAAACTGTTAATAACTTAACTTGAATAAATTGTTGACCGGGTCATGGGGCCATTGAATCGAGTCTTTCCCAGTGCAACCACATTTACCTTTATGGGAAGGTCTTTATTTTGTCCATTGACATGCCTCCTATCGGTACCTCCAGATAGGGAAGGTCTTTATTCTGTCCATTGACATGCCTCATGTCGGTACCTCCAGATGGGGAAGGTTATGGGCGTGCAGTACCCTGGCCCGGTAAGCAGACATAACCTTGTGTGCCCATTGTTAATTTTATGGTACCGAGTTCCCGCTTGGGACAATTTTTGTTTGGCCAAGACGGTGGTAGGTGTGCCTTAGGTAGGCACAGGGCCACCCAGGACTGTTCCAGTGAGGAATGAGTCGGATTGGCCGGAGGAGTGTCATGGCAATGGACGGGTTTCGTCGGAACACCGTTGGTCGACACAAATGGGAGAACGAGGCCATGGGTTCCGTGGTGTTGGTACAGTGCACTACCTCTGCAGAGTGTAATTAATCTATCGATAGCCGAGTCCACGATCTCGGACACGCTCGAAAGTAGGTCACACCATGGGTCAACAGATAATAAAATTTTGCTCACTAAGTTCTACAATTTTGTTACTATAATAAATTGGTGGAAGAGCCACCGATATGCTTTGAGACCCAGTATGGACAGGTTGGTTGTCACCGGAAAGGTCACGATTTATATCTTGTTGAAATGACTAAATTTGTAGTCATAATGAATTATCATGAGTAAGATAGACCGAGGTTTCATTTATGCAAAGACCGGAGCATAGCATGTTAGTGAATATCCATCTAAAATTGTTGCTGCATATTTAATATTAAGTAATTATCATGATATTGTTTGTCATTATGATTTTGTTTGCTGTAAGCTTGCAATTACATTCAAAGTACTAACCTGGCGTGTCATGCCAGATTTCAGGAAAGTTTCGCTGGAAAGGAGTGCCGTGTGAGTCTAGTCTGTACCCACATCGGTGTCCCTGTGAGATGGAGTTCCGCTACGACGTCGTTCCGCTGCTGTGTAGTTCATGCCCGAGGCCTTTAATGTTCATTAAATAATGTACATATTGTCCAGCGGCACCGTGTGTGTTGCTCGGCCTCGCTACCCATTGTAATGTATAACTATGGTCCGCTTGTATCAATAAAACGGTTACTTTCTGTACCAAGCTGTTGTGTGTTGCCAGAAGACAAGGTCTCTGGGCTGGTAATACAAGGTAAACCAGGTACTCTGATCCGGGGTGCCACAGCGCTTGGTATCAGAGCCGCGCTGACTGTAGGATGCGTTAGACTAGGACCTGTTGTTTAAATGCTAGATACACGTTTAGGTTGAGTGCCGGTAGTGTGTCTAGTTGGTTTTGCTTTATCTATACTTGTATTATTTTTATGCTAACCCGATGATGGTTGTGAGTGTACATGGCTCTGGTGTTGTATCCGTGCCAGTTGTAGCTGATGCCGTACACGTCACCGCACCTCCTCCGCAACGTGTGGCGTCGGCTGTACCCTCATGGAGACGACCCAGTTTATCGTGTGTACCGGGAGCGTCTAGCTGACTCAATATATGAATATCAGGCAGTGGTGACTCTGCGCGTCTGTTCTGATTCCAGCTCCTATACTCGTACCTCTCAAAGCGGTCATGCTTCTACCGCTTCGCTATCCATCCAATTTGCTGCATTCGAGATCCTTGTTGAGCTCCGTCACAGCGAGGTCCGCATGCATAACCACCCAGGTTTCCAATACTACCCTTCTTTATATGACAACGGTTGTATTCATTTCCCTGAAATTGATCTGGAGTCTTATAGCGTTGCTAGCCATCTTTCCTGTTATATCACTGCTAGTTACCTCATGATCCATGAGCTAGCACGCGAGTTGACTCATGCTCGTATTGCTTTAGCCACTACTAGGTTTGTCACCATTCCCGCTTCCTTGGGATTCACCTCTTACGTCCCCAGTTCAATTTCCCCTAATTCACAGGTAACCCCTCCTAGTAGCTCGGGCACCTCGACCATAACTCCTCTTAGTGCCCCTGCTGAGTGGATCTCACTCCTCACTACCCCTGTAGCTCCTATGATCCACCCTACTCCCGCCTCGGAAGGAGAGCCTCCGAGGCAGCATCGCCGTGTTACCTTTAACCCTGAGGTTTCCATTAATCTCGTCAGTTCTGGATCCGAGTCAACTTCACGAGAGAACCCCGCAGCACCCGCAGAGCAGTAGAGCTCTCGAGTATTAGCAGTTGTCAGACTGATGTACGATGTACGAGTCGTGATGTTTTATGTATGAGAGTAGTGTAATCGAGCATGTTAATTTTCTTTTCATGTATGCGTCCTTGTATAATTATGCTAAAGTTGTGTCTCTTCTATTCTCTGTTTTCTTCGCAATTCTGTTTTTCCTCGAATTTTGTTGCTGGCTTTCCCCACCTATTTTTGCTTTTGAATGCTTCTCATCTCGATTGTGTTGTCTTGGGAAAAATCCATAATAGGATGACGCGGGGAGGCAACAGTAACATCGCTCACGAGGATGTTCCTGTTCGTCGCTCTGCCCGACAGACAGGACACTCCCTCGAGCCATTCATACCACCGCCTCCACCGCCACATCCGCCTACCACTGAACAAATCCTGCGTATGGTTGAGGAAAGAAGGAATAATGAACTGCTGGAGGTATTAAAAAGTGTTCAAGCTATGATTGGCCAGAATGGACAGCAAAATGGTTATTACTCCAAGCTATCAGATTTTCAACGAACTCAACCTCCTAGTTTCAGTCAGGCAATTGACCCGTTCGATGCCGATGATTGGTTGCGAACCATTGAGAGGAAGCTTGAGATTGCCCATACAGCCGAAGATGACAAAGTTCCATATGCAACCCACTATCTTGAAGGCGCTGCTGCCGTATGGTGGGAAAATACAAAAGCCATGTGGCCTGCCGATGATGCACTCACGTGGACCAAATTCAAGGATCAGTTCCGAAAATATTACATCCCTATTGGAGTAATGAAGACCAAGCAGCGTGAGTTTCTTGCCCTCGCCCAAGGAAATCTATCTATGGGAGAATATTTGCAACTATTCAACCATCTGGCCCATTATTCCCTGTATGACGTGGCCACAGAAGAGAGAAAAATTGATAGGTTTCTTGGAGGATTAAACTCACCACTTAGGTGCACTCTTAGCATGCTTGATTTTCCAGATTTCCAAACTTCGGTGAATAAAGCTTTCATTGCGGAAAGAGAACACAAGCTCGTACTGGACAACCGGCCCGCTAATAACGAGCACAAATGCAAGTTTGAACCAAGAAAAGAAGGACCACCGATGCAGAAGGCTCGAACCTGGCTGCAAACTCGGGTAGACTACAAGCCCAATTGGCAACAAAATGTTAACAAGACTACTACCCAAGTCAAGAATGTTGTCACCAACCCAGTGCATGAGGAGCGTCAGCGCAATAATTCTTGCTTCAGTTGCGGGCAAAGTGGACATTATGCCCGTCAGTGTCCCAAGAACAGCAAGGCAAATGCCTTATTCCGACCACAAGTCAACTTCATGGGGTCGTACCCAGACCAGCAAAACATCACCGGGCACGTCAATCACCTCTCCGCAGATGAAGCCCAGGAAACCCCGAAGTAGTCATCTGTTTGTTTTCTATTAATAGCATACCTGCAGTAATTTTATTTGACTTGGGGGCTTCCCACTCTTTTATTTCTCGAAGTTTTGTTGCCCAAAACAATTTTTCTAGTTCTCTCTTGGGCAAAAATATGCTGGTACAAACCCCGAGATCTTTAATCAAGAGCAGTCTGGTCTGCCGTGGCTTGGAAATCAATATCAACGGAATAAGTTTTCCAACTTCCTTGATAATCATCGAGTCAGCACAGTTGGATGTTATTTTGGGCATGAATTGGCTGACCCAATACCAAGTATGCATAAACTATGCAACTCGAGAAGTCACTTTGATCAGTCAAGAAGGGCAAGTTACAAAGTTCTACTCGCGCAAAAGCATACCGAAGAAGGGAATGATATTCACCGCCGTGGCTGAGTTGGAATTAAATTCCTGTGGTCAGTGAATTTCCTGATGTATTTCCGGAAGAACTACTAGGCATGCCGCCAGACCGAGAACTTGAGTTTGCAATAGATCTGGTACCCAGAACCGCACCGTTATTCAAGAAATATTACAGAATGCCCTCTTCAGAGTTAGTGGAATTAAAGAAGCAGCTCGATGAAATGCTCCAGAAAGGGTATATCCGTCCCAGTTCCTCACGATGAGGATCGCCTGCACTCTTTGTGAGCAAAAAGGATGGCAGCCTCCGCATGTGTGTAGGTTATCGGCAGCTGAGTGGTGTCACCATCAAAAATAAATACCCGCTGTCAAGGATTGATGATTTGTTCGATCATCTCAGTGGGGCCAAGGTATTCTCCAAAATTGACTTACGGACCGGATATCATCAGCTCAAGATTAAAAAGGAAGATATTCCTAAGACCGCATTCACCACTCGATACGGTCTTTACGAATATACAGTTATGTCCTTTGGTCTCACCAATGCCCCTGCCTTCTTCATGCACATGATGAATAAAGTGTTCATGGACTTCCTCGATAAGTTTGTGGTAGTCTTTATCGATGACATACTCATATATTCAAAAAGTGAAGAGGATCACAAGGGACATCTCCAAGCAGTGTTGCAGCGACTCAGAGACCATCAGCTCTATGCCAAGTTCAGCAAATGTGAGTTCTGGCTTAAACAAGTCGGATTTCTTGGACACGTGCTATCCGCCGAAGGTATAGCCGTAGAACCCAGCAAGGTAAAGGATGTGCTCAATTGGTTGCCACCCACAACCGTATCTCAGATCCGGAGCTTCCTTGGACTGGTGGAATATTACCGTCGTTTCATTAAAGGATTCTCCAAGATTGCCAAGCCCATGACCGAGCTACTAAAAAGGACAAGAAGTTTGAATGGACAAAAGACTGTGATCAAAGTTTCAGTGAGCTAAAGAAACGGCTGACCACCGCCCCCGTATTAACTCTCCCAGACATCTATCGCAGTTTTGATGTCTACTGTGACGCATCCAGACAAGGAATTGGCTGCATACTCATGCAAGACGGCAAGGTGGTGGCATATGCATCACGACAGTTGCAACCGCACGAAGGAAATTACCCTACGCATGATCTGGAATTGGTCGCGGTAGTGCATGCTCTCAAAATATGGAGGCATTATCTCATTGGGAAGAAGTGCCAAATTTTTACAGATCACAAAAGTCTCAAGTATATATTCACTCGGCCCGATTTGAATCTCCGACAGCGAAGGTTGATTGAGCTGGTTAAAGATTATGATTTGGCGATAAACTACCACCCTAGTAAAGCCAACGTAGTGGCTGACGCACTCAGTCGAAAGCTGGTCAGTTTAAATACCATATTAAATTCCTTGCCGGTTGAACTTCAAGAGGAGATTTATCAACTCCATCTGAACATAGTTTAGGCTGGTCTCGCTAACACACTGGAAGTTACCCCCACACTTGAAGAAGAAATCCGCAAGGCCCAACCAGATGATCCTATCCTACAAAAGCATGCCCAGAATATGCAGGCAGAGCGTGCACCGGACTTCTCAAGAGATCGCCTTGGGACTCTCCGATTCTGCGGAAGGATTTGTGTACCAAATCAGTCCGACCTAAAAAGGAAAATCTTGTCAGAAGCCCATGAGTCCTCATATTCTATTCACCCTGGGGGAACAAAAATGTATGAAGACCTTCGTCAAATATTCTGGTGGGATGGAATGAAGAAGGATATTGCCTATTCTGTGGTTTGTTGCGACATATGCAACAAGGTAAATGCAGAACATCAGAAGCCAGCCGGACCTCTCCAACCGCTACCAGTTTCACACTGGAAGTGGGATGACGTTTGCATGGATTTCATCACGGGATTACCCAAGACTTAGTGAGGCAATAATGCAATATGGGTCATCATGGACACTCTAACCTAGGTATCCCATTTTATTCCAGTCAGGACCACCTATCGAGTAGACCAACTTGCACAACTGTATGTGTCCAGAATAGTCAGTCTGCATGGAGTACCTCGAACCATCACTTCTGACCGTGGTTCACTCTTTACATCCGCTTTCTGGACACGTCTCCATCAAGCTTTGGGGACAGCCCTAAAATATAGTACATCACCTCAAACAGATGGGTAGAGAGAGCGGGTGAACCAAATACTAGAAGATATGCTGCGAGCTTGCGTCTTGGCCCAAGGAACTAAATGGGAAGATTGTCTACCTTAGGCCGAATTTTCCTACAACAACAGCTTCCAAACCAGCCTAAAGATGTCACCATACGAGGCTTTATATGGCCGCAAATGCCGTACCCCGCTAAACTGGTCTCAGACGGGAGATAGCCGTATTTTTGGAACGAACCTCATGATGGAAGCTGAGAAACAAGTCAAGGAAATCAGAGACAGATTACAACTGGCCAGGTCTCGACAAAAGAGTTATTACGATGCGAAGCACCGACAGATCAGTTTTGAACCTGGAGAGCACGTATACCTCCGAGTTACCCCTATGAAAGGAGTCAAGAGATTCCAGACTCGCAGGAAGTTGGCACCCAGATTTATTGGCCCCTTTCCAATTATTTCTCGAGTGGGCACTGTTTCTTATCAGTTGGAATTACCCCCAGAATTGTCTGATGTGCACAACATGTTCCACGTCTCACAATTGAGGTGATGCATATCCCCGCCTGAGAAAAAGACTGATGTAACCTACATAGATTTGGCAGAGGATTTAACGTACGAAGAAAGGCCATTCAATATTGTAGATCAGATGGAAAGAGTCACCCGCAGTAAAGTACGGAAATTTTATAAAGTCCAGTGAGAGCATCACAGCGAGTCAGAATCAACCTCGGAACAAGAAGAGTTCCTACAGACATATTACCCGGAATGGTTTTCCCAAGCAACCAAATCTCGAGGATGAGATTCACTCTAAGTGGGGAAGGTTTGTGACAGCCTCATTTTTGCCCTCTTTTATTTGCCAAAGCTTTATTTGAATTTATTTCAAACCTTGGGATTTTTGAATCATTTCATATGGACTTAAAACACTTGGGTACCCTCGACTTTCACCCAAGTGCCTCCTATCCATCTCAAACTATCATATACCTCTGGACCACTCTAATATACTTCATGGAATATTTTTCTTATTTGAAAAATATTCATTTTACTCCCCAAAACCCTAGCTAAATTCATTGTGCTCCAAAGCAACCCCTAGTTTTCTGGCTCATGAAATTCTGAGGAAATTCCTAAATATTCTTTGGACCCTAAGACACATTCCTGAGCAAAAATATTGCACTACTTTTTGGAATATTTTTGCTACAGAAAATCTATTCTATTCTGGATAGAAATGGTAGTTTCTACAACAACTACCATTTTACTTGCTCGACTTCTTCTTAAATTCCTTGTGTATCTTCACCTTAGTAACTCTTGACTAGCCTCCAAAGCACAGCCTCCAACTATTCACTATTTTACCTCAGTAAGCTCTCAAAGTTTCTGTCCAGAAACTTACCAGGCTAGTTACTTTCATTCTACTGTGTCTGGAATTAAACCAACCACGGGTAACTCTCCTATCTACAACGAACAACACGCCAGACATGATTTTTGGCACCAAGTCATCCAGTAGGCAGAGTTCGCGCGATGACCACGCGTGTACACCATGCCATGGCAGTCAGTTCGCGTGCTCTGGATGCCGCCAAGCGCTCTGTAGAGCGTGTGCTCGCTTCCGCGCCTGCTCAAGCGTGCCAAACCTCGCCACCATCGTCGTCTTCATCTCCACAGTCCACCTCTGGCTCTCGCCGACGCCGGAGCTCGCCGCAGCGAGCACGGGCGCGGCCCGGCCAAGGCACAGTGCGGTGCGCACTGTGCTCGTCGCCACCCCCAGCGCCCCTGTGCTCGTCCCCGCTGCCACAGCTCCCGCGTGACCCTGTGTTCTTCTCCCCACTCTCATTGATGCCAATTCGTCGCCGGGCTCAGCCAGGTGTTGCCGGCGGAGCACCGCCCCCCTTTCGCTCGCCTATATATAGACCCTCTCCCAGCCCCTTCGAGCACCCAGCTCCGCTCCCACACGACCACAGATCGAGTAGAACCCCCACGGCCCGGCCGGGCAGGCCTCAGGCCACCATTCCTGAGCTCGAGCTCACCGGCGATCCCCCTCGGGCCGTCGGGGTAGCTCGAAACCCTCTCCGCCCAAGGCGACATCACCAGAGCCTCGGCCACTCTCTAGTGGAGCCTCTTCACCTTGCTGGAGCTGCTGAAGGCGCCATAGCTCGCCGTCTTCTTCAACTCCGGCGAGCCCCCTATTTTGCATCCGCCTCCGAGCTCCATTCCGACGCCGTCCGTCCACCTCTAGCTACCCTATGGGTACGGGCAGGTGCGCCTCGACCCCCTCTGTCAATCTATCCTTTTCGTTTGAGCCAAGGGGCAGCGTCGCCGGCGTGCGCTCCGGTGAGGCCGCGACCGCCTCTGCTCCTTCCCCTCTCTCCCTCTCACCTGACTAGCGGGGACCGCTAGTCAGCCTCTCCATACCCGCGTGAAGCGGTATGAGTGGTGGCGCTCTGGGCTTTTACGCCTTCGACGTCACCCCCCCTATTCTATTTATTTAAATTTCTGAATTTAAATAAATTCCAGAGAACTTCAAACTGCAATAACTTTTTAACCATAAGTCCAAATGAATTGATTCTTTTTGCATTGTGTTCCTGGTAAAGAAATCTTGCAGCACACAAAAAATGAAACTATTTGGTGTTGTGTAGATTTTCTGGTGAATTTTTGAATGAATCTTAATAGTTTCTTTTTGAACTTTTATTTATTTTCAGAAGAAGAAACTTGTCTTGAGGATCACCTGGAGGCTTATGAGCCTCATTTGAACTAAGGAAAGCCACAACAACATTTCCATAGTGCCATTTCAATATTTGTTATTTTTCCAACTTGAATAAATGATTTATATTATGCATGTTAATTATTTTGTCAAATAATTTCTTTTGGTTGCTGTAGTTGTTTGTTTCATTCACTTTATAGAAAGTTGGAGTTTGGTTTAAGCTATTAACATAGTTAAAATATAGTTGGGATATTGAGAATGATCATGGACATGTATATGTGAAGTTACTTTCTTTTACATAAGTAATAATGATAAAATTTTGCTAAGATAAAATTTTGTTACGAATTGAAAGTCAAGCATAACTAGAATAATAGTGAAGATAGGTTGATAAAAGTAAAGTTGGCCCAGTTATACTTTCGTATGGCATTGTCTTTGTTTATGTGTTGCATTTTGGTTTATTGCATGGCATTGTATGACACCGGTTATTTATTCTTCTTTAATTTGAAACTGTTAATAACTTAACTTGAATAAATTGTTGACCGGGTCATGGTGCCACTGAATCGAGTCTTGCCCAGTGCAACCACATTTACCTTTATGGGAAGGTCTTTATTCTGTCCATTGACATGCCTCCTGTCGGTACCTCCAGATAGGGAAGGTTATGGGCATGCAGTACCCTGGCCCGGTAAGCAGACATAACCTTGTGTACCCGTTGTTAATTTTATGGTACCGAGTTCTCGTTTGGGACAAGTTTTGTTTGGCCACGACGGTGGTAGGTGTGCCTTTGGTAGGCAAAGGGCCACCCAGGATTGTTTCAGTGAGGAATGAGTCGGAGTGGCCGGAGGAGTGTCATGGCAATGGACGGGTTTCGTCGGAACGCCGTTGGTCCACCCGAATGGGAGAACGAGGCCATGGGTTCCGTGGTGTGGGTACAGTGCACTACCTCTGCAGAATGTAATTAATCTATCGATAGCCGAGTCCACGGTCACGGACACCCTCGAAAGTAGGTCACACCATGGGTCAATAGATAATAAAATTTTGCTCACTAAGTTCTACAATTTTGTTACTATAATAAATTGGTGGAAGAGCCACCGATATGCTTTGAGACCCAGTACGGACAGGTTGGTGATCACCGCAAAGGTCACGATTTATATCTTGTTGAAATGACTAAATTTGTAGTTATAATGAATTATCATGAGTAAGATAGACCGAGGTTTTATTTATGCAAAGACAGGAGCATAGCATGTTAGTGAATATCCATCTAAGTTTGTTGCTGCATATTTAATATTAAGTAATTATCATGATATTGTTTGTCATTATGATTTTGTTTGATGTAAGCTTGCAAGTACATTCAAAGTACTGACCTGGCGTGTCATGCTAGATTTCGGGAAAGTTTTGCTGGAAGGGAGTGTCGTCTGAGTCTAGTCCGTATCCACATCGGTGTCCCTGTGAGATGGAGTTCCACTACAAAGTCGTTCCGCTGCTGCGTAGTTCATGCCCGAGGCCTTTTATGTTCATTAAATAATGTACATATTGTCCAGCGGCACCGTGTGTGTTGCTCGGCCTCGCTACATGTTGTAATGTATAACTATGGTCCGCTAGTATCAATAAAGCGGTTGCTTTCTGTACCAAGCTATTGTGTGTTGCCAGAAGACAAGGTCTCTGGGCTGGCAATACAAGGTAAACCGGTTACTCTGATCCGGGGTGCCACATAGGTGCATGTGACTTGATAGTGCACTAGCAGGATGCTTGTGCGTTACAAGTAACATCAAGATGCATTTATATTAGTAGTTTATCTTGTGGGAGATAAGGATGAACGAGGGAAGGCTTTATCTGCAAATGTTGAGAGGAGTGCGGGTATCTTTTTGCAAAATTCTCATATCTTCTTCGAATCCGTCAGATATAGATCGGGCGGCCTATATTGCAGGATGGCTGGCACACCATCATCACCAACTTTGTTTTTATAAGAGTAGAGATAATTTTCCCTGTATTTTTCATCCTATATCTACTCCTAGGCTATTTACACGTGCTTCCTTTTGCCCACACGTGGGACATACAACATCTGGGTCGTAGTGCATGCACGACTCGGAGCATATGCAACCATGCCGGCGTGCTTTACATTTCAAACATGATGAATTACATGCAAAGCCCCTACAAAAGAATAAATAAATAAATGAATTACCACATGCAAAGCAGATTATTTTCATAGAAGCCGGAGCATCTTCATTAAATTTTGGACATCACATATTGAAAAAAAATGTTTGGACCTAAACCAGTCTAAGGGCCTCTTTGATTCGCAGGATACTGAAAACACAAGAATGGTAAAAGTAGATGGCGATGAACCGAAAGGAGGACATAACTTGTTTTTTATGGCCATATCACCACATTGTTTTTTATGGCTAAGCCCTGCTGGTTCACTGGGCTGCAGTGTTTCGCGCTGCTCCCGACGTGATAATGACTATTATGAGCCGTCATTTCACAAGACCCCATCTTTCCAGCATTAACGAGCCATCCAACCACATAGCCCTACCTTTCTAGCAGTAAGTTGTATCTGATAGTCCCTCACCCTCCTCTTTGTCAAACCGGATAGGTGAAACTGCCGCGCGTACTGCCTGGGAAAAGGCCCGCCCTCGACTTTTAAATACTGCTACTCCCTCTGGTCCTAAATATTTGTCTTTCTAGACATTTCAAATGGAATATAACATCGGATGTATGTGGACATATTTTAGAGTGTAGATTCACTCATTTTGCTTCGTATGTAGTCACTTGTTGAAATCT
Organism: Secale cereale; assembly: GCA_902687465.1. Classification (NCBI taxonomy): domain Eukaryota; kingdom Viridiplantae; phylum Streptophyta; class Magnoliopsida; order Poales; family Poaceae; genus Secale; species Secale cereale. The sequence continues at coordinate 359,731,305 of LR738715.1, forward strand.
CTAGAAAGACAAATATTTAGGAATGGAGGGATTAAAATTTTGTATCGATGAATTGCGCCATGGAGCTGAAAACCAAAAGAAAAAGGTGGTACAGTACATGTAAACAAATATAGTTCAAGTTCTAGCTAGCGATTCGGAATGTAAACCGTGCATGTTTTTTGTAGTACAGTACAGTACAAAGTGCGATGTCCAGTTAGTCACGTTAAACATAGACTTTATTTTCTTTAATACCACATACACGAAACGCTTGTTCTAGAGAGAAAAAGATAGTCACTCCACTATATACATAGGTAGGAGCTTGAGCGCATGCTTTTCTAAGGTTGCTCTCCTCATTCTCTCATCCTCTCCAGATCTAAACAAGACAGCGGGAGCAACATTTTCTCTTAGCTCACCGCTGGTCACTGATCCGGCTAGATCCCTTTGGGCGGGGTGTGTAGGGGAGTAGGTGCATCGTTCACGCGGTCATCGGCGGCTAGGGAGGAAACCCACAGCTGCCGGTAGGTCCCGATCCTCTGCCCGTGCCGTTCTCTCCAACACAGCGCCGACTTAGGAGGTCATCGGACACCTTCTTCCTGCCTGCCGTATTGTGGGCAGATCTGACCTCCTGCCAGCCTCCTAGCCACACCCCGACGACCCTCAGGTATAAATTCCTTCGAAAACGGCCTTGCTCTACTGTCCTAGCTCCCCACATGGCTGCATGTGGATCTTTATCTACTTCAATATGCTCTCCCAAATCCACCTAAAATTTTAGTATTATTAGTGGTAAATATACCGCATGAAGTAGAGTCTAGGACTTGGTTCAAACAGGGAAGAAAGGGGGGTAAGTTGTAGCATGAATCCAGAACTTGATTCAAAGAGGAAATAACAGGAGGGAAGAAGTACAGACTGGATACCCAACACTTCTCTTAGTTGAAGAAGGAAATAAAGGGAAAACATAGTTCAAATAGGATAAGGAACATATCTATTATTGGTTAAAAAATGAAAGAAAGTGGTGGCCGGGAGACAAGCAACTGAGTATGTCTAGGATTAGATTTGCTGCCGTTACATAGGAAAAGGCAGGTAAAGAGAACAAAATATGGGACCAGCCCGAATCTTGATTGGATGTTGGCATCACCACCATATGCTTGTCTGTAGGTACATGGTGCTGATGCGCCCACTGTTGCGTGCCCTATATCAACTTTTTGTAGTTGTTAATGTAAGGGCGGTTGTAAGACGAAGCAATCCCACTGTTACAGTTAGGACATGTCTAACCAATGTTATTTTTAATCTAATGCCTCCAGTAATATGATGCAATTAAACTATTATACAAATGCTACTCTCCTGCTATTTTCCCCATTATGACAAGTTGCTTCTTTACGCCGGTGAATGACCTGGTGTCCACACTGTCCCATGCCCTTGTACCTACTCGTTAGCTATTGTTAATCTAATAAAGATAACTTGCACAAGGCATATCCGGTAGCATGAACTCCATGTGCATTGCATCAATCACATCCTAGCATGTGCATGGAACTAGTTGAGTGAATCAGGCCTACCGTTGAGGATGCGCGTAGGCCCCCTCTCTCCCTCGCGGCATGACGGGCGCCATAATTTTTGTTGAACTACAGAAAAATACAGATTGGAAAGAGTCGACACTCCTCCTTCTACTGCCACACTGATCGGTACTGTCCCTTATGGCCTTATTCACATGATCATGCTTTGTCTACCTGTACTAACGCTGTATATTTTTGATAAAGCTATTCTATCACAATTTTTTCTTGTTTTGCAAATAAAATTGCTTTGACTAGTGCCACTATTATAGTAATCATGCTCTTTCTTTATATGTGCTAACGGTAATACTCAACTACAGATGTCGGTCTTCCGTTGTATGACATGCCTGGCCAACATGGATTTAAACCCGAGTTTCACTTCATCCAAAGGCTCCGAGTGACGTTAGTATGTGGCAGCTAAGCAACATCATTAGCTTTACAAGCCTGGGAAGTAGAGACACCAAGAACCATTACATCTCATCAGCTCTTACATTCAGATCTGTGCGAGATGAATGGTGTCTGGACTAATGGTGTGAATCATTCACATGTGTAGGCATCTTTGTTGTACTTATTATTTTAATCTATGGGTTGGTTGTGAATCTTGCAAGCTGGGAAACACGACATGATGATGCAAAGAATAACAACCATAAGAAGTTGTTCAGACTTGGTAGTATTGTAATCGTGAAAGTGCGGCAAATGAGCTGATGGTGTTCGTCCTGAGAATAATAATTATCATTGTTTTGCGTGTTGATCCTGTTGCACTAACAGAAGGAGGTAATGCTTTGCTTGTTTTACGAATCAAATTTGACTAAAGTGAATAAGTAAAGTTGGCCGCTCATGAATAGACGTGTGGCCGGAATAGGTTTCTCGGCTTCCAGACCGGTTTAATGGAGGCGTTTGAATGCGTTCCTGCCGCATGTTCCCACTATGTTTACTCGCGATTGCAGTGCTCAAGAGTTGAAAAACTAACTGCTGACGCCGCACACTCTGCCTCGCCAAGTTCAAGCAGTACCAACAGCAGGAGAAGCACAAGTTCGCGGGACTAGATCATGTGCCCATCCATCAGTCTCCTCGATAGGACCAACAGATCGCCGTCGCCCAGGTATGCGTGCGGGACGAGGTTCTCGTCTACCATTACTATAGGGCCATCAGAGGTTCTGGAGCATTTGCACATTTCATCGACACCGCCGACTGCACCTTCGCTACGGTGGACAGCAGGAAGAACGTCACTATGCTTTACGATTCGGCCATCTGGTGCAAAAAACACGTTGATAGCCACAAGCAATACAAGGTCTTCGGCAACGGGCAGGAGAAGGACTCTGCTGTTGACCTCAAAGCAGCAATCATCGACCCCGTCTACGCCAACAAGAAAGAAGACGTGGATACGACAGACCTGAACACGTGGCAGGTACCTCTGAATCTAGCCTACATCACCTACATGGCCAAGGACGCATAGGTATGCTACAAAATGTACTGCCGGATTTGGGACATGAGGACGTGTCTGCTTCCCGTGACCGAGGAGTACACAGACAGTGACAACACCATGATCAAGTGTGCCAGGAAGATCTAGATGGTGTACTTTGTCTTCTTAAGCACCTTTATCATCTGTGTGTTTCATGCATTATACTATGTGTCGCAATTATCCGTTTTATCCGAAATATTTCGTCTAAGACCCCATTAACTTGTTTGCCTTGTATTTTTTGAGTGGCGATTTGCTTATGTACATAACAAGTAGTTCGCTGGGCTGTCGTGTTTCTTTTTTTTAAAGTCCAGTAGGTATCAACTAGGCCGCGGCCGCCCAGCGTAGGTTACTTTTCTTAGGACATCCGCAGCCCAGAACATAATTATGGGGATCCAGCAGGTGTATCATTACTTTACAGTGTGGTTTTTTTCCTTTCCTATGTTTTCCCTTCTATCGTAGTATGTATATTTATACTTTATTACATATATATTTTTTAAACGACATAAGGTTTCCGTTTGACCTTTCATTTGTCCAACCTTTATATGGAGATTACGACTTCCTTTTTTCTTCTTTATTAATTTTATCTCTAATTTTTCTCCCACTTTTTTTGGGGTAATCTGATGTTTCTCCCACTAGTTTTCCCTTCAACCAACTCGACTCTCCGATGTCTAGCCTAAAAGATAATAATACCACACGTCTTACTAACTCATATAATTAAATTATTATTTTATTTCATAAATGATAAGTTCTTGGAAAATAATAATAATATTGATTGTTTAATAATAAGCTTGCAAGTTATTTCCTGCTGAACATAAGCTTGCTAATATTTTATTGACCAGTGAAGTAATAGACGTGCAACCATGTGTTTATGTTTCTATAACATTTCTCCGTCCAGCCCAACATGTAACCTAGACCAGCAAATCTGTGTATCTTGAAAAAAATACTGTTTATGGGTTGTAAATTCTTACATAACATAAAAATGGGCTGCATAGACGCTACATTATTGTTTCACCCAACCCACCAAATGGACACGCTGACATGTGGGTTAATGGGTTGAAGCCTAAGCATGGCATTAGATTTACATCCAACAGCTAGCATTCCTCTTCAATCTCTCGTCTTCTTCGTTGAGTTCTTGCGGGACCGCATGCTCCAGCCTCCAGCCTTCGACGTACAGCGGTGCTGCTTCGCACGCCTCGGAGAGAAACACTATGCCACGGACGGCCAGGCCACCCCTCCACTCATCCGCACCTCCTATCCGTCTACGACTCCACTACCACGTCTTCCCCATTTTCGGGTCGTTCCGGTCTGCGGCCTTGCCTTCGTCCACCGCGTTGGTGCTCTCGGAGCGGCATGGTCAATGTGGTCAACGATCGACATCCACCGAAACAGGACTACACATGGATAGGATGACAGCTGGGTCCCTGGCCGCACGCAAGGAAGTGCCTCCTTATTAGACACAAAATAATGATTCATCCACCTGACAGTGCCGATGTACAAAAGTAGGTGTCCTTTTGCACCCCTTTACTTGTGCACTAGCAGTTGGAGCCGCGCCTACGACCACTCTTCGCCGAGCATGAGAAGGACAGCACGAGGCTGCCAAGGCAACTATCAAGCCAGAGACATGAAGGCTAGAGGGGCAAGGTGGACTCCTCCCCCGGCAACGCCGTTGCCGGGGCGGCCTACGTGACCCCAGCAAAATCCTTGAAGGGGAAGCTCACCCAAACACCAGCAAGGTCACCACCTTTGGGTCTGAGAGCTCCGACACCATCGAGAGTATCAAGGCCAAGATTCAAGGGATTCCTGCACAGTGGCATGGAGATTCTTGTAGGGTCGAGGTGCCTGAAAACCTAGACAAAAGACCCCCGGCAGGAGCCTTGCCGGGGACGACCAAGACCCCCAGCAAGATCCTTGCCGAGGGCGGCCACAATACCCCTTGTCGGGGGCGTCTGTGGGGCTACAGCCAGGCCCGCGCCCGCTAAGGTTTCGCTACCCCACGGCCACTCCTATGCGACGACCGACTCGCCAAATGGACAAGCACCTGCTCCTAAGCCGACTACAACCACCTGAGTGGTGGCATGCAGATCTTCATGGAGACCCTGCCACCACAGTAGCTAGCAGCGAGCGTGGCGCCGCATGCCTCATTAGCTTAGATGCATGGCGCAGCGAGGTGAGGCAGCAATGGGTAGGACAAGCTTCCTTGCTGTCCTCGATAAAGCTAGGGGACACATAGGCGGCGCATTAAATGCGTTTGTCCTAAGATGTCAGGGGATAAGCTTGTACAATGTAGTAACTTTACACCTCTTGTGTGTCACTGTGGCAACCCCTTTGACGTATAAAAGGAGGCCCGAGGCATAGTGAGAGAGGATATGGACTTTTTGGACCGCCACGCATAGAAACCAGTTCAGGAGCTCAAGAACACCAAATATACACAGACGAGCAGCACTAGGGTTTTACGCATCATCTTGCGGCCCGAACCTGGGTAAAAATTCCCACGCGTTGATCGTCTGGACCTCCTCTTTGCACAACTCTACGCCCCGCAACCGTAGCAAAAGGGGTCCCTGGATCCCAAAGGTGTCGTTTCCTTGACATCTTTGGCGCGCCAGGTAGGGGGCGCTAGGTTGTGAAAATCTGGTCTAGGAGTTAGCACACGTTCTCCTTCATCGCGATGGCTCCCAATAATAAGGGGATCACAGCGATGGGCCCGTCTGGGGCCGCACTGCCCGTGCCAGCACAGACGGGCGATGGGGCGGCTGCGGATGGTGACGGAGGCGTGACCCGTGAGCTTCCATGACACTTCGGCCATCGGAGCCAGGCGAGCGGCCTCGTTCGTGCCCAAGACGACGAGCCACACGCCGCTGGATCTAAGAGCGTCATCGTGCTACCCACGGGAGGCGCGACGACCTAAAGGATACCCCCGCTGGCGCCCGCTCCATGGACTTCCCAGCTCATACATGGTGAGCAACACCGCGACATTGGTGCCTCCGGGCATCACCGCGGGAAGAGCCCTTTACGCCACTCTCAAGACGCACCGGGCCAGCATGCACGTGCGGACACTGGTGGTAGCGGCGTGCGGCGGTGAGACCATGATAGAGCTCCTTCTAACGTGGTTAGAAGTCAGAGCGCGTTGCGGTCCACGCAGTTTTCACTGCCACCCACACCTACCGAAGTGTTAGCGCGCGCTACTGCTCCTCGACTTTCCTCCCGCCACAGAGTAGCTCGACGAGTGGGGAGCCACTATCGGAAGTCTCATCAGCTTCGCCAATAGAGATGAACAACAGCTAGCGGGACCCTCGCACCGGCCCTCTGGTGAGCGGACGCACGCTGGTGGTGGGAGGACCGGAGCGGCTGCGACACCCGTGACAGCAGCCACTGGCTCGTCGGGCCGACACCCGTGACAACTTTTCCACGGTGCCGTCTGACGCCCGAGCCCACCGCGACCAACGTCAAGTCCTTCTGGAGCGAGCCCAGGAAGACGCTCAGACCACTATCGAGCGACAGCGGGAAGCGCGCCATCAATCAGATAGGCATGCAGGGCCTACTATGGACCACCTGGCATGAGGGGGCCCTGGCGACTTATCCTACGAGGTGGGTTGCCCGGCCTTTACCCGAGAGTTGCGGCAGTTCCAGTGGCCCTCACACCGCACGTTCAAGCCCGAGCTCGGAGAAAAGTACAACGGCAAGCCCACCCGTCGGAGTTCCTCGGCATCTACACCATCACGATGCAGGCTGCTGGGGCTCGCGACAACAAGGTGCTCGCCAACTACTTTTTGTTGGTGCTCAAGCCCAACGTCATGTCGTGGTTGATGCACCTGCCCGTGGGTTCCGTTTCTTCCTGGTCGGACTTGTGCCATGAGTTTGTTGGCACCTTCACCGGGGGCCACCCAGCTCCTGGCCAGAAAAGCAATTTGCATGTCATCCCCCAGAAGGATGGCGAAACCCTGCGCAAGTACATACAAAGGTTCAGCCGTATGCAGTACAACATCCAGGACGTTCACCCCGCCACCGTTATCAGTACATTCCATCAGAATGTACGCAACTGCAAGATGCGTGAGGAGCTGGGGATGAACAAGCCTAAAGATGTAGCCAAGCTGTATGTTCTGGCTGGTAGATGCGCTCGGGCTGAAGAGGGAAGGAAGTACCTCGGCGAAGACGCCGACGCGGAAACCGACTCCTCAGACGGAGACGTCGTCGCCCTGGCAAAGAAGGGCTTACGCCACAACCGGAAGCAAAAGGGCAAGGCTGTGCTTGCCGTGGAGGGATCCGACGACCCCGGTTCTGCCAAAATGGCCAAGGCTGACGACCCCGACAAGGAGGTTGAAGGGTGCACCGCCTGCCGGGCCTTGGCGGCCGGCGACAAGCCAGGAAGCTCCGGCAAGCAGTATTGGAAGATTCATCGCACCAAGGGCCATGACCTCCAGAATTGCCGACAGGTTGAGCTGCTCGCAGAGAAACAGAAGGCTAGGTATGAGAGGCATGACAAGGAGAAAGGCCCGGGAGGTGCCGAGGCACCCGACAAGAAGCGTGGTGGCCAAGGTGGTCGCCGTGGCCAAGACAACCAACCAGAAAGGCCCGCCCGGGGCCGCGACAAGAGGGAGGAAGATGATGATCAGGGCGAAAATGATGAGTCCAGCGAGCATGAGTTCCAGAGAGCTACAGAGGCCATGTGCATCAACGTGGAGCCTCGCTGCATACCTCTCACCGCCAACTAAAACAGTGGGCGCGTGATGTCACTACGCGGAGCCATCGTTCGACTCCCAAAAGCCACTGAAGTGGTCTAGCACGCCTATCATTTTTGACGCCAAGGATCACCATGACCGTACAACTGCGGTCGGGTGTTTGCCATTGTTGGTTTCATCAACAATACGCAACCTCACGGTGAAAAAAGTGCTAGTTGACAGCGGGGCCGGTCTGAACCTAATCTCGCCCGCTGTGATCGAGAGGCTACAAATCCCCGATGGAGACCTCGAAGAGACGGGCACGTTTCAAGGGGTTAACCCGGGGAGGAGTCAGCCGAATGGAAAGATGCTCTACCAATTACATTCGGGGGCGAGCTGAATTATAGGACGGAGAGGATCGTCTTCGACGTTGCCAAGATCCCCTTGCCCTATAATGGGATCCTTAGCCGCCCAGCGCTAGCCAAGTTTATGGCAGCCTCGCACTACGCCTACAACACGTTGAAGATGCCCGGCCCAATAAGCATCATCACCGTCCCCTCCGACGAGAAGGACGCGCTCGTCTGCGCCGACCAGCTCTACCGAGAGGCAGTTGCCGCAGACGCCACCAAGGCACTTGCTCCTACCACTGAGACTCCGAGGGAGAGGAAAACCAGCAAGACCTTTGCCTCTGCCGGCAAGGACCCTCCCGGCAAGGTTTTGGACCCCGGCAAGAGCTCATGCATCCCCTTCGACAAACGCGCCTCTTCAGAGCACCGCGATCCCGTTGGGGACATGCCAGAGAGCTCCGCCAGTGGGAGCAAGAGGTCGAAGGTGGCCCCACCAGACACCAAGAAGGTCCCCATCAGGGAGGATGGCACGGGTGGGGTTTTTACCATAAGCTCCACTCTCGACAACAAACAGGAAGATGTGCTCGTCACCTTCCTGCGGGAGAATGTCGACGTGTTTGCGTGGCAAGCGTCCGACATCCCCAGCATTCCCAGGAAGGTGATTGAGCACCACCTTGCTGTCTGCCCTCATGGGTGGCCCATCAAGCAGAAGGTCAGGAAGCAAGTGTTGGAGCGCCCAGAGTTCATCATCGAGGAGATCAGGAAGTTGGAGGTGGTAGGTCTAGTCAGGGGAGTCCTCCACCCCACGTGGTTGGCCAATCCGGTAGTAGTGCATAAAGAAAACGGGAAATGGAGGCTATGTATTGACTATACGGATATCAATAAAGCCTGTCTGGAAGACCCTTTCCCTTTGCCCCGCATTGACCAGATAGTGGACTCAACTGCCGGGTGCGACCTACTATCATTACTCGACGCCTACTCAGGGTACCACCAGATCTTCATGATGAAGGAAGATGAAGAGAAAACCGTGTTCATCACCCCATGTGGCACGTACTGCTTTGTACGGATGCCTTTAGGGTCGAAAAGCGCTGGTTTGGCATTTTCTCGAGCAGTCAAAATTGGTTTTGAGCCCCAGCTACATAGAAACATGGAAGCCTGTATGGATGATATAGTTGTCAAAACCAAGGACAAGGCCACGCTCGTGCAAGATATAGAGGATACATTTGCAAACTTGCGCAAGATCAACCTCAAGCTCAACCCAGAGATGTGTGTGTTCGGTGTCCCATCCGGCAAACTCCTTGGGTTCTTCGTGTCTCAACGCGGAATCGACGCAAACCCCGACAAGATCAAAGAAATTGAGCAGATTGAGGCGCCAAAACGAGTTAAGGACATCCGTAAGCTCGCTGGCTGCGTTGCTGCGCTACGTAGGTTCATCTCCAAATTTGCTGAGCACGCCGTCCCCTTTTTCAAAATTTTGAAAAAGGTGGGTCCATTGAAATGGACTCCAAAGGCAGAGGCAACGCTGCAATATTGAAGAGATACCTCTCCTCCACACCAGCACTAGTCGCGCCTAAACCGCAAGAGCCGTTGCTGCTATATCTAGCGGCAACGAATCAAGTGGTCAGTGCTGCACTAGTAGCGCAAAGGGAATTTGAGGAAGAGACAAGGATGGCGGCGAATTTATCGGATGGTGGAACGGAGCCCTCCCTGGCTGGGCCCGACGCCGGCAAGGCGGGGCCCCGGCAAGGCTTGGTCCCGACAAGGCAGAGTCTGCGCAAGAAGGCGAGGTCGGCTAGAAGAAGAAGATGGTGCAGCACCCGGTCTATTTCATCAGTTCCCTCTTGCAGGGGGCTAGATCAAGTTATTCCGATATGCAGAAGCTACTTTTCGGCCTTCTTATGGCCTCAAGGAAGCTACGCCGCAATTTCCAAGCGCATGAGATCACCGTCGTCACACGCCTCCCTTTGTAACGGATCTTGCACAAACCAGATGCATCTGGGAGCATCGTGGAGTGGGCGTTGGAACTGTCAAGATTTGGCCTCAAGTTTGAAAGTACCTCAACCATCAAGAGCCGAGCCTTGGCAGAATTCATCGTAGAATGGACCTCCACGCCCGACGAAGAGGTTCAAGAGATCACCCTTCCCGGCAAGAAAACGAGCCGTGATTGGATTATGTACTTTGATGGAGCTTTCTCACTCCAAGGCGCTGGTGCCGTCGTGCTACTCGTCGCACCCACCGGGGAGCGCCTCAAGTACGTAGTCCAAATGTGCTTTCCCAGGGAACAATCGACAAACAACACTGCAGAGTATGAGGGACTGCTTGCCGGTCTTGGCATCGCGGGAGACCTCAGAATTAGTAAGCTTATCGTTAGGGGTGATTCACAGCTTGTCGTCTGGCAAGTTAAAAAAGATTACCAGAGCCCGTTGATGGAGGCCTACTTGGATGAGGTGAGGAAGCTGGAGGAGCGCTTCGACGGTTTGCACGCAGAGCATGTTCCTCGAGCAGAGAACATCATTGCCGATGACTTGTCCAAGCGCGCTGCCCTCAAGCAACATGTGGAACCAGGTACCTTTGTGCTTTAATTAACCCAACCATCCGTTGAGCCATCAGCAGGGCAGAACAAACGAAGGAAGGTGGGCCCCAGCAAGTACTTTCCCGCTGAGCTCCCAGGAGCCGCCAGCAAGGACGTTGCCCGGTACCCCAAGCTTGCCAGGGAGCAGCAACCTCCAGCCGGGGCCCATGTCCCGACCGTAGAGGCGGCCACCCCCACGGCAGAAGATGAGCCTTCGGTCCTTACCGTCGAGCCCCAGGCTCTAGCATGGGCACATCATACCATCCGTTTCCTCCAAACAGGAGAACTCCATGAGGAACAAGAAGAGGCAGAGAGAGTAGCCCGTTGGTCCAGCATGTACCAGTTTGTGGATAATGCCCTATACAGAAGGAGACCGAACGACATGAAATTGAAGTGCATTCCTCGGGAGGACGGACTAGAGCTGTTGGCAGAGATACACGGAGGCATGTGTGGCTCCCACATACGGTCAAGAGCACTTGACGACAAGGCATTCCGGCAAGGCTTTTTCTGGCCCACCGCCCTCCAAGATGCAACTGCGCTAGTAACCAAATGTGAAGCATGCCAGTTCCATTCAAAGAAGCTTCATCAGCGAACTCAAGCTCTTCAGACGGTCCCTCTTTCCTGGCCATTTTCGGTCTGGGGGCTCGACATACTGGGCCCCTTTCCTCGCGCTTTCGGGGGCTTTGAGTACTTGTACGTCGCAATCGACAAGTTCACAAAGTGGCCGGAAGTGGAACTAGTGAGGAAGGTGACCGCTCAATTAGCCGTCAAGTTCTTCAAGGGACTAGCTACCGTTTTGGTGTGCCAAATAGAGTCATCACCAACAACGGCACACATTTCATGAGCCAGACTTTCATGCAGTACGTCCAATAGCTTGGCAACATGGTTTGTTTTGCTTCTGTTGCTCATCCTAGAAGTAAGGGCCAAGCTGAGAGGGCGAATGCAGATGTGTTGCGAGGTCTCAAAACTAGGACTTTCGACAGACTGCACAAGCGTGGAAGACGCTGGGTTGACGAGTTGCCAATGGTTCTTTGGTCAATCAGGATGACACCAAATCGAGCCACTGGCCAGACACCCTTTGCCCTATTATACGCGGCAGAAGCTGTTTTGCCCACGGAACTCATATACAAATAACCTCGAGTGCTCGCCAGCAACGCCCTTGCCGGGGCGGCCTACGTGACCCGGGCAAGAGCCTTGCGGGGTTAGCTCGCCCAAACACATGCAAGGCCACCACCCTTGGTTCTGAGAGCTCTGACACCATTAACAACTTCAAGGCCAAGATTCAAGGGACGCATGCGCAGTGGTATGCAGATTCTTGTAGGTCCGAGGGGCCCGAAAACCTAGATAGAAGACCAGAAGACGAAGACCCCCCGGCAAGAGCCTTGCCGGGGACGACCAAGACCCCCGGCAAGATCCTTGCCGAGGGCAGTCATAAGACCCCAGCAAGACCCCTTGCCGGGGGCGTCTGCGGGGCCATACCTAGGCCCGTGCTCACCAAGGTTTTACCGCCCCGCGGCCACTCCTACGCGACGACCGACTCGCCAACTGGACAAGCACCTGCGTGGCATCCTGTGGCTCCTAAGCCAACTACAAGCACCTGTGTGGTGGCATGCAGATCTTCATGAAGACCCTGCCAACACAACAGCTAGCAGCCAGCGTGGCGCCGCATGCCTCATCAGCCTGGACGCGTGTCAGAGCGAGGTGAGGCGGCAATGGGCGGGACAAGGCAGCACATTAAATGCGTTTATCCTTAGATGTCTGGGGATAACCTTGTACACAGTAGTAACTTTACACCAGCTATGTGTTGCTGTGGAAACCTCTTTGACGTATAAAAGGAGGCCCGAGGCATATTGAGAGAGGATTCAGACTTTTTGAGCAACCATGCATAGAGGGAAGTTCAGGAGCTCAAGAACACCAAATATACACAGACAAGCAGGATAAGGGTTTTACACATCATCTTGCGGCCCGAACCTGGATAAAAATTCCCACGCATTGATCGCATGGACATGCTCTTTGCACAACTCTACGCCCCGCAACCGTAGCAAAATGGGTCCCCGGGATCCCATAGGTGTCGTTTCCCCGACAGACAGCGGGGACCTACTGGAAGGGCCTTTGTTTGTCCCAAAAAACATTCCTCATGCTAACGGCTCGGACCCACCAGCTCTATCTTCACACGCAAGGAAGTGCCTCCTTATTACGCACAAAAAAATGAATACTCCTCCTGCTAGCTAGGAACCACTAGATTTGGAGTCTGACTTGTAAGTTGATACACATGGAGGGCTTTATAAACATAATCAACAAACGATTCTAGGTGCAGCATCGTTAGATGTTAATCCAACCGCCATCATGCTTCTTCAGCCTCTGGTCTTCTTGCTCTAGCCCCCCAAACCAGCGCCGGCCGTACCGCCTGATCCTACCTCTCGTGAATGGATGTGCAGCTACGCAGGCCTCACCGCTCCACCTTACTCCCAATCGTTGCATAGCCATCCCTGCACTCAACCAGACCTCCTGTTATTCTCCGATGACCGCAGCCTCACACTTCAGCCGAACCAGTAAACCCTCGTACTCCCCTTCGCGTGGGAAACAACTGCCGAGTCTTCCGTGGCTCCGAGTCAATCCCTTCCTATGCCTCACCATCGTCCACCTCCTTGTTGCTCTCGGCACGACGCGGTCAATGTGGTCAAGGAATGACTTTCATTGGAAGAGGATGGTACGTGGAGAGGCTGACAGCTGGGTCCATTACCGCACGCAAGGAAGTGCCTCCTTATTACGAGGAAAAAATGATTCACCCCTAATAGTTGGGACCTGCTGGCTATATCTTCGCATGCAAGGAACTGCCTCCTTGTCCTCCTGGACAGCTGGGACCTACCCGGTGGAAGCGTATGTAGCGCTATTTGTCTGGTCGTGAACGTGTACGTACATAGCGCTTGATTGGTCTCTCTGTAGCGATGATCTCTAGCCAAGTAAAGAGCAACACGTGTCATACGTAGAGTCCCGTCTAAACTGTGTACACGTACGTACAGCCACAGGGCAAAAAATATGGCTAGATACATACGTACAGGTGGAGACTCGAACGCGTACTCGCGCATACGTATGGCCAGAGCTGGTGTACATGACAAGGTAGTGGACGGCAGGAATGGCATCGTGTTCATTGGCAGTCAACCGGCGGGGTCGGAAGGGAGAAACATCATCGTGTTCACCTAGAGCCAACCGGCCTGGACGTAACAGCTGAAACCTTGTGTGGCGTACCTCAAAATGGAGGGAAACAACCTTCTGCTGGAGCGCGTACAGTCGAAATGGGGTCCTGTTCATCGGAAAGGGTCTGGCGTGCCGCAAAACAGAGGAAACGGCCTCCTGCTCGACCGGCTACCATTGAAATGGGATCCTATTAATCAGGAGGGGTCTGGTGTACCGCAAAATAGAGGAAACAGACTTGTGCTGGAGTGCTACGGTCGAAACATGGGTCCTATACATCGGGAGGGGTCTGGCGTACCGCAAAACCGGACTCGACAGGCTACTGTTAACCCACCATCAACTTCCTCCAGCCTCCACCTGCACTGTTCATCCACCGCGTCTTCCTCTGCCTCCACCGGTGTAATGCCCAGGATGGAATTATACCTCCTACGTGTCGAGGCACGACTTAAAGGCATAAGTCCATCCTAGAATGATCTCAAGTTTGGTAATCTTTGCACAACTCATGTAAAAGAGGGATAGTAAACTGAAAATAGTTGGCTTACAATCGCCACGTCACAGAATAACAGTACAAGTCTCAAACATCATACAATAAGATCACTACAACCCTCTAAGGGCAAAATCCAAATGTCAAAGTACCAAACTCAGATAAATAAAACAACCACAGGCGGATCGAATCCTAGTAAGAGTCTCCACTACTGATCGTCCGGGTAGCGCACGTAGTAACGACTACGCTCCTCGTCGTACTCCCAATCCAGCTCGGTGCCATCACCTGGATAGCTCACGGCTGGACCTGCATCTGGTGTGTGAAGTAACTGTGAGCCACAGAGGACTCAGCAATCCCGTTCCCGGGTAACAGAACTATCAAAGCCTTTAGGTGAGGAAAGGCTGAAGAAAGAAATGAGGTGAAGGAACAATAAAGAGTCTGCAGCAGCAACTAGCACTAACTTACGCCAGAGAGAGCGAGAAGAGAAGGCAAAGCGAGAAGTGATCACTAAGTGATCCTAGCTACAAGCTCACAAGCATAACCCCTCCGTGTTCAACTCCCGAATCCCGATTCGGAAATTGACAGTCACGGAACACACGCTGGTAGTGTATTAGTATCATTGTGTCAAGTTATCTACAACCGGAATTAACAAGCTCCCATCTGCCACATAACCGCGGGCACGGCTTTCGAAAGTTCAAACCCTGCAGGGGTGTTCCAACTTGACCCATTACAAGCCCACGATCCGCGGAGTCGCAACTCCAAAGTGGGAAGACCCGAGTATCCTCGGAATCCCGTGCTCAAGATATACCGAGCTAAGGTAAGGCTAATCCAGCAAATCCTCCCGGCGTGCCGACACCCTGATAGTAGCCGCGCGTATCTCGTCTCAGGCCACGACCGGATGGGCGATTCTACGGGTGGATACCAAATACCTCGGGTTGCCCCAAGGCGGCCCCGCAGAACCCCCGTTTCGGACCAACACTCATGTGGAGCACTGGCCCGGGGTTGTTGATTAAGAAAGAGGGTTAATTACTCCCTATGCAAGTTTAGTTTGTTATTAGGCAAATAGTACCAATGTTGGGACTTGCTGGAAAAGACTTAGCACATAGCGGTTTATCGAGGGGGTCCCATACACCCCAACCGTGTTAGGAACACATAATCAAGGAACATAAAACCGGCTTATACGGATCCTAACGGCATGAGTGGAACAAAAACACCAAGCAAAAGGCTTAGCCTTCCACCCTTGCCAATATATATGTGATTTCAATTAAAGCATTTATATAGTGTGATATAACCCAACCAAACTTCAACATGGAGCAAGCATCTTCACTTCACCTGCAACTAGCAACGCTATAAGAAGGGCTGAGCGAAGCGTACTTAGCCAAGCAACGGTTTGCATAGGTAGGGTGGTTAAACATGGCAATTGGTTACAAGTAGGAGGCTGACAAGAAGAACATGGGCATCGAGGCAAAACTATAGATCGAGACTACTAGCAATAGGCAAAGATAGTAATGTTATCGGGGTTCGGTCATCTTGCCTGAAGAGAAGAAGTTCGGATCGAAAGAAGGGTCCTCGTGCTCAAACTCGTTGGAAACCTCGTGCTCAACCTCGTTGGAAAACTCGTGCTCAAGCTCCGGGTCTAAACAAGACAAACACACCAAGCACCAATCAACACGATGCAATGCGCACTCGAAAAACATGTATGCATGATGGATGCACTAGTGATGCACATGGAGCACGGAAAACATCACCCAAGCAAAACACCTCAAAACAAGATAACAACCTGATATTATTAATCTACACAGAAAAACACCCAAGTTTGATATAAGAATCGCTGAAATCGGAGTTACGGGCTAAAAGTTATGCCCGAAACAAGATTTGAGCGAAAACTGCAAATTACAGCAACATAGCATCTTGGGAGCTCAAAATAAATAATCTACAGCACCCAAAAGGCATGGCAAAGGACTTGAACATAAACTAGATATAATGTACAGCAACTAGGTCCAAAGTGCACCCCCAACGGAGTCACGGATCAATAGCAATGATCTTGGACATATCGAACTTTGAAATAAAATTCTGGCAGCAGAATTTTATTGAAAGTTTGGAGCAAAAGATAAGCATGCTACAGCCACTCAAATGGACATGTGAGGACATGGATGGAAAGACAACAATATATACTTCATGGAACAATCAAAATCCACCCCAAAACTATCATGCTTTGTCCTACAACATCACACGAACATGGCATCGGAACGTTACAGATTTCAGACTTAGTGAAATTTCACTAAGTCCTAAAACAGCAACATCATCATAGCAACAAAAAGAGCATGTTTAAGACACCTCGAAACTAAACATGGCAAAGGGTAAGCACCTCATCATAATACATATGACGGTGATCCCGAAACACACAAGCATGCATCATTGTGGTGAACACAACGATTGCAACGAGCTCAACAAGATGGCATTTCATAACAAGTGAAAACACAACATGTGAACATGGCATCTTGTAACGATGATAACAAGGCAATAATAAATCTACCATGCAACCTATCACACTCAACACGTAGTTCGTGACGAGACGAACACGTGGACATGTCATTTGCATCGTTTGGACAAACGAGCTAAAAGTTATCACAAGTCAAAGGTGGCATGAAAATAACACATAACAGCAGTTTATATCATCATACACTCTTGTAACAGCAAAACATGTGTCAAGATCACATCTAACATGCATGACTACAACAGGTAAAACGTAGAGGGCATCTCCACGAACATCTGGACATGCTACACGCGCAAAACGGAGCATCACAGAGAATGTTATGCATGGTCAAAGTAGGCACTTCAGATCAGGGAAAACAGGGACAAGGGGATAAAAAGTCAACCTCCTCGGGTCAAACAGATCGGGTCAACGGCGGTGCGGGCCGGATCGGGCCGGATCCGGCCGAAGCGGCGCGGCTGGCGATTGGGCCCGATCCACGTGCAGAGGCGAACGGGCCGGCCTGGGCGCCTGCGGGAGCCGGCCCAGGATGCGAGCGAACGGCTCGGGAGGAGCTGCGGCGCGCTCGGCGATCCGGCGGGCGAGCGCTGAGGCGGAGAAGTAGCTGGGCCTTCGGGCCCAGCGCGGGAGTGGCGACGGCTGGCGTCTGCGGCCAAGTGGTCCCCCGGGCCCGGTGAGCGACGAGGCGAGCGACGCGCCCGCTCGGGCGAGGCCCAGCCGAGCGACGGCTGGCTGCGGTCGCAGGGGACGCTCGCCTGGCTGGGCGTTGACTCCGGGCGCCGATCCGGATCTGGATCGTGGCAGCCCCGAGCCGCGGCACTGGAGATCGAGGGATCCTCGGGATCCGGTCAGATCTGCGGGAGAGGTTTTGTGGAACTGAGGAAGAAAGAAAAAAAAAAGAAGGAGTTCTAGAGGAGGAAGAAGAAGGGGATAGAGATGCCCAAAATAGACTAGGGGGGGTCTATTAGTAGCAGAATTTTAGGGTTAGGAGGAGTTTAGGGGCGCTAGGAGCCCTCCGATCGGGATCCAACGGATCCGATCGCGGGGATGATTTTAAAAGGACTAGACGGAGATAAAAGAAAGCAGTAGGGGTGTTTCCGGGACACGAAGTAAGGGCACTTCGGACCCACACGGACAACGGAGGGAAAAGTCAACGGAGTCCAAACGAGACGAGATTTGAGAGGCGGGTTGCACACAACAAAACAACAACACACAACACAACCTCGCGGCACACCGGTAACGAAAAACGCCCGAACAACAAAGTAGGCCTACGGGACGTCACGGACACGAGAGGGAGCTCCGGAACACGAAACGGACAACGGGAAGAAACGCCACGAACCGGATGCAACCCACAACACAAACAAAATGCAATGCACATGTCTACATGATATGAATGAATGCCACACACTCACACAACAAAACGACGAAAGCCCGAAAGACAAAGAACCCGAAATGGAAATAGATGAAGCCGGAGATTTATTATATACCCAAAAGGGAAAGTATTACATCCGGGGCATTACAAACTCTCCTCTACTACAAAAAGATCTCGTCCCGAGATCTAGGACTGGAAAAAGGAAGGGTACTCGGAACGAAGATGATCTTCTCGTTCCCAGGTAGCTTCTCGGTCTGTGTGATGTGACCACTTGACTTTCAGAAACTTGATGGTCTTGTTGCGAGTCTTGCGTTCGGTTTCTTCGAGAATTGCAACTGGATGCTCTCGGTAGGAAAGGTCTTGTTGAAGATCAATCTCCTCAAACGGAATCATTCGCTCAGGTGCCTTGAAGCATTTGCGAAGCTGAGACACATGGAAGACATCATGAACATTTGCAAAGTTGGAAGGGAGCTCGAGCTGATAGGCTAAGTCGCCTCTTTTGCCAAGAATTTTGAAAGGACCGACGTATCTAGGAGCAAGCTTTCCTTTGATACCGAACCTTTGGGTTCCTTTCATCGGAGAAACTCGGAGATAGACATGATCACCGATGTCGAAAGCCAAATCACGATGCTTTCCGTCATAGTAACTCTTTTGACGCGACTGAGCGGCCTTGAGATTCTCACGTATGACTTTGCACATTTCTTCGGCTTCAGAGATCAAATCATTGCCAAGAAGTTGGCGTTCACCTGTTTCAGACCAGTTGAGAGGGGTACGGCACTTTCTGCCATAGAGAATTTCAAACGGTGCTTTGCCTGCACTTGCTTGAAAGCTGTTGTTGTAAGAGAATTCTGCAAATGGAAGACAGTCCTCCCATTTCATGCCGAAGGAGATGACACAGGCTCTGAGCATATCTTCAAGGATCTGATTCACACGCTCGACTTGACCACTAGTCTGAGGGTGAAAGGCAGTGCTGAACCTGATCTTCGTGCCCATGGCGGACTGAAAGGAGTCCCAGAACTTTGATGTGAACAAGCTGCCACGGTCTGAGGATATCACTTGAGGAATGCCATGTAGGGACACAATTCTGGAAGTGTACAGCTCTGCAAGTTGAGCTGCATTGATTGACTCTTTGACTGGAAGAAAGTGAGCAACTTTGGTAAGCTTGTCAATCACCACAAAGATAGCATCATTGCCTCGCTTGGATTTAGGAAAGCCAGTGACGAAGTCCATTTCAATGTGGTCGAACTTCCACTCAGGAATAGGAAGAGGTTGGAGAAGACCGGCTGGACGTTGATGTTCTGCTTTCACTCTTCTGCATACATCACATTCATTCACGAATTGGGCAATTTCCCTTTTCATGCGTGTCCACCAGTAAGATTGCTTGAGGTCTTGATACATCTTGGAACTGCCAGGATGAATGGAAAGGAGAGAATCATGAGCTTCTTCCATTATGAGCTTCCTGAGATCACCTTTGGGAACAACGAGTCTGTCCTCGAAGAACAAGGTATCTCTCTCATCAACACGGAAGCACTTGTATTTAGGAGTGCCCTTTGCAATCCCATGTTTCACCTTCTTCACCATGGTATCACTGAGCTGAGCCTCACGGACTTGATCTTCCAAGGTAGGAGCGATTTGGAGATTAGCAAGAAAACCCTGCGGAACAACCTGAAGGTTGAGCTTCCTGAAAGCTTCACAAAGCTCAGGCTGGTGTGGCTTGATAAGAAGGCTGTTGCAATATGCCTTTCTGCTCAAAGCATCTGCAATCACATTCGCCTTGCCTGGAGTGTACTCAATGCTGGGGTTGTACTCTTGGATCATCTCGACCCAACGAGTCTGGCGGAGGTTCAGATGCGGCTGCGTGAAGATGTACTTCAAGCTCTTGTGATCAGTGAAGATGTCGACCTTTCTGCCCAACAACAGATGTCTCCACGTAATCAGAGCATGTACCACAGCTGCTAGCTCGAGATCATGTGTGGGATAGTTCTTCTCAGCTGGCTTGAGCTGACGTGAAGTGTATGCCACAATTCTCTTCTCTTGCATAAGCACACCACCAAGGCCTTGAAGAGAAGCGTCACAGAACACTTCATAGGGCTTGGATTCATCTGGAGGAATCAGAACTGGAGCTGAGACAAGCTTCTCTTTGAGGGTTTTGAAAGCCACTTCACAATCGGGAGACCAAAAGTATTTGACATTCTTCTGAAGGAGGTTGGAAAGAGGCTTGGCAATCTTGGAGAAGTTCTCCACAAACTTTCTGCAATAGCTGGCAAGACCCAGAAAACTGCGGAGCTGCTTGACGTTCTGAGGAGCTTCCCAGTTGACAATTGCTTCAACTTTCTCGGGATTAACCGCAATACCGTCAGCTGAGATAATGTGGCCCAGGTAGAGAACCTTATCGAGCCAAAACTCGCACTTGGAGAACTTGGCATAGAATTTGTGCTCTCGGAGTCGATCAAGAACCAGACGCAAGTGCTTTTCGTGATCTTCTTCATTCTTGGAAAACACCAAAATATCATCCAGATACACTAGCACAAACTCGCCTGTATAGGGGTTGAAGATGTAATGCATCATCCTTGAAAAGGTAGGAGGAGCATTGGCGAGACCGAAGGACATGACGGTATACTCATATGAACCGTAGCTCGTTCTGAACGCCGTCTTGGGAATGTCTTCCTCGCGAATGCGAATTTGATGGTAGCCCATTCGGAGGTCAAGCTTAGAGAAAACTTTAGCTCCTTTGAGCTGCTCGAAGAGTTCATTGATGTTGGGGAGCGGATACTTGTTCTTAATCGTCTTCTTGTTCAGTGGCCGGTAGTCAACACAGAGACGCTCCGTGCCATCTTTCTTCTTGACAAATAAGACACCACAGCCCCACGGAGATGTACTCGGTCTGATGAGACCCATACGCTCCTGTTCATCCAACTGTTTCTTCAATTCCTTCAATTCATCTGAAGAGAGCTTGTATGGACGCCGACAAACAGGTTCGGTGCCCGGCTCGAGTTCAATGACAAACTCCACCTGACGGTGTGGAGGCATGCCTGGAAGTTCTTCTGGAAAGACGTCTTGATATTCATTCACCACTGGAATTTGCTCTATGGCATTAATTTCACCCTTATCATTAAGAGAGAAAAGCCGAATAGTATTATCCCTGGAGGCGAAGATAATCACATCTTCATCAGAATGAGTTAACTTGACTTCCTTTTGAGCACAATCAATGTGAGCATCGTGCTGAGAAAGCCAATCCATTCCGAGAATGAGGTCGATGTCAGAATGACCCAGAATCACCGGAGAAGCCAAAAATCGATAATCACCCATGCGAATGGAAACATCCGGAGCATATATACTGGAATGCATCTGCTTTCCCGGAGAGGAAACTGCCAACTGCCTCGGTAAAGCTGCTGTGACCACACTATGCTTGGATGCAAACGGGCATGACATGAAAGAATGTGAAGCACCCGAATCAAATAACACTTTAGCTGGAAAAGAGTTAACTGGAAGGTTACCCAGAATGACATCAGAAGAAGCCTCTGCTTGTGCTGCATTCATCAGATTGACCCTGGCAGCCTTTGGATCATGCCTGACAATAGCTGAACTCACAGGTGGTGGAGGAGGAAGACGCTTCGGATTCGGGCATCTGTTGGCATAATGACCCTTCTGGCCACACTTGTTGCACACCACTTCAGAGAGAGGACGGAAATGAGAGCCACTGGACTTGGAGCCTTGAGACTGAAACTGCTTCTTCGACTGGTTGCTTGGGTTGGGTGGGTGGGAGAAACCACGACCACTAGAGTTCTTGTTGTTGGAGTTGTTGAAGTTGCTGGAGTTGTTGAATGGAGCTCGAATCATTGGAGGAGGAGGAAGCCAGAATTTCTGTTGTTTCGCAGCCAACTGAGACGATGAGGTAGAGTGAACAGCATCTCGAATTCTCTTCTTAGAAGCCTCCATCTTAAGCTGAGCTGCTTCTTGTTTCAAAGCCATATTATAGAACTTATCGAATTCGTCTGGCTCGAACAAAGTGAGAGCAAGCTGAAGTTCATCTTTGAGACCTCCACGGAACTGATAGATTTTACTCTTTGCATCAGGTATGTCTTGCTTTGCATAACGAGCGAGGTTTTGGAACTTGACATTATACTGATAGACTGTCATGGAGCCCTGCTTGAGGTTGCGGAATTGCTCACGCATACCCTCGAACACTTGTAGGAATGTGATGCGAGCGGAAATCCTTGCAGAAGTTCTCCCACGAGATCACTTGACCCGGCCTTGAGTCTTTGTACTGCTGCCACCAATCAGCTGCTTGATCTTTCAGTTGGAAGGCTGCAAACTTCACATAGTCATCTTCTTTCACGTTACTGCACTCAAAATGCTTCTTTATATCGGTCAACCAATCCTCAGCATCAAGAGGGTCGACACAGTAACTGAAAGCTTTAGGATTGTTGGCCAAGAACTGGTTGAGAGTAGCATGGTGCTGCTGGAAGAAGTTGCCTTGGTTCATTGGAATGCCCTGATTAGCTTGATTAGCTTGATTAGCTTGCATCATCTGCATCATCTGCATCATCAACTGAGTGTTCTGAGCAGTAGTCTGCATAATTGCTCTCCAAGCCTCAGGCGGAGGAGGAGGTGAAGGAGGACGTTCTGGGACCTCTTCACCCTCTGGGTTGGCATTCGGAACCCTTTTCGGAGCCATCCTGTAAGAGATGACCACGAATCAGCAATTGATTGACAAAAGGAATAAGCTGAATCAAAGGAATGAATTGCAACAAGTCTTCACAATAATCATTCGAACAATAAGAACGAATGAAATCATCCGAACAAGAGGAACGAATGAATTTCTTAGTTAATTGATAACATCAGTCTTCACGAGAAGCCACATAGGGATCAAAAGGATAAAATAATAAAACAACAAGGTACGGAAAGGAACAAACACAAGAGAGGAGTTTCGTTCTAACATCTTTGTGCTGAAAGCATATGAACGCGTTACGAAAAGGTTTTGCAATCCCCGGATCAGCATAGCCAAGGACCCTTTAAGATGCAACTCCTGATAGTAACCTCGGTCATATAACCTCTTCACTCAATGTCGAACCCCGAACTCGCTAACCTGCATTCGTTGGAAGAATGCCTACGATCTACTGGATAAAACCCACCTATAGCTTTCCGAAAGATTCCAGTTATGCAATCAGGTGTTGGGGATACACGGGAAGCACCGCGCAATCAACTCTAGCCTACATCCAGGTGTATCCATCCTTCAACACATAACCAGTCTTTCTCGGAAGCTGTGTACCTCGGACCTTCGAAAAGCATCCACTATAACAAGCTATGGCAATACTCCCGAACTACCTCCCCAGTACTGGGTGATGTCGGGGTTATCGTGCCACTGGCCGTATAGGGGAGATTTTCGATGTCGGCCGTCTTAAGTATTTAGTACTGTCGCGATATGCTTGTTACAGTGATACCCCGAAGCTCAACTCCTCGGTAACAGGAGGCATCGAGAACAATATCCTTGTCACAAGAACATCGAAACAATCCCAGAATACTCGCGGGAATCCTAAAAAAAATTTTGTGCAAATTTTGAAGATAGGAGAGACAAGAGCAGACGTCAGGAGTCCTCACCAGAGAGAAAGGGGATGAGAAGCAAAGAATCCTACTCTCCGATATAATATAGGACTCAAAAAGTTTTCAGTGTGTGCCTAGACTCAACCGTCAACGGTTCGATCAAACAGTGGGGGCTCCTAGGTCGGAGAAGGCTCTGAATACCAACTTGTAATGCCCAGGATGGAGTTATACCTCCTACGTGTCGAGGCACGACTTAAAGGCATAAGTCCATCCTAGAATGATCTCAAGTTTGGTAATCTTTGCACAACTCATGTAAAAGAGGGATAGTAAACTGAAAATAGTTGGCTTACAATCGCCACGTCACAGAATAACAGTACAAGTCTCAAACATCATACATTAAGATCACTACAACCCTCTAAGGGCAAAAGCCAAATGTCAAAGTACCAAACTCAGATAAAACAACCACAGGCGGATCGAAACCTAGTAAGAGACTCCACTACTGATCGTCCGGGTAGCGCACGTAGTACCGACTACGCTCCTCGTCGTACTCCCAGTCTAGCTCGGTGCCATCACCTGGATAGCTCACAGCTGGACCTGCATCTGGTGTGTGAAGTAACTGTGAGCCACAGAGGACTCAGCAATCCCGTTCCCGGGTAACAGAACTATTTAAGCCTTTAGGTGAGGGAAAGGCTGAAGAAAGAACAAGTCTCCAGCAGCAACTAGCATCTAGCTTACGCAAGTGAGAGCGAGAAGAGAAGGCATCGGCGAGAAGTGATCACTAAGTGATCCTAGCTACAAGCTCCAAACATAACCCCTCCGTGTTCAACTCCCGAATCCCTATTCGGAAATTGACAGTCACGGAACACACGCTGGTAGTGTATTAGTATCATTGTGTCAAGTTATCTACAACCGGAATTAACAAGCTCCCATCTGCCACATAACCGCGGGCACGGCTTTCGAAAGTTCAAACCCTGCAGGGGTGTTCCAACTTGACCCATTACAAGCCCACGATCCGCGGAGTCGCAACTCCAAAGTGGGAAGACCCGAGTATCCTCGGAATCCCGTGCTCAAGTTAAACCGAACTAAGGTAAGGCTAATCCAGCAAATCCTCCCGGCGTGTCGACACCCTGATCGTAGCCGCGCGTATCTAGGTCTCAGGACACGACCGGATGGGCGAAGCTACGGGTTTTTACCAAACCTTGAGTTTCCTCGAGGTGGCCCCGCAGGCTCCCCGTTTCGGACCAACACTCATGTGGAGCACTGGCCCGGGGTTGTTGATTAAGAAAGAGGGTTAATTACTCCCTATGCATGTTTAGTTTGTTATTAGGCAAATAGAACCAATGTTGGGATTTGCTGGAAAAGACTTAGCACATAGCGGTTTATCGAGGGGGTCCCATACACCCCAACCGTGTTAGGAACGCATAATCAAGGAACATAAAACCGGCTTATACGGATCCTAACGGCATGAGTGGAACAAAACACCAAGCAAAAGGCTTAGCCTTCCACCCTTGCCAATATATATGTGATTTCAGTTAAAGCATTTATATAGTGTGATATAACCCAACCAAACTTCAACATGGAGCAAGCATCTTCACTTCACCTGCAACTAACAACGCTATAAGAAGGGCTGAGCGAAGCGTACTTAGCCAAGCAACGGTTTGCATAGGTAGGGTGGTTAAACATGGCAATTGGTTACAAGTAGGAGGCTGACAAGAAGAACATGGGCATCGAGGCAAAACTATAGATCGAGACTACTAGCAATAGGCAAAGATAGTAATGTTATCGGGGTTCGGTCATCTTGCCTGAAGAGAAGAAGTTCGGATCGAAAGAAGGGTCCTCGTGCTCAAACTCGTTGGAAACCTCGTGCTCAACCTCGTTGGAAAACTCGTGCTCAAGCTCCGGGTCTAAACAAGACAAACACACCAAGCACCAATCAACACGATGCAATGCGCACTCGAAAAACATGTATGCATGATGGATGCACTAGTGATGCACATGGAGCACGGAAAACATCACCCAAGCAAAACACCTCAAAACAAGATAACAACCTGATATTATTAATCTACACAGAAAAACACCCAAGTTTGATATAAGAATCGCTGAAATCGGAGTTACGGGCTAAAAGTTATGCCCGAAACAAGATTTGAGCGAAAACTGCAAATTACAGCAACATAGCATCTTGGGAGCTCAAAATAAA
>LR738715.1:359758719-359796104 GCA_902687465.1 Secale cereale
TTTTGTGGAACTGAGGAAGAAAGAAAAAAAAAAGAAGGAGTTCTAGAGGAGGAAGAAGAAGGGGATAGAGATGCCCAAAATAGACTAGGGGGGGTCTATTAGTAGCAGAATTTTAGGGTTAGGAGGAGTTTAGGGGCGCTAGGAGCCCTCCGATCGGGATCCAACGGATCCGATCGCGGGGATGATTTTAAAAGGACTAGACGGAGATAAAAGAAAGCAGTAGGGGTGTTTCCGGGACACGAAGTAAGGGCACTTCGGACCCACACGGACAACGGAGGGAAAAGTCAACGGAGTCCAAACGAGACGAGATTTGAGAGGCGGGTTGCACACAACAAAACAACAACACACAACACAACCTCGCGGCACACCGGTAACGAAAAACGCCCGAACAACAAAGAAGGCCTACGGGACGTCACGGACACGTGAGGAAGCTCCGGAACACGAAACGGACAACGGGAAGAAACGCCACGAACCGGAAACAACCCACAACACAAATGCAAAGCAATGCACATGTCTACATGATATGAATGAATGCCACACACTCACACAACAAAACGACGAAAGCCCGAAAGACAAAGAACCCGAAATGGAAATAGATGAAGCCGGAGATTTATAATATAAGCCCAAAAGGGAAAGTATTACATCCGGGGCATTACAACCGGCTACTGTTCAACCAGCCCTCCACCGGCTACTATTCAACCAGCCCTCCACGGGGTCCTGTTCATCCAATCAGCCCTCCACTAGCTACTGGTCAACCAGCCATCCATGGGGTCCAGTTCATCCATCCCCAACTCCTCAACTATGGTGGCCTCATCTCGGGGTCCTGTTCATCCAGCGGCAACCGCCTACTACTACTACCATGGGGTCCTATTCATCCAACCCCAACCACGTACGTCTCGACTCGTTCAACCAACCCAACGTTCATTGTTTATCAAGAGGCAGCAGGTTCGATCGGCTCTAGTAAGCAGCATCATCGATCGATCAGGTTCAGTTAGCAGCGATAGCGAAGGAATCGCTCGGGTTCAGTTAATAGCCAAGGGATCGATCGCTCGGGTTCAATAACGTAGCCTAGTGCAATAGCTCAAGTTCAGTAGCGAACGCCTCGCTCGGGTTCAGTTAGAGCCCAACGCCTTGCACACACGCGTGTATGTATACAAGAGAAATGCACTAACCTCCGTGCATAGCTCTGCCCCGACCACCCACCGTAACCGGGAACTCCCCGAATTTTCCTCAACCTCGCTTCTACCATGATTTTTTCCATCATGGGCGGCCCAAAGAATATCATGCAGCTGCGTCTCCGGCCTGCCCAGGATGAACAACCCATGGTCATGATTTTTTGTTACAGAAGTAGGATCCCACCACATCTATGATGATAGGGTTTTTTGTCATAATTATCATCATAGAAGTGTCATAAGCATGACAGAAAAAAATAGTTCGGGCCAAAATGTCATGGATGTGTCTTTTTTTGTAGTGAGTAGTTGGATTGGATCATTATGGTGGAAGGCCAACCTCAATATCATTGATCATTACAATCCTTGGCCAAATACAATATAGGTGATGGAAGAAGTGCTCTATTCTAGTCTGATCTGTGGCATTCAACTTGCCTACAAGATATGTTCCCTCACCTTTTTTCCTTTGTGAAAAACATGGACACAACTGTGCACTCAGTCATACACAAAATATCTGGAAGATCTATTTCATTTGCCTCTGACTATTCAAGCCTTTGAAGAATTTTAAAATATGGAGGACATTTGTATGTCATTTAGAGCTTCTGAATTCCTTGGGTGCAATGACCCTTGGTGTTATATCTGGGGAAATGAGCATTTTTCTATGACTAAGGCTTACAGAATCATGATGGGGGTTAAAATTGTGCCTCAACAATTTCAATGGATCTGGAATAGTTCTTG
This sequence comes from Secale cereale, assembly GCA_902687465.1. NCBI lineage: Eukaryota > Viridiplantae > Streptophyta > Magnoliopsida > Poales > Poaceae > Secale > Secale cereale. The sequence goes on from LR738715.1 coordinate 359,760,627, forward strand.
CCAGCCCAAGCACAAGGTGTTCTTCTGGAGGCTTCTTCATGATAGGCTAAACATAAGGAATTTATTAAGGAGGAAGACTTTCCATTTGGACAGTTACAATTGTGCTCTGAATAATTGTCAGCGGGAGGAAACATTACAACATCTCTTTTGGACCTGCCCCTTTGCATCTCAAGGTTGGGATCTAATTTATCCTTCAAGACAAACCACTGTTTCAGTTCTGGAAGCTTTTGCTAACCTCAGGCAGAAATTGCATGTACCCTACTTCATGGATATTATGATCTTAGCTTCTTGGGGCATCTGGATTTCAAGAAACAATCTCATCTTCCAAGCTATCCAACCTAGATTGCATAGGTGGAAAGCCATTTTCTTGGAGGAGATCAATTTGCTTAGATTTAGGATCAAGAAGAGCTATGCTAGGGCCTTCAACACCTGGCTTGGTAACCTTGTCCTGTAATCTCTGTGGTAGTTATTCTTTTTTTTCTGTTTTCATTTTTTCTTTTGGCTTACCTCATGCCTTATGTAATTTTGCACTGTGTTTGACTTTTTTACTTTTAATAAAATGAAAAAATTGCAGTGGGGTTTTGCCCTACTGTGTACAGTCAAAAAAATCCTTCATTCCAAGTCATACACCGAGAGAGAGAGAGAGAAGAGAGGCATACCCAGGTGGTGAAGGAGTCGTCGTCGGAGTGGAACCGCTGGAGAGGTGATTGAATAAGACCATGGTGGCCCCGGCGGTAGGACGCGAGACGGCGAGAGCGAGGAAGCAAGCGAGGAAGTGGCTATAGCTTAGGAAGGAAGGAAGTAAGGAGGAAACAGGGGAAATGTGACTCGTGGCCGGGGAGAGAAGGGGGTGGGGAAGGGGGGTGGGGGTACATATTTTGGCGGTATGCCAAAAAAATTGAAACGTGGAGGGAAACTTTAGGCGTGGTGTCGCCGAACACCATGCACTTTGAACGATTGTGTGCATCGCAAATAATTCTTCTGCTTTACGCGTATGGGATGATTTTGATAATTCTAATTTTCGAGGAAATTTCTCTGGGCACACAAAATAGCGTACAACAAAGAGAACACACTTATTGAATCGAACAATTTTAGTAAGTAACCAGAGCTAGTTGACCTAAACATTGCTCTAACAAAAGACTAGCATTAAAACCAAATCCTAAGTCGCATAATTTTAACAAATCCAACGCCACGCCAGCCTATACATCGGCAGTGTGACATTAGATGTCGATGACTTGTCCTGATGACATGCCGCTGTTGGTGGACACCACGTCCCCCTGCTGAAGTCGACCACGTCCTCGTCCTCGTCCTCGGCGCTGGCATCAAGGTTGTATTACTCGTAGTACTGGCTGTGCCAGAGCTTGCGTTGGTACTCCAGTGCCGATTTCTTGACGGATAGACTCTTCTCTACCTCGACCTCATCCACGCGCAACTCCTCCTCCCGGCGCTCCATGATCTCTGCCGCCTCATACATCTCCAGCTCCCGCTCGACGATCTCCTAAGGAAGCAGGTGTTCAATGACCACCTTCACCTTTTCGGACGTGGGTTGCATGGTGGATTCCGTGGTGACCTGGTATATCTTGGCGTGTGCGTCCTCGATCTTGGCATGGATGCCCTCGAGCCGGGCCAGGGTGACATCAGTGACACGGATGATAGCAACAGCGCTCTCGGCGTGTGCAGCTTCTATCACAGCAGCAGTTGTAGCCGTCTCGACTACTATAGCTGCCTTGTCGGCCGCTGCAGACGCCCTCTTGGTGAATGCAGCTGCACTCAATGCGGATGCGGTGGCACTCGCGACGTATGCTGCCGAACTCTGCGCTCGAGGAGGACGCGGCCATCGTATGGGCCTTCACGAAGCGTTTCTATGACGTCATCTTTGCAAGAATGGGGTGCGGGAATGGAGATCGGGATTCATGGATTCAGGGGTTGCCGACACTAGAGCAGATGAGCCGGCGACGCTTAAGGAGAAAGACTTAAATAGACCAAGAAATTGTCATCACAAACGGTTCCTACACAAATCTATGTGATGTTGTTGATATTTTTTATTAGCTTGAAAGACGAATTTGGAGTAAAGTGGCAACGGATGGTGTTTTAAATGTACGAGAAAATTTCTAGTACTAATACAACTGTCATGTAAAAAATTTGAAAATTTCAGGGGTCATTTGACCTTTTAAGACATTTAAGTGATTTTCTAGCCATTTAATGACCGCAATTCCAATTTGAACTACATGTACATGCAACAGCTAACCATAACGGTTTGAAAAATCATATTTTGTGTACTTGTGTGCGAGTAAATTCCATGTGCAGTAAATTGGACGGAATTTTCAAACATATTGGTCTAACGGCTATGCCACCATTAAGCATGGAGTGCCATGGCATCTAAATTCCAAAAAATGAAAAAAGATCATAAACACGTGAAACCGTGCTTGATGTAATGTCATGCCACCAAGATGACGTGATAAAATTTTGGCATGTTTGACAAAGTTTTGGACACACACCCCTCACAAACCGAAGCAACTCACTAGAAGGCTTGTGGTTCCGAGAGGAACCAATGCATGTTTGATGACGAACAGGAGATAGCTTCCCTTTACGGCCTTCAATTTTTTTCTACATTAAACATGCACTAATACAACTGTGATGTGAAAATTTGGAAAATTGTAGGGGTCATTTGACCTTTTAAAGACATTTAAGTGACTTTCTAGCCCTTTAATGACCGTAATTCAAATTTGAACTACATGTACATGCAACAGCTAACCATATCGGTTTGAAAAATCATATGTGTGTACTTGTGTGCGAGTTAATTCCATGTGTAGTAAATTAGAAGAAATGTTCAAACAATTTAGTCTCACGGCATGGTCGCATGCATGGAGTGCCATGGCATTTTAATTCCAAAAAATTTAAAGATGATCAGAAAAACATGAAACCTTGCTTGATGTAATTTCATGCCACTAAGATGACATGGTAAAAAAATGGCATGTTTGACGAAAGTTTGGACACACACCCTAACAAACCGGAGCAACTCACTAGAAGGCTCGTGATTCCGAGAGGGAACAATGCATTTTTGATGATGAACAGGAGATTGCTTCCCCTTACGGCCTTCAAATTTTTCTACGTTTAACGTGCACTAATAAAACTATCTTGTGAAAATTTAGAAAATTTCAGTGGTCATTTGACCTTTTAAAGACATTTAAGTGATTTTCTAACCATTTAATGACCGTAATTCAAATTTGAACTACATCTAGAAGCAACCACTAACAATAACATTTTGAAAAATCATATTTGTGTACTTGTGTGCGAGATAATTCGTTGTCCAGAAATTAGAAGAAATTTAAAAAAATATTGGTCTCATAGCATGGACACATGCATGGAGTGCCATGGCATTTTAATTCCAAAATATTAAAAAATGATCAGAAAAACATGAATACATGCTTGATGTAATTTCATGCCACCAAGATGATGTGTTAAAAAAAATCGCATGTTTGATGAAAGTTTGGACACACACCCCTCACAAACTGGAGCAACTCACTAGAAGGCTCGTGGTTCTGAGAGGGAACAATGCATTTTTTATGACGAATAGGAGATAGCTTCCTCTTATGGCCTTTAAATTTTTTTCTATGTTTAACGTGCACCAATACAACTGTCATGTGAAAATTTGGAATATTTCAGCGGTCATTTGACCTTTTAAAGACATTTAATTTATTTTCTAGCCATTTAATGACCGTAATTCAAATTTGAACTACATCTACATGCATCGTCTTACCATAACAGTTTGGAAAATTATATGTGTGTACTTGCGTGCAAGTTAATTCCTTGTGTAGTAAATTAGAAGGAATTTTCAAACATATTGGTCTCACGGCATGGACAAATGCATGGAGTGCCATGTATCGGTGCAACGAACCCAGGGTCCATTGCCCTGGACTGTGCACAGACCCGAAGACAAGTTTACCACACCAAGCACCAGATCAAGACTCGACGGAATATGTCCCTCGAAGAACTAGAAAGTTGGTTGAAGATATCAAGACAACCAAGACCTGCTGACAAGGCGAGATACCACCATAAGAAAGCTCTCCTTGTCAGGCATGCGAGCCTGGCGGGGTGGGACCAGCCCAAAAACAAATCTCCAACATCACCCACGCAGGCCTGCCAGGGGCTCACGGAGGCAAGCCACAACCTCACATTGACGCCCGTCATCAATCCGTGCAGTCTCAAGCTCCTTAATAGCAAAGTATCAGCTCCCTGCCACATGGCAGCCATTTCCTACAGAAAGAACCTGCAAGCGATAACCCTCCTACGATGTGTCAAGCAAGCAGGCGCGAAGCTGGCGATACAGCATGGCAAGGCCTGCCGGGCGAGCTTTGATGTGACACTGAGCGGCGCATTTAATGCGTCCTGTCAGCCTGCAAGTTAGGTACGATAGCATTGTTTGCTATCTAATCAGCCTAGAAAGACTGATTTGCCACTATGGTGACCCCTTAATCTATAAAAGGAGGCCCATGGTAACCGTAGAAAGGATTCAGCCATTCGAACCCCCACACTCATACGTGCGCAACCGCTATCGCCCCGAGGCAACCTTGCCGGGCAAGAGCACCGTGCTCATTTCCACCATTCCACCATCAATCCACCAAAGCAGGAGTAGGGTTTTATGACTCATGGTGGCCCGAACATGGGTAAAAACTACCCGTGTGATCCCTGCCCTGCTGCGAAACGCTCTCCGCACTTTGTGCAACGTGTCAATCCCCCCGCTGAACCAAAAAGGGACCCTTGTCCCATAGGTGGCCGTGGTTTCCCCGCGACATATTTGGTGCGCCAGGTAGGGGGATCACTTGTGCAACCCGAGAGCTTGAGTAGCGCGTCATCTTCATCACCAGCTTCACCGTTTTTGGCTCCATCAACCATGGCGCCCAAGAAGAAGTACGGCACTGCCCTTCACCTATCCACCTCGAGGGCCTCGCTGCCCGTGGCCGCCGATGCCGCGGGGAATGCGGGGATGCACGGGAACACGGGCACTACAAGGGACGAGGTTGATGAAGGCAACACCATTGACACGCCTCCCGTGGTCGAAGCGGGAGCGGGAGGAGCTGGAGTAGAGGAACATCGACAAGATCCCAGCGGACATGCTCCACGAGGTACGAACAGGGAGATTATTACATCCGTACCTCCTCGCCCAGCCGAAGAGCGCAGTCTCGATGGTATCGCTCGTTCTGGGGCAAACGGCAACTCTCCGGCCACTCCCTCCGCGGGCGCGACCGCAGAGCATGTGCCACACTTGAAATGGGCTAACCTAAGCATTGTGCTCGACGGAGCCGCTGGACCTCAAGCGCCCCCACATCGTCCCCACGCAGTCCAAGCGGCTAGCTTCTAGTTACTAGGGCACGTCGTGGTCATCACCGGCACCTTCAGGAGCAGGGCGACACCGCGGTCCAGATCATCATCGCCTATGCGAAGCACTGCCTCGAAGATTATGGCGGAAGCCCAACAGCTGCTGAGATTTCCGTCGGCGACCAATTAGATGGATTAGTGCGAACCACTATCCAAAGTCTGTTTTGTTTTGCCGAGGCAGGAAGATTATAGCGAGCTAGTCCGTCGCGACCTCCCCAGGCGACGGCGACGGCCCACACTGCTGGCCGTACTGAGGGTGCCGCCCCCATGGTGCAGTCCCCGCTATGGCAGTCGGCCCGTGAGCCACCCCATCAGGAGTCAGATAACATCTCGATGGCTCATCGGACCCTCGAGCGCATCCAGGAAGACATCGAGCCCCAAAGGGCAGGCGGGGGGAGGACGTGCGTCACCAACGAGCAATGCTGCGGCGAACACTACCAGCCGAACGGGCACGATGGCCTCAACGTTGACAAGCCTGCGCTCGATGGGAGCGGGTACCTGCCTTTCGAGGCTGGGTGCCCTGCCCTCATCCATGAGCTGCGACAAGTCCGTTGGCCGTCCACTCGCACGTTCAAGCCAGAGAATCCAGAGAAGTATGATGGAAGACTAAACTCGGCAGAGTTCTCGAGCATCTACACCATTGCTGGCCAAGCTGCCGGGGGAAGAGATGAGAAGGTATTCGCCAATTACTTTCCTTTGGCACTCAAGCCAAATGTGAGGTCTTGGCTGATGCATCTGCCGGAGAACTCCATTTTGACCTGGGATGACTTGTGCCATGAGTTTGTGGGCGCCTTCATGGGCGGCCAACAACAACCAGTGCGGCCCAACGATCTGAGTTGCTCCCGTAGAAAGAAGGAGAGACTCTGCGGAAGTACATGCAGATGTTTAGTCGAGTTCACAGAAATATTCGAGACATCCACCGAGCTGATGTGATAGCAGCATTGAAGTCCAACTTGCGCAATGAAGGGTATGTTCCAAGATGAAAGTTCGGTTGCCCAAGACTATGAAGGAGCTTTACACGTTGGTGGACAAGTGTGCTCGGGTGGAAGAGGGGAGGAAACTTCTTGGAGAGGAAAATGGGGTCGACATCGACTCAGAGGATGACGACGATGCCTCTAGTCAGAGGAAGAAGAACAAGAAGCGCAGTAAGAAGCACAAGGATAAGGCAGTGATGAAAATTGAGGGTTCAAGCACACCTAGTACCGTCCAGAAGGCTAAAGCTCAAGCCGCCAGCAAGGAGGTTGCCGCATGCAATGATTGCCGGGAAGCTGCGGCTGTCGAGAAGGCAGGGAAACGTGATGGCCCTTACTTCAAGATCCATCGAACCAAGGGCCACGACCTCCAGGAGTGTCATCCGGTTGAGGAGCTTGTCAAGAAGCAGAGGGATGAATATGAGAAGCGGGATAAGGAAAAATGGCAGAATGGCACTGGCGGAAATGGCCGGGGAAGTGAAGCAAATCGCCCCGACATGGCTCTTATGAACCAAGGGAAACTTTCCAGGGGCCGTAAGAAGGAGGATTGCAATGAAGTGAGTGATTGAGGGGATGAAGAGGAAACCACTGAGCAGGAGCTCCAAAAGGTCACTAACGCCCTATGCATTAACGGTGGTGCATCTCTGCACTCCTCTCACCGCCAACTTGAACTATGGGCGGGTGAGGTCAATGATGTAGAGCATGTAGTTGAGTTTCGAAAGCCGCTCAAGTGGTCCCGCATGCCCATCATCTTTCACGAAGAGGACCACCCAGGCCGTACTATCGCAGTAGGGTGTTTGTCGTTGTTGGTCTCACCAACAATTCACAATCTCAAGGTCACGAAGATGTTCGTTGATTGCGGTGCCGGGTTGAATCTAATTTACCAAAGTTCATCAGTAGACACCTGATAGCAGAAGAAGAGCTTGAGGTTACCGACACGTTTCAAGGATTTAATCCCGGCAGGAGCCATCCTAAGGGAAAGATCACGCTGCCTGTAACATTCGGGGGAGAATTGGCTGCCAGACTGAAAAGGTTTTGTTTGATGTGGATGATCTCCCCTACCTTACATTGGAATTCTTGGACGCCCAACTCTGGCCAAATTCATGGTGGCATCCCACTATGCCTACAACACCTTGAAGATGCCAGGACCAATGGGGGTCCTCTCCATTTAATCTGACAAGAAGGACGCAATCATTTGCATGGATAAGATATACAGGGATACAGTTGCGGCAGAGGCCGCGGGGATCACTAGTCCTACCAAGGAGAGCAAGAAAAAGGAGAGAGAGTTGTTAAGAGCCCCAGTAAGGAGCCGGGAAGCGCACCTCTCCAGAGTATGTTGCTCCAACAACAAAAGGTCCAAGGTTGCTACGCCTGCTGTGAAGAAGTCCCCGGCAGGGATGGATGGCACTGATGGTACCTTTACGATTAGTGCCAACCTTGACGACAAATAGGAAAGCGCGCTCGTTGCCTCCCAGCGGGCGAATGTCGATCTATTTGCCTGGGACCCATCTTACATCCTCATTGTTCCCAGCGAGGTAATCGAGCACCACCATGTTTTCTGCCCACATGCCAGGCCCGTCAAGCAGAAGGCCCGGTAGCAAGCTTTGGAATGGCAGCGGTTCATTGCCGAAGAGATCAATAAGCTTGAGGCTGCTGGTTTGGTCAGAGGAGTGCTGCATCTAACATGGTTAGCAAACCCAGTGGTTGTATGTAAGGCCAACGTAAAATGGAAGTTGTGCATAGATTTCACTGATCTGAACAAGGCCTGCATGAAGGACCCATTTCCCTTGCCGCGCATCGACCAAATCATGGACTCCACTTCAGGTCAAGATTTGCTCTCTTTCTTGGATGCATATTCTGGGTACCATCACGTTTTTATGTCTGTGGAAGATGAAGAGAAGACCTCTTTCATCACCCCATGTGGCACGTACTGCTTCGTACGCATGCCTTTTGGGTTGAAGAGTGTCAGGTCCACTTTTGCAAGAGCAGTCCAGATTGGTTTTGAATCACAGCTACACAGGAACATTGAAGCTTATGTGGATGATATCGCCAAGGACACATCAACACTCATCCAAGATTTGGAAGAAACATTTCCAAATCTGTGCAACATCAACTTAAAGCTGAATCCGGAGAAGTGCGGTTTGGTGTTCCCTCCGGCAAGCTACTTGGCTTCTTTGTGTCCCACCGGGGGATATACGCCAACCCAGATAAGATCAAGGCTATTGAGAGGATTCAAGTGCCAAGTGTCAGCGTACTGGGAACCAGTGTGCCCAGACTTTCCTGTCTGCGGGTCGCGACGCGCTCCTACTACGGACTGGTACGACCCAGCTGATCGACCATCTGCCCAAGACGCTCGCAAGGGAGCTAAGCTTCGCGAGGAGAACAACGTCAAGACCCCCTCAGGAGCGGCCTCAGCAAAGTACTCCGGAGGGGCGGAGAATCCAAGGCCAAGCTTTCCTCAAGAGGAGGCAGTGATGTCAGTAGTGATGTACCGCGCTAGCGGGCGCCAGCATTCGTCAGCGGCGCAGTTTCCATTTCGGTGCAAAGGGGACAGCGCAGCCGCAGGTTTCCGAGGAGCGGGGCAAAGGTTTCCCCATTGGTGCACCAAGACCGAAGACCGCAAGGACGACAGGGAGGGTGTCACCATCGAGCCCACCACCGCGCCACCGCCTGGTCCTTTTGTAGGCGAAGACTGCTTTTGTCAGTGTAGGAACGTCCTTGTGTTCCCGCTCAAAAATGGCCGTTGTGGGATCCCTTCCCGCCTAAACATTTCGGGGGAAGAGGACCGTGGCCTCCTATATAAGTAGCTAGGATTCCCACCATGAAGGGGGATCGATCCATACACTCTGCCACCATAAGGAGCAAGAACACTTGCTTCCTGACCCTCCTGAGCTCGCCTCCGAGCTCAGGAACCACCGTACTAGCTCATATTCTAGCCCTCCCGAGGCTAATCCACCAAAGCAGGAAGTAGGGTCTTACACCACACGGTGGCCCGAACCTGGGTAAACTCTTGTATGTTCTATCTGTTGTGTGCTTGAATCTCTTCACCGACGAGGGCGAGGCGCTAGATAGACGCGAGCGGGAGAGATCTTCGTTCACGCCCCTATGTTTGAACTTCTTGGGTTTTGTGGAGCCCTAAATCCGCCATTTGGCGTGCCAGGTAGGGGGAGTGTCAAGATCTCGCCTCTCCGACGACCTCGTCCCGCTCTTGTCCATCGACCCCGCGTCGCCTAGCTTCAACAAACCGCGACCACGATGGCGGAGGCGCATTAGCCGCGTGCGGAAGCCCATGGTGTCCGCGCCGCTCAGGCATCACCCTTCGGCCGCGGGACTCGCCGCCACCCAGCCTTGATCGGGGCCGACGGCATCACCGACCCGCCGCAGGGAGAACGACAACACCCACCGCCCACTCGACGCCAAGGCCGCACGGCGGCACGGGCCGCTGAGCACGCAGCAGCGAGCTCACAGGACCGACGCAAAATAGCGAACATGACGGCCGCACTGCTGGTTGCAAGGGAACTGCTAAGGTGCCAGTTGCTCGATAGCGGCCACGACGCGCTACTCCTCAGGGTGGCCGAGCTCCTCGACGCCGCCAGCACCGGAGCCGAGCCATTATGCTTCCACACGACGACAACGGGGACCGGGTGCCGCCCTGGCCGAACCCTGTCGCCCGTATGGTCATGGCCCGCGGTGACCTACGAAGGCGACATGGGGTATGATCCGCTGAACCCTGCGTATGATGCCGCCTCTCTGCCTCAAAGCCCTATGTACTCAGGTACTGCTCACGTCAAGGAGCCATCAGGAGGCGACCCCATGACCACGCCGGACGCCGGTGCCATCAGGCGTCGGCACCGGGGGGCTCAGGAGCGGAAGGTCGGGAGGAAGATCCCCTGCTCTTAGCCCTCAACCCTTTGTCATCATTGGCCGACGGCCATGGAGCATGAATGAAACGCGCGCTGGTGCCTGTGGAGGCCGGCACTCGCGGCGCTAGCCGTAGGCCTCGGGCCAATGGTATCTCTGGTCCGGAGCCTCGGCAGGCCAGGAAAGTACTCTAGTTGCCGCGTCAAGAAAGAAAGGGAAGGAAATCCCCGGGTCAGGCCCTCGTCCCCCCGCGCGTGACCCGTCGTGCATGAGCCCGCCCTGGATTTCACTAGGGGCTCGTTGGCGGCGGGTACGATGCGCGCGGGGAGGGGCCTTGTCCCCCACCGTTCAGCCTCAAGATGCCGCGCCTCCCAGCGTACTATCCCCCGGACTGCGGAGGGTGCGTCTGGAGGCGGTACGGCAGCCCGTCGTACGCGCACTAGGAGGGCCCAAGATCGCGGCTCCGTCCCCCTGCTCACGAAATCCCATACCTGCTGGGCCCGACCCTGGTCAGGAAGGGCTCAGGGGCCATTAGGAGCGTGGGTAGGGCGGGGTCCCCCTCGCACTTCAGGATGCCCCGTCTCTGGACGACGTTAGCCCCCAGGGGCGAAACGCGCTCGTAGATCGCGTGAGCGGCGCGCCTGGTGCTTGGCAGGGGGGGCTATGGCCAAGGTCCCATCCCCCCATCATGCGCAGTGTCCCACCTCAGGAATGCCGCCTTCGGGTGAGTTCATGAGGGAGCGGACTAGTGCGGGGCGGGGCCCTCAAAGCGAAGGGGCGGGCACGTCAGAAGATCTCCGCTCGTGACACTCTCATGTAATAATGAGTGGGGCTATACACGCCCCGGAGTCTCCGGAGCGTCGCCCTAGGACCTCGGGGGCTCCCTCCCATGCCGAGTGGATGCACCATGCTCCACGCTAGCCGTCGACACTGCCCTCCAATGGCTATGCCCACACCCGCTAGTGGTAGCCCTATGCTCCACGCTGGGGAGAAGACCGAAGACCTGCTCACGGGCCGGACGCGGCTCCTCCTTTTTGCCATTCGCATTTGCCCTCTCTGTATCTGCTTTTTCAAGCCGATCCCTCCACTGCGCGACTCGTTTCTTGAATAAAGGGGAGAATTTTTGTCTGTGTTTTGCGATCTCCGCCGTGTTTCCTTCGCCAGTCCGCTTTTCGTCTTGCTCGGCCGAGCTGGGCTACGTCCGGAACCCCGCCCTGTCGCTCCTCGCGAGCAGGGGCCGAGGCATGGGCGCACGCTCTGTCTGATCCGCGGCTGGACCGCTAACCACTCTTGCGCTCATAGCAGGTACTCCGAGGCGCACCCGGACGAGGTCGGCAGACGCGCCTTCCTGATACGCAACAAGGGCTTGAGGCAATAGCCTCAGGGACAAGCAAGGGAGTGCCTAAAAATCTATCATTACGGTGTTCAATTACATCATCAAGAGTTTAAGCCTTGTGACATCCATCTCACCTAGGTCTGGAGCCACAACCAAAAACAAATTTATAGCAGGAACTGGACTAAGCATCGACGCCTTCGTCGGAACTGTCGGTGTCGCTCCCCTCAAGCACCGGCGCGTCATCAATGGCTGGAACGAGCTCCATCACCAACGCGTCCATGTGGTCTCTCACCCAATTCTCCGAGGGGCCGGCGACCGCCTCAGGCGCCGGCTCCAGCAGGGCCTCAAAGTCTGTATGAGGCTCAAGACGGTGCAAGTTGCCGAAGATGCGGGAGACCGCGCTCCTCAGGACGCCGCGGCTTTGCTCCTCGACGAGCTGCCAAGCCTTCCTGACCCTGCCTTCAAGACACTCCACCACCCTGGTAAAGAACCCGAGATACCCGGCGTCATCATTAACTAGAGGGCCGGTGACCCCAGAGCCAAGAAGTTCTCCTAGGGCCCGGCCGGCCCGGTGCCGCAGGGCCTCAAACATCTCCGAGCGGGTGTGCTGCATCCCACGGACTCGTGCGGCCTCCTTAGAATTTCGACCCGCGAGGGCGGAAATGTCTTCCACTTGCTTGTGAAAGCAGGACAGTTTCGCCCTGGCAGTGGCGCGAGCCTCCTCCGACGCCTGCTCGCGGCGTTCTATCACGGCACAGGCCTTCCTCGACGCTCGTTCGCGATGCTCGGCTGCAACGCGAGCCTTCTCGGACACCTGCTGACGATGCTCGACATCTGCCAGTTTGCTCTTAAGAGAAGTGACCTCGTTCTGAAGCTCCTTGCGCTTGTCAGCGAAGCGAGACTCGTGAAGCCCTAGCTTCTCGCGGTAATCCTTCCAGAGATGCTTCGCCTCCTTGGCAGCCTTCTTCGCGACAACCTCGTGGTCATCAAGGTTGCCCTTGGCTTCGGCTATCTGGCGGTCCATCGTCTCCAGGCGTTCGCGCACCATGTTCAGCTCCAATGCCTCGAGTGCCAGCGCCTCCTCCCGCGCCGAGAGGCCTGCCTGGCTATCATCATCAACCACAGGCGCGGCAAGGGAAGCCCTTCGTGCCCGAACCTGGCGCTCGAGTATGGCGTTCGAGGCTTCAAGCTCGTGCTCACGCTCCTCGGTGGTCGCGCGGCGGCGCTCGGCGTCTCGGGCCTCCTCCAGGGCACGATAGCAAGCCTCTTGAGCCACGACAGCCGACGCTTCCGCCTTCCTTAGGGAGGTTTTGTGCTGCAGTTGGCTCAGGTTGACGATGGTCCTCAGCTGGCGCCAACCCTTCGCCAGAAATAGACCCTCGGCCTCAACACGCCCATCCACTTCAGCAACCTCGACTTCGAGATGCTTCAGGGTGTCTGACTCCACCCGCACAAGATCATGGCGGACCGCACTCCTGCGCAGTGCAAGTTCTGGAAGACGACCGGGCTCGTCCCCGGCATCCACGCCGCCCAAAGGGGGCTTCCCCTCTCCCTCACGTTCAGCGTGCGCCTCGGGGCTAGCCCAGGGGGGGTGCGGTGATTCCGGCGCAAGGAGCAAGTGTGGTCCTGATGCGGAGAGCCGCTCGGGCCGCCTCAAGGGCTTGCTGACCCATAGTGAAGGCAAGACCCGGGGCATGGGGCAGGCTCCCGATGTACCAAGAGCTGCATTGCCCCAGAAGCGCTCAGGGGCTCGGAGCACGACCTATGCAATAAGACCCAGGCGCGAATTCAAGAGCCCACATGAGGCCTCCCGAAGGCCTGGCACGGTCCGGAGGAGGGATGCAGGTGGAGGCTCCTGCGGGCCTCATCGAGCGGCTCGAGGACAAATCGGAAGAGACCCTACGGAGCAAGGGGTCAGTAGAACCATATTGGGAAAGACAGGAAGAGCCGAAGAACACGCACCCGCTTGGTCCAGCCAGCTTCATCCTCTTCAGGGCCCTCGGGGCAGGGCCGTAGATGCTCCTCAACCTCCGCCTCTTGCCTAGCGCTGCGAAGGATGACTGGAGGACACTTGAGGCAAATGTTCCTAGAACCGGGGCAAGGTCGCGACACGCGCTCGTGGCCGGCTCCCCGCTTCCTAATGCGGTGCTCCCCGGACTCGCCTCGACCGGAGGCCGCTACACCTCACCTTCAGTCGCTTCAGGAGCCAGCGGCACCTCGGCACCTTCCGCCACCTTCGTCAACACCGTCGCCCGTGCTTCGTCCACTTGCTCCAAGGACGGGGTCGACCCCAGGCCAGGGGCTCCGCCAGGTGCATCCGTCCCGGAAGGGAAGAGCGGGCTTGCAAGCCCTGATACCACCACCAAGGGATCGTCATGAGGGTTAGGGGTGCCCCCCGACAATAGTCCCCACGCATCGAAGCAGGGCATCCTTTCAGCAAGAGCCCTTCCGGCTATAGGATCCAAGTGCAAGGGAGTCGCGGAGCCAGGGCTTGCTTCAGGCACTCCACCGACGAGCAGCCGTAGCAGCCCCTGGAGCGTATTGGGAGGGAGCTACTTCCACTAGAGACATGCACGGTCATCAAGAACCCACATTGGGGTAGATTGGCGCTGGAGTGGGGCGACATGGAGGACAAGGAAGTCTCTCACCACCATCGCCAGGGTCAATCCACTTCTCCTTAGGTTGGCTAGTCGGCGCATCACTGGCTCCGGCCGTGGATCTGAAAGGGCCTCTTGCCCCCAACCCAAGTTCGGCACCGCTGGTGCATCGGGAAGATGGAATTCGGGGCTATACGCAGCAGCATCAACGAACACCCATTGCCGGCGAAACCCTTCTGTGGTTGGGTGAAGCGAGAAGTCGATTCCGGAGGCAGCAGGAGCTTCTACTACGTGCAACGACACACACCCCGAGCGCTACCCCCTGTCCACCAAGGAGAGGGCAAAGAAGTGGCGAAGCAAGGCCACAGATGGGGAAACGCCAACGAAAGCTTCACAGAAGAACGCGAAGCCGGAAAGAAGGACGATGGACCCGGGGTCCAGGTGTAACGCCAGAATCTGGTAATGCGTGAGCACTGCATAGAAGAAGGCAGAGAAAGGGGGAAGGAGACCCCCGAAGATGGCGTGGAAATGAAGCTGGATCTCGTTGGCGCCGAGCTCTGCCACTGGCCGGGAAGCAAGCCAGACCCGGGTCGGCCCTCACTCGTTAGATGCATCGGCAAAGGCACGATGCACCTTGTCCAGACCCTCCTGGTGCACTATGAGGGAGCGACCCAGCGCCGGCTCGAGTACCGGAGGCAATGCGGCAGGCTCGCCGTCCTCCCTCTTCTTCGCCCTGTGCAGCATGACGGCAAGGAGGAAGGGGCAAAGAAGGAAAGTGATGAAAAGGAGCGATTGGAAGGCAGAAAGCAGAGGCGGCAGCAAGAAGCCCTACCGGTCATGCGATTGGCAAGGCACACGACTACCAAGACTACGTGGGAGGCGGGGCCGCCCACGTCCCATCCAACCGTCGCACGCCAGCCTGGCCCGCAGCCTTTGGGGCCCGCGGCGCTTCGACCTCAACTAAGGCTTCGCCCCGAAGCCAACTCCACGTGCGCCTTTGGCCCGGTGGCTATTGTAGGCGTACTGGGAACTAGGGTGCCCAGACTTGCCTGTCTGCGGGCGGCGACGCGCTCCTACTACGGCCTGGTATGGCCCAGCTAATCGACCAGCTGCCCAAGACCCTCGCAAGGGAGCTAAGCGTCACGAGGAGAACAACGTCAAGACCCCCTCAGGAGCGGCCTCAGCAAGGTGCTCCGGAGGGGCGGAGAATCCAAGGCCAAGCTTGACTCATGAGGAGGCAGTGATGTCAGCAGTGACGCACCGCGCCAGCGGGCGCCAGCGTTAGTCAGCGGCACAGTTGCCATTTCGGTGCAAAGGGGACAGCGCAGCCGCAGGTTCCCGAGGAGCCGGGCAAAGGTTTCCCCATTGGTGCAACAAGACCGAAGATCGCAAGGACGACAGGGAGGATGTCACCATCGAGCCCACCACCGCGTCACCGCCTGGTCCTTTTGCACGCGAAGACTGCTTTTGTCAGGGTAGGAACGTCCTTGTGTTCCTGCTCAAAAATGGCCGTTGTGGGATCCCTTCCCGCCTAAACATTTCAGGGGAAGAGGACCGTGGCCGCCTATATAAGTAGCTAGGATTCCCACTGTGAAGGGGGATCGACCCATACACTCTACCACCACAAGGAGCCAGAACACTTGCCTCCTGACCCTCCTGAGCTCGCCTCTCGAGCTCAGGAACCACTGTACTAGCTCATATTCCAGCCCTCCCGAGGCTAATCCACCAAAGCAGGAAGTAGGGTCTTACACCACGCGGTGGCCCGAACCTGGGTAAACTCTTGTGTGTTCTATCTGTTGTGTGCTTGAATCTCTTCACCGACGAGGGCGAGGCGCTAGGTAGACGCGAGCGGGAGAGATCTGCGTTCACGCCCCTTTGTTCGAACTTCTTGGTTTTGCGGAGCCCTGAATCTACCACGAAGGACAGTCAAGGATGTCGCACGTTTGACAGGGTGCGTTGCTGCACTCAGCAGATTCATCTCCAAGTCTGTCCAGCATGCTCTGCCATTCTTTAAGATCTTGAAGAAGGAAGGACAAGTGAAGTGGACCTCGGAAGTAGATATGGCACTACAGGATTTCAAGACCTACTTATCCTCTGTGGTGAAATTGGTTGCTCATAAAGCACAAGAGTTGATGCTGCTATACCTAGCAGCAACAAATCAAGTGGTTAGTGCAGCATTGGTGGCGCAACGGGAAGTGGAAGGAAGAAATGGCCTCAGTTAGTGTTCCCTCCAGAGAGGAGTATGAGAACCTAGATATGGATCATAACGAAGAAGAGCGTGACAGTGGTAACAGCCCCAAGGACGCGGCAAGGAAGAAAGTTGTGCAGCGCCCAGTGTACTTTGTGAGCTTCCTATTGCAGCATGCTAGATCCAGGTACTCTAGCATGCAAAAGTTGATTTTTGGCTTAGTCATGGCCTCAAGGAAACTGTGACACTACTTCCAAGTCCATGAGATTAGGGTTGTTACACGCTTTCCGTTGCATAAATTACTCCGGAACCCAGAGGCTACTGGCATGATAGTGGAGTGGGCATTGGAGTTATCCAGTTTTGGCCTGATGTTTGAAATCACCTCAACAATACAGAGTAGGGCATTGGCAGAGTTAATTGTAGAATGAACGCCAACCCCAGATGAGGAGGTGCTAGAGACAGTTAATCCCGGTAAGGAATCCCCCCAAGAATGGTTCATGTATTTTGATGGTGCTTTCATCCTACAAGGTGGGGTGGCTGGCGTGCTTCTTGTTGCTCACTACGGGGAACACTTGAAGTACGTGGTCCTGATGCATTTTCCCCAGGAGGAGGCGACCAACAAGACAACTGAGTATGAGGGACTCCTTGCCAGGCTCAGGATTGCCACAGAGTTGGGAATCAACAAGTTGATCATCAGAGGATATTCACAACTTGTGGTGAGGCAAGTCAGCGAGGATTATCAAAGCCCATTGATGGAGGCATGCGTCGATGAAGTGAGAAGGTTATAGGAGCACTTTGACAGATTGCAAACAGAGCATGTACTCCGTGCAGAAAACAACATTGCTGATCATCTGTCAAAGTGTGATGCATAGAAGCTTCCTGTGGGACCAGGAACTTTTGTTCTCCGCCTTACCCAGCCCTCCGTATCCCTGGAAACAATGGCCCGAAACAAGAGAAAATTGGACTCCGATAAGTCTCTCATTTTACTTCTCGGGTTACCCCCTCCTACCGGGACTCAGGTCTCCACGGTCGAGGAGCATGCCCCAACGAATGTGGAGGTGCCGTTAGGCCTCGTTGTCGAGCCCCATGCTCCAACTTGGGCAAGGAACATAGTCCACTTCCTCCAAATTGTAGAACTACCCAAAGAGCAAGAAGAAGCTGAAAGAGTAACCCGGAGGGCCAGCACATATCAGTTTGTCAATCACACTCTGTACAGAAGAATGCCCAACGGTGTGAAATTGAAGTGCATTTGTCGGGAAGGAGGAAAGGAACTACTGGCGGAGATACACAAAGGCATGTGCGGTTCCCGCATTGGATCAAGGGCATTGGTTGGGAAAGCATTGTGGCAAGGATTCTATTGGCCCACAGCCCTCGAAGATGCGGTCGAGCTAGTCACCAAGTGTGAGGCCTGCCAGTTCCATTCCAAGAACATCCATCTGCATGCCCAAGGTCTTCAGATAATCCCTTCGTCATTGTCCTTTGTGGTCTGGGGACTCAATATCGTTGGCCCTTTCCCCTGATCTACCGGGGGCTTTGACTTCTTGTTTGTTGCTATAGACATGTTTACAAAGTGGCCGAAAGTAGATGCCGTGAGAAAGGTGACTACTCAGTCAACTATCATGTTATTGAAAGGATTGGTGGGCCACTTCGGGGTCCCTACTTGGATCATCACTGACAACGGCACCCAGTTCATGAGCTACGCCATCATGCAATATGTTCATGCCCTCGGAAGCAAGATCTCATTTGCCTCTGTTGCACATCCCAGAAGCAACGGACAAGCTAAGAGCATGAACGCTGAAGTTTTGTGTGGCCTCAAGACAAGAACATTCGATAAGCTGCAGAAGTGTGGCAGGTGATGGATAGATGAGCTCCCGGTGGTTCTCTGGCCGCTCAGAACTACACCAAACCGAGCTACCCGGTAGACTCCCTTCTCCCTAGTCTATTGGACAGAAGCAGTTATCCGTACGGAACTCATTTACTCGTCTCCTAGAGTGCTTGCCTACGATGAGGTAGCGCAGGATCAGCATCGGCGTGATGACACTATGCTTCTCGAGGAGAACCATCTCCGGGCTGCGAAACGTGCTGCACGCTACTAGCAAGCCCTGCGTCGCTATCACAGCCGTAGGGTTCATGCTCGGCGATCTTGTCCTTAGGCGCGTTCAGTCTGCCAAGGGTACAAACAAGTTATTGCCGAAGTGGGAAGGCCCTTACCGGGTGGTATGAGTCACCAGACCTGGCGCAATCTGTTTGTAGACCGGAGATTGCATTCAGTTGCAAAACTCATGGAACATTGAGCATCTCCGCAAGTACTACCCGTACGGTGCAGCTGTCGGGCCCTACCCGGCATCCACCCTTTTGTACAGGCCTTGCCACTATTGCATGTAACCCCTTGTACAAAGCCAGGTGCAGACCCTGAGCAACAGAGAAATAAACGAAGCGGTGATAGGGGTGCGGGGCGACAAAGTTGCATGCATGCACAAACATATCATGAGCATCTCATGTTCATGTAGATAAGATTGTATTTGGCATCATTCTCATCTCCATAAACCACAGGTTCCTGCCATGGACTTGGGTCCCCAAGAGACGATGAGAAGAGAAGCCACCGTTGCAATCTCTGGCAAGCCAAACAGATAAGTTCTTCCCTTTTATCCATACATGTTTTGGTGTGCATAAGAAAACCTCGCTACCTTTCCAACCTTAGGTGCTCCCATCCTTTGACTCGAATGTTGTTTTAGTCATGATGGTCGTAGGGGCCTTTGTTAAAAAGGGTTGGAGGGGGGCTAGTCCCTCTTCACATCCTACACCCGACAAGCTTGGCTCCGCGGCAGCAAGGCTGAGGGTACCAGCTAGGTAGCCTACCGAGGGAAAACTTGCTTACTTGGAAGTACAGAGGCATCCCACCTCTGCATGGACACGTTACATGCACAAGTCCCCGTCAGGATTTATCTTTTTCATTAATATGTTGATCAACAAGTACAAATCTTACAGAACACAAACATGGATAAAACATAGTACATTTATTTGAATTAATGTTTGGCAAGTGCCCACAGCTTAAGATTGAAAAAAGAAAAGTGCCTCGTAATCCTTTTTCTTGCTCCTCCTGTCCCGGATATGGTAGTAAGAGGGGCAGGGGACGAAAGGAGCACCTGGGAAAAGGAGGTGATGAAGGGAGCCATGTGAACGGCTCCCCAATCATCACCACTGGGACCGGCAGGGCGAACGAGCCGAAAGCCATGTGGAGACCTGTCGGGAGTCCCGCCGGTGGACTACTAAAGAAAGGCGGAAGTATGAAGGAAGAGGGGAGGGATGGAAGATGATGCAACAGCCCATAGGTCTGGGAAAAAGCTCCAGTGCCGTCGTACTCTCACCTGACGGACTGCCTCGCATCTCCTCTGCCCTCCCTCACCATCTTCCCACCACCACCGCCCGAGAAAGGCACGACTAGGGTCGAGCTCCTGCTATAGCTTGCGGGTGGCGTGCACTCTGGAGCCGCGTAAGGTGGCAGGAATGACCCGTCATCTTCCCCGAAGGAGCAGCAAACGGTACCAGCGTCATCCGTAATGCCTGCAGGACGATACCACCCACCTCGGTAGGTAGGAAGATGCCACCATCTTCAGCATTAGCCCCAGCTCCGCTGGAAGGAGCAGTGCTGGGGACATCCATGGCCCCGAGCACCGCACCCCAGGATGACACCTAAAACCCCGAAGGCCTCATTGCCGGGATGACGAGCATCGACGATTCGTGGCAAAAGCCGACATCCCTTGTTAATCGGCTAACCCAGGCGAAGGAAGCAAGCGCTCCGCCACCCGGGCGGCACTCAACACCTCCTACGTCCTTGATGCCCTGCCGCGGCATCTCCCCGCATTTCAGACCGGACTCACTCCCCAAGCTTTAACACGAGCATTCGGCATCAACAGCCACAAGCTACTGCCCAGGGCCTGGCCCCGGGCTCTCTTCTTCGGCATAAGCAAAAGAACAAGGAGAGGAAGAAGAGAGGAGTATGGATGAGTGCCTCCACTCTTACCCCACTCCTCCTTTTATAGGCGAGCTGGGGATAGAGGTTGATTCCCCCGCGGGTAACTGCCGCCCTCCTCCACCAGTTCAAGAAGCACGGGCCCCTACTTTAACACTCTTCCATGCCGCGCGCCTCCATTACCTACCCCACTCAATGCATGCAGCATACGTGGCTAAGGATAAGTGCGTGTGGGAAGAGTGAATTGGCTCTTACTCCCCTGTGCGTTAAAGCCATTTACGAGCCACTACAGAGAATGACACCACCAAGATTGGCGTTACAAGATGCGTGGGATATGCGGAAACCGGCCAGCGCTTAAGATTATGAAGAAGCAAAGAAGATCTCAATAGAGGCAAGCCCTTCCTGCACCTCTGCCTGTGCACTGGTTAGAGCCTACCCCGGCGACGCCGAGCGGCACGACCGTGCTAGGCTCGGGGGCTCTTGTTGGTGCAACGAGCCCTGGGTCCATTGCCCCGAACTGTGCACAGACCTGAAGACAAGTTTACCACACCAAGCACCACATCAATACTCGAAGGAATCTGTCCCTCGAAGAACCAGAAAGTTGGTCGAAGAGATCATGACTACCAAGACTAGCTGACAAGGCAAGACACCACCAGAAGAAGAGCCTTCCTTGCCGGGCATGCAAGCCTGGCGGGGTGGGATCACCCCAAAAAAATCTCCAACATCGCCCCGGCAGGCCTGCCGGGGCCTCACGAAGGCAAACCACTACATCACATTAATGCCCGTCGTCAACCAGTGCGGTGTCAAGCTCCAAAATGGCTCAGTGACAGCCCCCTGCCACATGGCAGCCATTTCCCACAGAAATAACCTGCAAACGACACCCGTCCAGCGACGTGTCAAGAAAGCAGACACGAAGCTGACATTGAGCGGCGCATTTAATGCGCCCTGTCAGCCTGCATAGTTATGTATGATAGCACTGCTTTCTATCTAATCAGCATAGAAAGACTGATTTGCAACTATGGTGACCCCTTAATTTTTAAAAGGTGGCCCATGGAAACCATAGAAAGGATTCGGCTATTCGAACCCCCGCACTCATATGCGCGCGACCACTCTCGGCCCGATGCAACCTTGCCGGGTTAGAGCGCCCTGCTAATTTTCACCATTCCACCATCAATCCACCAACGGAGTAGGGTTTTATGCCTCGCAGCGGCCCAAACCTGGGTAAAAACTGCCTGTGTGATCTCTACCGTGCTTTGCCATGGTCTCCGCTCTTTGTGCAACGTGTCCATCCCCTCGCCGAACCAAAAAGGGACCCATGTCCCATAGGTGGTCATGGTTTCCCCGCGACACCATCGCATTTTAAATCCAAAAAACTAAAAAATAATCTGAAAAACATGAAACCTTGCTCGATGTAATGTCATGCCACCAAGATGATGTGGTAAAAAAATTGGCCTATTTGACGAAAGTTGGGAGACACACCCATCACAAACCAGAGGAACTCACTAGAAGGCTCGTGGTTTTGAGAGGGAACAATGCATGCTTGATGACGAACGGGAGATAACTTCCTCTTGCCGCCTTCAATTTTATTTCTATGTTTAAATGCACTAATACAATTGTCATGTGAAAAATTGGAGAATTCTAGGGGTAATTTAAACTTTTAAAGAAATTTAAGTAATTTTCTAGCCATTTAATGACCATAATTCAAATTTGTACTACATCTTCATGCAACAGCTACCATAACGGTTTGAAAAATCTTATTTGTGTACATGTCTGTGAGTTAATTCCATGCGTATTAAATTAGAAGGAATTTTCAAACATATTGGTCTCACGGGATGGACACATGCATGGAGTGCCATGGAATTTTAATTCCAGAAAATAAAAAATGATCAGAAAAACCTGAAACCTTGCTTCATGTAATTTCATGCCACCAAGATGATGTGGTAAAAAATAGGCATGTTTGAAAAAAGTTTGGACACACACATCTCACTAACCAGAGCAACTCACTAGAAGGTTCGTGGTTCCGAGAGGGAATAGTGCATGTTTGATGACGAACGGGAGATAGCTTCCTCTTACGGCCTTCCATTTTTGTCTACTTTTAACGTGCACTAATACAACTGTCATGTCAAAATTTGTAAAATTGCTCGGGTCATTTGACCTTTTAAAGACATTTAAGTGATTTTCTATCCATTTAATGACCGTACTTGAAATTTGAACTACATCTACATGCAACGACTAACCATAACGGTTTGAAAAATCATATTTGTGTACTTGTGTACGAGTTAATTCCATGTGCAGTAAATTAGAAGGAATTTTCAAACAGATTGGTCTCACGGCATGGAACCATGCGTTGAGTGCCATGGCATTTTAATTCCAAAAACTTTAAAAATTATCAGAAAAACATGAAAACTAGCTTGATGTAATGTCATGCCACCAAGATGATGTGGTAAAAAAATTGGCCTGTTTGGCACAAGTTTGGACACATGACCCTTACAAACCGGAGCAACTCACTAGATGGCTCATGGTTCCAAGGGGGAACAATGCATGTTTGATGACGAATGGGAGATATCTTCCTCTTACGGCCTTCAAATTTTTTCTATGTTTAACGTGCACTAATACAACTGTCATGTGAAAATTTGAACAATTATAGGGGCCCCTTGACATTTTAAAGACATTTAAGTGATTATCTAGCCATTTAATGACCATAATTCAAATTTGAACTACATCTACATGCAATGGCTAACCAAAACGGTTTGAAAAATCATATTTTAGTGTACTTGTGTGCGAGTTAAAAATCACCAGAAGATGTAAATATCTGGAGTTCAAAAAAGAAAATGTGATGATATGGCAAGACAACCGACCCCCATGCAATTGGCACTCTATTTCGCGCCTCTAGGTTTGGAAGGTGAGTGGCAGGGGTTATTAATCTGACACGGTTCTGCATTGGAAACCATCAGCTATTATGTTCACACACAGATTTTGCTGCAGGAAACCTGTGTAATACAAACTACAATACTCCTAAATTGCGGAGACCGCCGTGTGTACTGTTCCCGTCGATCTATATTCTGGCTGCCAATAAATACAACCTTGCTCACGTCGTCCCACCAGCATTCTCATCTACATCTTCCCCTCGCTTGTCCTCTCTCTCTTTCTCTGTCTTTGTCTCTCTCTCTCTCTCACAACTCTGCAATGGCGTCGATGGTATGCCCACGCGCCGACGAGGAGTCGCCACCCCCCGAGGATGTTCAGCCGAAGAGCAGCGACGTGAAGGACCCCCACGAGCCGCCGCATGAGGTTGCGCCAGAACCCCTCAACTTTGGATAGGTTTTGGGGCCTGTACAATCTTTGTCTGTGGAAGTCACTACCGCCAGCTGAGAAAGCCAGGTAAGTGGTGTTCAAGAAGAAGATGGCGGAGGAGGAAGCCATGTACTAGGCGGCCTATGAAGCCCATTATGCCGCCTGGAAAAAGGAGGCGGTGGAGCTTTGGGGGCGGGCGCGTCATCATGCGGAGGAGGTGTACGAAGACGGGTACTTAAAGTGGAAGGTCAAAAGCTGAAGGCGCCTCATTGATGTGTGGAGGTGGGCCGATAAGGACGACCGTGCCACCGACGAGGAGCTCCAGTGGGCGTCCAACGAAATGGCAAGATCTTTCGCGCTCGTCCGCCAGCAAGAGGCAAATCGGTACGTCAAGCACTGTGAGGCGCAGGAGGCGGAGTACTGCCTCTACGCTGGGAAGACACCGCGCACGAGGGAGCTGCTCGCGAGGGGCTACCGGAATATTGCCCCCAGGAGGGATTATTATTTTTAGTATTGTTTCTTTTCAATTTTATGCATTGTACCTAGTAGTTAAGTATCATCATGTATATGTGACGATATTATATATATTATGTGACGAACTAAAGAGCAATTAATATATATATTATGAGTTCCATTTTCTATCTATTTTTGTATACTAATTTGTATGTAGCTGTTTTCATCCATATATACAGAATGGAAAGTGTATATACACACATTGAAACAAAACATATAAGAACGGAAAACAGAGTACACATATTAAAACAGAGTAATAAACAGAGCAATATAATGATTGTTGTGAATACATAGCTATCCACATCGAAACGGCTCAACAAAATAAAACCCGTCCATGAGACCTTGACCAGCAGCCATTGCCTACGGTAGCTCTTTGCACTGCCTGAACTGGTGCAGGAGTTCGTCCAAGTAGTCAACACTCTCGCGGTACATCTTGAGCGCGATCTCGAGATCCAAGTTGGCTATTTCATCGGAGATCACCAGCTTGACGATGCGACGGATATGTTCCTCTACTACGCCCAGGTGGACACCTGGGTCAAGGAGGCGGTCGAGCCTACGACCAGCGCGTTGGCATCGAGCGGGCCGCAGACAAGGTGAATGGCGTGACCCATGCGAACGGCGCGACCCATGCGACCGGCGTGGCAGGCGTCCAGTGCAAGTACGGCATGGCCGACCTCTAGTGCAAGTACGGTGCAGAGGGCCCGTGCACACTCCTGGCGAGGAATAGGGGTACTGACGGGACGTGTACCCAGCCGCGGCGCCCTGTCAACAATAGGCAAGCGCCGATGGATGCGCTCTTGTTGTGCAGCATGGTGTGCATCTCGCTCTGCAGTGCTCCAACGGCCTCACCATGCGGTGAACCGCAGCCTATCAGCGCGGACGGTCTTAGCTTGCTATGGGGCGTGCCATCGATCATGTTGTGTCGCCAGCTCTAGCCTCTCGGCGCTGACATGCCTATGCTGATCCACGGTGCTAAAGCGCAATGCGCCAAGGGTCTACTCAACCCTGGCAATGAGGCGCATCACGGTGTCGTCCATCACATTATCGGGGAGCGCCTTCTCATTTTCCTCGTCGACAAGGTTGATGGCAGAGGCAACGCTTTGGTGTGTTGGCATGCTTGGAAAAGGTGGATGTGCTATAGGTTGCGCTTGTTGCCTCCGTGCTTCGCGCATCGCCTAGGTTTATGCAAAATATCGCTGGGTGGCGGGAAACAGGTGAGTACATGGCGGGAAATGGCGGCGTGTTCATAAAACGCCATCAATTAATGGAAGCCTAGCATAGAAGGAACATCGAACTAGAACAAGAAGTAGATGATGACCAGATGATCGTTTATCCTAGATAATTATGCATGTAATAGTTTAGTTTGGTGTGTGGAAATGTCATCTGTGTACTAGCCACCTATGTAAATGGATGTTTGCCTCGTATTACACACATATTGTTTATGTGAAACGTTTCCATTCTCTTGGCTCAACACAAACAGTTTATCGCAATGAATTGTATGTTGTATATCGCACACACCTTGATCTGGCTGACCATTTATTTTGTGTTACCTAATCACAAACTGTTCATCCGAGTGAACTGTATGCCGTATATCACACACACCTTCATCTGGCTGCCCGTTTCTAGTGTTCTGCCTCATAACAAACAATTCAACCAATTGAACTGTAGGCCATATATCGCACACGCCGTCATCTAGCTACTAGTTTCTGTTTTTCTTCCTCATCGCAAACATTAATTGAACTGAACCGTGTGCCATGCATCGCACACTCAACTAAAATCAAAACCGTGTTTGATGGCTCTGCCATCACAAATGTTTTGCATCTTTTTTGACGTTTTTTTACATCACCGTTTGTTTTTAATGCATCGCACACAGTTTCGTCAAAGGGTCTCTGGTCGTAGCGTCGCGTTAGCAGCATTCTGCAGTAGTGTGGACACAATTCATACTAGGTCACATCATTCGATCAATACTGACATTGATGGAATGACCTATAAATGACATATAGATGACTTATATATTTATAATGTGAGCAGTAACAGTTTGGCAGGATGCCGATGATGATGTTGGGATGATCTTGAGGATGATCATTCAGTTTATGATGCGACCATGTGGTGATCATGTGGAGGTATCGATCACGAGTTGATTGAGGTGATTTATTGCTTGGTTGGATGGCTCTAAGTGAGATGGTTCTTGAGAAGATGGTTCAACAGTAATTCTAGTTGTTTCGTATGAAGCTTAGTTATTGATTCAACATCATAGTACTTGTTGATAACTTAACCTATTAATGCTATGTTGTTGTTTTGCCTTGATGCTTTTGGTTTTTTTGAGCTTGCAAGTACATTCAATGTACTGACCTGGCGTGTCATGCCAAATTGCAGGTGATGCTGAGATTGATTGCATGTCGACATTACTGATCGTGTGAGCTAGACCATGTCTCGCCAGAGTACCTATGGAGTGGAGTTCACTACCGTCATCTTTGTTCCACTGCTACAAGTTGTATAGTTGCTAGCAAAGAGCTACCTTAGCAGGTGTAGTGTCGTCGTGTTGATGTGATCATTTGTAACATCGGACCTTTGTATCTCGTATACTTTGTAATAAGAGTTCATTTGTTCTATGTCAAGCAGTGCCGTGATCTAGAATATCTGATCTCTGGGCTTGAATACGGGGTGTCCTTGTTTCTCTGAACTAGGGTGCCACTCCTATGTGCAATGTCTAGGGAAAAACCGCGTCTCGGTGGCACTAATTCGATCATCTTGGTGGGACCGAGGTGAAGCAATACGGCAATAGAGAATTGGTCAAGCCATCTCAGTGAGAACGATTGCAATTCTCGGTGGGATCGAAATAATTGCAATAAGCAATAGAGAATTGGGAAGGCCAGCTTGGTGGGATCGATATCCACATTGGTGGATCCTGTTTGTTGGGGTTTTGGAAGTGGATAAGTCCATATGAACTCGGTGGCTCCGGGTGTCGTGGTTCTAAGCCTGACAGTACGAGTAGGGGGTACGAATGAGGAGGCAAGGCCTTAGCTATGGTGGAGTTGTACACGAGGTGTTTTACAAGTTCAGGCCCTTCTCGGAGGAAGTAACAGCCCTACGTCTTGGTGCCCGGAGGCGGTCGACTGATATGTGTATAGATGTGAGTTACAGGGACGCGAACCCTTGTACATGAGGAGGGCGGTGGCTTATATAGTGTGCCAGGACCCCAGCCATGCCCCACGTTACCTAGGGTTCAATGTACATTAAGGTAGACGTTACTGATAACGTCTACAGTAAAGAGTAACAAACGCATTCACTATGGCGAGTAAATACCAGACCGTTATTGTCCTAAGGGACCTTTGACCTTCGGGGGTCGAGTGCCTTGGATTGGTCGAGTGGAGTTGAGTCGTCTTGTAGGTGATGTCCAGTCGAGTGGGATGTCCTCTAGGGCCGTCTCAGTCGACTGTCTTTGTCATCGCAGGTTTTGTTCTTTGATCTTCTGGGGTAGTGACCTTGGGTGGGGTACCTTGGTCAGGCCTGTGACCCTACCCTAGGTCTGTAACCTCGTCAGTAGCCCCCGAATGGATTGAGGCTTGAGCAGGAGAGAGTGCTGAGGAAAGCTCTGGTTCTGGCTCGACGCCCCTGGGGTAGTTGTCTCTGAGCTCGCGGACTCAGCTGTCCTCCTCAATATTGTCTTGGTCGCCTTGATGAATTCTGGAACCATCGAGTGCGTTGGTTGCATCTTCCGTCGACTGAACTTTGCACTAGGCGTCGGGTGCCGTTGGCGTGTGCAGTTTTCCGCGGGGTTGGTTGCTCTTACGACGCCGGATTCCATGGGGTTTTGAAATTTGGGGAAGCGCGCGGGGCGGGACGTGCCGCAGCAATCGGACTGATATACTCGGGACGCCTCGATCCTCGCGCCACCTTTTTCGCCATGTATCGCGTCCGCGCTTGTTGCGGGATTTGATAAGATCGCTCGGGGCCACAGGTCAGCCACTCGACCGGGGCGCTATAAGTGCGCGCCGAGCCTGAAGCGGGGGCACTGTGTGCCCATTCCTTGCTCTTTCGCCCCTGCCTCTCCGCCGTGCCTCTGCTCCTTCTCGCTTTCTCCACAGCAACCGCCGGCTGGCATGCCATGGGCTAGGAAAAGACCGCGGCGATGGAGCGTTCGAAGAAGGCGACGACGGGGAAGGGGAGGCGGTCCGGCCATAGCGGATCATCGTCGAGGTCCGGGCTCCCTCCTGGTTGGATCCAGGGGGATTGGATCCGGTCCACCATCACGGCGGAGGATTTGGAGGAGTTGGAGGAGGAGGGACTGGTCGCTCACGGCTCCTGGCGGGTGCCGGAGCGCGAGCTCGAGCCCCGGCCGCGGGAGGACGAGTGCATCCTTCTCGCGACCCACGTCGACCGATGTTTCTCCATGCCTCCGCACCCCTTTTTTCGTGCTTTCTTGATATTCTTCGACGCCCAGCTGCATTACTTCACGCCCAATTCGATCGCTCTCCTTGCCATGTTCGTCTCCATGTGCGAGAACTTCCTCACCTGCCGGCCGCACTGGGGTTTGTTCAAACACATCTTTACTTGCCGCTCACAAACCGTCAAGAAGGCGAACCGGAATGACGAGAAGACGCACGTCCTCCAGGCGTGCGGCGGGCTCGACATCCAACTTAGGAATAGGAGCGCTTTTCCCCCCATGATTCTTCCGGAGTCGATTCAGGGCTGGTAGTGGACTTGGTTCTATTACAAGGACAGTCCGACTCCTGGTCAGTCGACCGGACTCCCCCCTTTCTCTCTTGGTCGAGCCAGCCAGCCTCCTTCAATGATCGTGGGTAGAGCCGAGAGGGCCGAAGTGAACATGTTGGTGGAACGGGTTGTCCAGTTGGTGCGCGAGGGAGTAACAGGGTTGGATCTGCTTCAGGTGTACCTCACGCGGAGGATCCAACCGCTCCAGTCTCGGGACCACCTGATGTCGTTGTACTCCGGCACCGACGACTCGTTGCGAGTCCACCCGGAGGCGGCCGACGTGAAGTACGTGGCGCAGTGCCTGAAGTGCGTCACGGGGAACAAGGGCAACCCTAGGGGGTCTGGGAGGGTCCTCCCATTTGACGCTGACCATCTGCCTGACAAGGTCCGTCCTCGGCTCCCGAGTGATGTTTCCTGTTGATAGTTTGTAATTGTCTTGACGAGTCCGACTGACGTTTGGTTAATCTTCCTTTTTTGTAGGTCTATATCGAAATGTACTCGCTGCCCAACGGGGATCTGGTCCAGGAGGGCGAGGAGGGCCTGGGCGACGTCTCCGAGTGGAAGTCGGAGGAGGAGACCGAAGAGGAGAGCAAGGACTACAGCAGCGTGGAGGAGGTCGAGTCACCTCCCCGTGATGAGAAGCGGTCCAACGGAAAGCACGACCCAGGGGCTGTGCGCCCTCGGACAGGTCCTCCAGCTCCCAAACGCCCAAGCGAGCTCGCACAGCCACTCCCGATCCATCTGAGGAGGCGCCCAAGCATTCCAAGGTTATCACCGTGAAGCCCCGGAAGGGTCAGCCCAAGATTAAGGTGGATGTTCCCATCGCCTCCACGTAAGTACTAATCAGTTTTGTTCTTTTCTGCCTTTCGGAGGTCGACCATGTCTTCGTCGACTCATCTTCAAGGGAATTCTTCACAGCTGCTGCCTCCACGACCTCGATGGACATCGACAAGGGTCGGGACGACGAGGAGACTGCAGATGCCGCAACATCCCGCGCAGGTGCGAGTTGTAGATCATGTCTTACTTTTCATCGGTTAGGGCTGACGGTCGACTGAACCTCACAATTGTTTGTTTTGAAGTGTCGCACCACGTCATAGAGCTCCCAGACGATGATGATGTCGATGAGGAGCGCTTGGGAGGGGCTCGACGACGCATGGGGAAGAAGGGCCGGAAGGTGCCTTCTGGCCCAGAAGCCCAGCAACAGGAAGACACGGTCCGAGCAACGGTCTCCTTCACCGTCCCCGTGTTGACCGCATGCCCTGCCTCGACAGCTGGAGGGGCCGTCGACCAGTGCCTGTCCCAGCTGTCGACCCAGCGCCCGCTCGGGCCGTCGACCCAGCGCCTGCTCCGGCCGTCGACCCAGCGCCTGCTCCGTCGTCCGTTCTCTTCTCCTCCTATCGCCTCCCGGGGGCTCCCGTGAGCGCTGCTCAAGAAGCCGTTTGCCAGGCGGGGTTGATGATGGAGAAGACGAAGGCGGCGTACGAGGCCAGCATGGATGCTTACGACGCTAGTTCTGCCCTTCGGACCAACGTCCAGGTTTGTTTTCTCCACGGATTGGCTTGCTGCGCTGGAATAGTCTTCGGTTTTGAAAAAATCTGCTGCTTTGTTCGTAAGATGATGCCACGCCCACTGGGTGAGAGTCTTGATGTGTAGTGTTTTAGCGTTTGCTTTCAAATTCCCTTGAGCTCGATTCAGACTGATCTTGGTCGAGAGTGAACCGGTGGGGGCACGCTCAGTACACCCACTAGGTGTAGTCCCCGAGACCATGGTCGACTGGTGGCAGTCGGCCATGGTCTGATGCTAGAACTTTTCCTCCTGGTTGTTGTTTTTTTAGCTCGATCCAGACCGATCTTGGCCGAGCGAGAACCAGTGGGGGCACGCTCAGTGCACCCACTGGGTGTAGTCCCCGAGACTGCGGTTGAGTGTTTGACTCGACTGTAGTCTTAGAATCTTGTTTTGTTGTTTTGATGCAGAGATCTTGCGAGTTTGGAGCCAAATTTGCAGACCTTGAGAAGAAGCAGATCCAGCTCAATCTCGACTTGCAGCTGGCTCGGGACTACCTGAAGAAGACGCAGGACGACGCAGCCGGTAACTGACGCTAACCATTCATCGACTAACTTTTGATAAATATACCTTGTGTCTCCTCATGTTCATCTGTCAAGTGATGTCTTTTGCAGGTCAACAGAAAGCGGCCTTGGAGCGGAAAGACCTCGACTTGGCGGTGGCGCAACAGGCGGCTCAAGAGAAGGCAGAACTGGCAGCGCAGCAGCTGGCTTCCGTAGGAATGCTTAAGGCGGAGATCACCAGGCTGAAGGGTTCACTCGACGGAGCTAACCAAGAGGTGACTCGGCTGAAGAATGCCAAGAGTGCTCTGAATGACAAATCCGAGGCCATCTTCCAGAAGAGGGTTGATCTGGAGGCTAATCTGGGCTACCTTACCAAGAAGTGGTACCTCGTGCTCGAAGGTATGTCCCTTTGGCTCAGGCTAAGTTGGATCGGTCG
The DNA here is from genome assembly GCA_902687465.1 of Secale cereale. Lineage (NCBI taxonomy): Eukaryota > Viridiplantae > Streptophyta > Magnoliopsida > Poales > Poaceae > Secale > Secale cereale. The sequence continues at coordinate 359,791,957 of LR738715.1, forward strand.
ACCCGTGTTTTGCTTGTTGACTCGACTTGTTTCTTGTTGTGCAGAATTCTGCCGCAACTTTGACGAAGAGACTGGGCGGGTCGAGCCCGGCCTAGACCCAGCCAATTCTATCATCAAGGACAAAGCTGCCATTAATATCTTGAGGCTGGAGTCCCGTCTTACTGCTGCCACGGCCTACCTGGGACGGCTGAAAGTGGTGATGGCCCGGATCGACACTACGCTCTGGAGGGGGGTCGTGCAGGAGAACAACCTGGAGTCTCTGATGACTCGACTCAATGAGATCCCCGGTCGAGTGCAGGAGTGGAAGAAGTCGTCTGCCCGGAGTGGAGCCGACGTGGCGCTATCCTTGGTCCGTGTGCACTGCAAGGAGGTGAAGGAGAGAAGGCTCGCTGCGCTCAAGGTCGCCAATACGAAGGATCTCCAGTTCCAGTCGTTCATGGAGACTTTCTTGGAAGCTGCCACCCGCATCACCGATGGGATCGACCTGGACCAGTTTGTTGCACCTGCAAGCCCGCCTCCTCCGGCGGAGTGAGTTAACTTTAATGTTTTAATTCAATTTGCCTCGGAATGCCAAGTGATCCTGCAATCGTTAAACTCTGGTGGGCCCGTGGCCCAGGTACTCTTGCCCGAATCTTGCGGGGCTTTATCTGGATTTGATTCCTTTGTTTGTGACTCTTTTTGACCGCTTGGATTTTGTGTTGATGCCTTGATGGCGACGTTGTTCTTGTGGCGGAGCTCGGAGGACCGCGACTGAGCCTCCGAGTGAGAGGGCCGCTCTTCACTCGGAGTAGTTTTGTAACTTAGGCAAGTCACGGGGTCGCAGCTAAGCCCCCGAGTGAGAGGATTGCTCTTCACTCGGAGTAGTTTCTGTAACTTAGGCGATTCCAAGCTACGTTGTATTTGTGGCGGAGCTCGGAAGGCAGAGCGACATTATACTTTATGACGCAGCTCGGAGGACCGTAGCTAAGCCCTCGAGTGAGAGGATTGCTCTTCATTCGGAGTAGTTTATGTAACTTAGGCGATTCCAAGCTACGTTGTACTTGTGGCGGAGCTCGTAAGACAGAGCCACATTATACTTGTAGCGCAGCTCGGAGGACTGCAGCTAAGCCCCCGAGTGAGAGGATTGCTCCTCACTCGAAGTGGTTTTTGTAACTTAGGAGATTCCAAGCTACATTGTATTTATGGCGGAGCCCGGAAGACAGAGCCACATTATACTTGTGACGCAGCTCGGAGGACCGTAGCTAAGCCCCCGAGTGAGAGGATTGCTCTTCACTCGGAGTGGTTTTTGTAAGTTAGGCGATTCCAAGCTACGTTGTATTTGTGGCGAAGCTCAGAAGGCAGAGCCACATTATACTTGTGACACGGCACGGGGGACCGCAGCTAAGCCCCCGAGTGAGAGGATTGCTCTTCACTCGGATTGGTTTTTGTAACTTAGGCAATTCCAAGCTACGTTGTATTTATGGCGGAGCTCGGAAGACAGAGCCACATTATACCTGTGACGCAGCTCAGAGGACCGCAGCTAAGCCCCCGAGTGAGAGGATCGCTCTTTACTCGAAGTGAGTGTTTGTAACTTAGGCGAGCCACGGGGTCGCAGCTAAGCCCCCCGAGTGAGAGGGTTGCTCTTCACTTGGAGTGGTTTTTGTAACTTAGGCGATTCCAAGCTACGTTATATTTGTGGCGGAGCTCGGAAGACGGAGCCGCATTATACTTGTGACGCAGCTCGGAGGACCGCAGCTAAGCCCCTGAGTGAGAGGGTTGCTCTTCACTCGGGGTGGTTTTTGTAACTTAGGCGGTTCCAAGCTACGTCGTATTTTTGGCGGAGCTCGGAAGATAGAGCCACATTATACTTGTGACGTAGCTCGGAGGACCGCAGCTAAGACCCCGAGTGAGAGGGTTGCTCTTCACTCGGGGTGGTTTTTGTAACTTAGGCGATTCCAATCTAGGTTGTATTTGTGGCAGAGCTCGGAAGACAGAGCCACATTATACTTCTGACGCAGCTCGGAGGACCGCAGCTAAGCCTCCGAGTGAGAGGATCGCTCTTCACTCGGAGTGAGTGTTTGTAACTTAGGCGAGTCACGGGGTCGCAGCTAAGCCCCAGAGTGAGAGGGTTGCTCTTCACTCGGAGTAATTTTAGTAACTTAGGCGAATCGGGTTCGCGGCTAAGCCCCCGAGTGAGAGTGTTGCTCTTCACTCGGAGTAATTTTTGTAACTTAGGCGAATCGGGTTCGCGGCTAAGCCCCCGAGTGAGAGGGGTGCTCTTCACTCGGTGTAATTTTTTGAAACTTAGGCGAATCGGGTTCGCGGCTAAGTACCCACTGGGGGATTTTGAAGACCAGCATTTTAGAAAACAACAATCATTAAAGGATCGCTGCAAACTTGTCTTTGAAATAAATCCGAAAATCTTTATTACAACTCCACTGTCGAGTGTTTCAACTGTAGAAGCGGCGGAGCAGGTCCGCGTTCCACGAACAAGGTTTATCTTTCTTCTTGGCGACGTTGTAAAGGTGGTACGCTCCGTTGTGCAGCACCTTGGTGATGATGAATGGGCCTTCCCAGGCCGTGGCGAGCTTGTGTGGTCGTTTCTGATGCACTCGAAGGACCAGGTCTCCTTCCAGAAATGCTCGGCTTCGGACGTTACGAGCATGGAATTGACGCAGGTCTTGCTGATAGATGGTCGACCGGATCAGGACCATCTCTTGTTCCTCCTCCAAGAGGTCGACTGCATCCTGACGAGCTTGCTCCGCCTCGGCTTCAGAGAAGAGTTCCACCCGCGGGGCATTATGTAGCAAATCGCTTGGCAACACAGCTTCAGCTCCATAGACCATGAAGAAAGGGGTACGGCCAGTCGACCGGTTTGGAGTTGTCCTCAGACCCCATAGGACAGATGGTAGTTCGGTTACCCGCGCCCCAGCGGCATGCTTAAGATCACGCATGAGCCGTGGATTTAGGCCTTGGAGATTCAAACCATTTGCTCTTTCCGCCTGTCCATTCGACTGTGGATGTGCCATGGAGGCGTAGTCGACTCGTGTTCCTTGAGAAGCACAGAAAGCTCTGAATTCATCCGAGTCAAAGTTGGAGCCGTTGTCCGTGATGATGCTATGGGGAACTCCATATCTGAATATCAATTCCCTGATGAAGCTGATGGCGGTGCTCGACTCGAGGTTCTTGATGGGCTTGGCCTCAATCCATTTGGTGAACTTGTCGACCGCCACGAGCAGGTGAGTGAATCCGCTTCTGCCCGTTCTGAAGGGGCCGACCATGTCCAAGCCCCAAATGGCAAAGGGCCAGACTAGCGGAATGGTCTTCAAAGTAGACGCCGGCTTTTGGGACATGTTGGGGTAGAACTGGCAACCTGCACACTTGTCCACAATATCCTTGGCCATCTCGTTGGCATGGGGCCAATAAAACCCGGCTTGGTACGCTTTGGCCACTATAGTCCGAGAGGAAGCGTGGTGGCCACAAGTTCCCGAGTGAATCTCGTCTAGGATCAATCGACCTTCCTCTTGGGTGATGCAGCGCTGAGCGACTCCAGTGACGCTTTCTCTGTAGAGTTGACCCTCGATGACAGTGAACGCCTTGGATCGACCAGACGATCTGGCGCGCTTCTTCCTCATCTTCCGGGAGTTCTTGCCTGAGCAGATATGATATGTATGGCATAGTCCAGTCCGGCGTAATCACTAAAACTTCCATGATTAGGTCGACCACTGCAAGCACTTCGACTTCAGTCGGATCTGACGCACTAACTGGCTGCGGGGGTTCTTCCGTGAAGGGGTCTTCATTGACAGAAGGGGTGTGCAGATGCTCTAGAAACACATTCTTGGGTATCAGCTTCCGAGTAGACCCAATTTTTGCGAGGTCATCAGCAAGCTGATTCTTGGCTCTGGGCACGTGATGGTGCTCTAAACCTTCAAACTTCTTTTCAAGCTTCCACACTGCACTGCAATAACTGGTCATTGCCGGGCTCCTGACGTCCCATTCCTTCATCACTTGGTTCACCACTAAGTCCGAGTCACCATAAACCATCAGGTGACGGACGCTGAGTGAGATGGCCATGCGCCACCCGTACAAAATTGCTTCGTACTCAGCTTCGTTGTTCGATGAGTCAAAGTGGATCTGAAGGACGTAACTGAGCTTGTCGCCCCTGGGGG
>LR738715.1:359796114-359847630 GCA_902687465.1 Secale cereale
GAAGGGGTCTTCATTGACAGAAGGGGTGTGCAGATGCTCTAGAAACACATTCTTGGGTATCAGCTTCCGAGTAGACCCAATTTTTGCGAGGTCATCAGCAAGCTGATTCTTGGCTCTGGGCACGTGATGGTGCTCTAAACCTTCAAACTTCTTTTCAAGCTTCCACACTGCACTGCAATAACTGGTCATTGTCGGGCTCCTGACGTCCCATTCCTTCATCACTTGGTTCACCACTAAGTCCGAGTCACCATAAACCATCAGGTGACGGACGCTGAGTGAGATGGCCATGCGCCACCCGTACAAAATTGCTTCGTACTCAGCTTCGTTGTTCGATGAGTCAAAGTGGATCTGAAGGACGTAACTGAGCTTGTCGCCCCTGGGGGATACCAGGACCACGCCTGCGCCGGATCCGTTCAGCATCTTGGATCCATCGAAGAACATAGTCCAGTGATCCGACTGAACTTGAGTCGGCAGCTCTTGTTCTATCCACTCGGCCACAAAATCTGCTATAGCCTGAGACATGATGGCTTTCTTCGCTTCAAACTTGATATCTAACAGAAGAAGTTCAATCGCCCATTTTGCCACTCGACCAGTTCCGTCTCGGTTGTTCAGGATCTTTGACAGCGGGGCGTCGCTGACGACTGAGATTGTATGGTCCGAGAAGTAATGGGCAGCCTTTTTTGCAGTCAAGTAAATCCCATACACAAGCTTCTGGTAATGCGGGTACCTTTGCTTGGAGGGAGTCAAAACTTCGGATATGTAGTAGATCGGGCACTGGACCTTGTATGCCTTGCCCTCTTCTTCCCGCCCGACCGTGAGTACAGTGATGACAACTTGTCCGGTGGCTGCAATCTATAGTAGGAGAGGCTCTTTGCTGACTGGGGCAGCAAGCACCAGTTGGGTGGACAGTAGGGCTTTGAGCTCTTCAAATGCTGCTTCGGCTTCGGAATTCCTCTCGAAATTGTCTGATTTCTTCATGAGTCGGTAGAGAGGCAATGCCTTCTCACCAAGACGAGAAATGAATCGACTCAATGCGGCCAAGCAACCAGTAAGCTTGTGGACGTCGTGTATACGCTCGGGGCGTTTCATTCGAAGGATGGTGCGACCTTCTCTGGATTGGCGTCGATTCCCCGTTCGGAAATGAGAAAACCGAGCAACTTGCCACCAGGAACTCCAAATATACACTTCGACGGATTGAGCTTGATACCGTAGCTTCTTAAGTTTGCGAATGTCTCAGCGAGGTCGATCAGCAGGTCGGAACCTTTCCGTGACTTGACCACAATGTCATCCAAGTATGCCTCGACGTTCCGACTGATTTGCTTTATTAAGCACTTCTAGATCATGCGCATGAAGGTAGCGCCGGCATTTTTGAGACCGAAAGGCATGGTGACATAACAAAAACACCCGAAGGGGGTGATGAAAGATGTCTTGATTTCATCGGGCCCAAACAGACGGATCTGACAGTACTCGTAATACGCGTCCAGAAAGGACAAACTCTCGCACCCCGCAGTCGAGTCAACTATCTGATCGATGCGAGGGAGAGGAAAATGATCCTTCGGGCAGGCCCGATTGATATGCTTGAAATCGATGCACATGCGGAGAGACTAGTCCTTCTTGGGGACCATGACGACATTGGCCAGCCACTCGGAGTGGTAGATCTCGCAGATAAACTCAGCTGCCAAGAGCCGAGCCACTTCCTCACCAATTGCCTTTCTCTTCTCCGCAGCGGACCAACGGAGATGTTCCTTCACAAACTTCACCTTTGGGTCGACTCGCAAATGGTGCTCAGCTAGTCCCCTGGGCACACCCGGCATGTCTGATGGTTTCCATGTGAAGATGTCCCAGTTCTCACAAAGGAACTGGATGAGCGCTTCTTCCTATTTGCTGTTGATTGTAGTGGAAATGTGGGTCGGTGCTGCATTGGGGTCGGTGGGGTGGATGTGTACGGGTTTCGTCTCCCCGGCCGACCGGAAAGCTGACTCAGAAGCCGGCTTCTTTGCCCTCAGCAGATCACTCGGATCCACACTCTTCTGGTACTCGTCCATCTCTATTGCTGCCATCTGCTCGTCAACGATCTTCGAGCCTTTCTGGAAGCACTCTTCCGCTTTCTGACGGTTCCCAGTGACGGTTATAACACCGTTGGGTCCCGGCATGTTCAGCTTGAGGTAAACGTAACATGGTCGAACCATGAACCTGGCGTAGGCAGGCCTACCCAGGATGGCGTGATAAGCGTTGTTGAAGTCCACCACTTCGAACGTCAGCTTCTCTTTGTGATTATTCTTCGACTCGCCAAAGACCACGTCGAGTGTGATTTGGCCAAGTGAGTCGGCCTTCTTCCCGGGGATGACCCTATGGAACCTCATGTTACTTTCGCTCAGCTTGGACATTGGAATGCCCATATCCCGGAGGGTTGCTGCATACAAGATATTCAAGCCACTTCCTCCATCCATCAGGACTCTGGTCAGACGCGTGCCCACGACCACTGGGTCGACCACCAGTGCCTGTCGCCCGGGGGTGGCAATGTGCGCAGGGTGATCAGACTGGTCAAATGTGATGGGGGTCTTGGACCATTTCAAGAACGTGGTTGTTGCTGGGGCAACCATGTTGACTTCTCTATTGATGATTTTTAGTCGACTTTTGCTCTCGACGTCTACGAAGATCACCAAAGTGGAGTTGATCTGGGGATATCCTCCATCCCTTTCCTTGTCTTCGGACTCCTCTGATTCCTTTTCCTTCTAAGCCAACTGATCTTTCTGGAAGTTCTGGATCAGGAGCCGACACTGTCGAGTGGTGTGCTTGGGATATACCAAGTTTCTCTCTTCATCTTTCTTCGTGTGAATGGGACATGGCTGGTCGAGTACATCATTCCCAGCTTGATCTTTCACTTTCTTAGGGGCCCAGGACCCCTTCGGCCTTCCTTTGCCCTTTCCTTGATTGACCACTGCAGCTTCACCCTGTGCAGCTGGCTCGGCCATGCGCTTGTTCTTCCAATTGGAATTCTGATCATCCTGCCCGACTGGTTTCTTGCTGCTGCGGAGCCGATCGGACTCTTCGCCGTTGGCATACCGACTGGCAATCTCCATCATCCAAGACAGGTATATATTGCCTGTTCGACCAAACTTCAGATTCAACTCTCGGTTACGCACGCCCTCCTTGAAGACGCAAACTGCCTGGTGCTCAGACACATTTTCCATCGTGTGATGCAAGGTGGTCCATCGCTGGATGTAATCTCTCAAAGTTTCATTCGACTTCTGCGCGCAGTGCTGAAGCTCTGCGAGGCCAGCAGGCCGCTTGCAGGTGCCTTCGAAGGTCCGAATGAACACTCCAGCTAGCTCTTCCCAGCTATAAATACTCCCGGGGGCCAACTGATTGAGCCACGCCCGAGCCGAACCGCCCAGCATCAGGGGAAGGTGCTTCATGGCCACGTCGTCGTTGCCGCCTCTGATCTGCACAGCCACTCGGTAGTCTTCTAGCTAGGTGTCTGGTTTTGACTCGCCACTGAGCTTACTTTCTCCTGCCGCCAACCTGAAGTCAGGGGGGATCTCTACGGCTCTGATGGCACTGCAGAAACACTCGGGTCCAGAGACAGGTGCTCGGCTTTCACTCGGTTGATCTCTGCCTTGATCTTCTCTAAGCGCTCTGTTCTGGTCGACCCGTCCCTGCACAAGGATAGACCTCGCGTCGAAACCTGGCCTCCGGGGATTATGGGGAATCCTCCGCTCGTCGTCGCGCAGGCGCCTGCCTTCGTGCCGATGGGGAGAGAATGATCCGCTTCCCGGAGGAGGCGTAGGCACTCGACGGCGGTCATGATGACCGGCTCGACAGTCGTGTTGCTCGTCATTCCGACCCAGATGCCGGTCTTGCGGCGGGCAACGTTCCTCACGCCTTGGGGGCGATCTTGGAATGTGGGCTGACCAAACGGTGTCTGCAGCCACCGATCTACTGTGGATCCTGTTGCACGACTGAGAAACAGCCGCGTTTTTCTTTTCAGCCGTTCGGAGCAAAGCTCGGATCTGCTGAAGGCCTCTCCCAGCCTCCGAATGATAAGGTTGAATCGACTCTGCAATGTGAGCCGCGGCTTCGTGGTTCTAGACTGGTGTGCGGAACACCTGAGTCTCACACGGGTGCGATTGCCACGGTCGTCGATTTGACTCGGGGACCAGTCGGCGGGCCTGTTTGTCGAGTGCGCGTTGGATATTTTCAAAGCACGCGCGCTCATCCACGGTGGCCAAGCGCGTGGCTTCCAGGGCCAGAGCCTCAAGAGAATCTCCCGCGATGGGAGTGAAGAGCGCATCTTCATTGCGGCAACAGAGCTCAGCCCTCTGCTCAGCAGTGAGGGGTTGAGGGATGTATCTGTCGTTGTCGTATGAACGGCCGCCAACGCTGCCGCCGTCACCACCGCGGGGAAAACCTGGCGGGCTGCGGCGTGAGTCGACCATGAGGATCTCCGCTGCGGGATCGCTGCTCCCGCACTCGGAAACAGAATCTACGAGCTCGATCGACGGATCGACCGGCCTGTAGAGGTAACCTTCTAGCGGGCCACCGCGTGTTTCACCCACCGCTGGATCCATGAGCGACCGGATCGCTTGTGACGGCGTCCGGCGGGGATGGGGGACGATGTAGGGATCGACAAATACCGAGTCGATGGCTGCCAAAGGAGGACGCCACACGCGCTGGCACGGAGGTGCGCAGCCCCGCGGACGGGTAGAGCCTCGACGTCTAGAGGGGCCTCCTGGAGCCATGCGGAGTCGTCGGCGATGAAGACAAGCGCGCCGAGCCGGATCTCGCGGCCCAACGCCAGACCACCGCCTGACACCATGATGAAGGAGGTCGGAGAAAAGATTGCAACCTCACCAGATGTCGCTAAGACGCCTTGCCCCATGGTGGGCGCCAACTGTCATGGTTCTAAGCCTGACAGTACGAGTAGGGGGTACAAATGAGGAGGTAAGGCCTTAGCTATGGTGGAGTTGTACACGAGGTGTTTTACGAGTTCAGGCTCTTCTCGGAGGAAGTAACAGCCCTACGTCTCGGTGCCCGGAGGCGGTCGACAGATATGTGTATAGATGTGAGTTACAGGGATGCAAACCCTTGTACAGGAGGAGGGGGGTGGTGGCTTATATAGTGTGCCAGGACCCCACCCATGCCCCACGTAACCAAGGGTTCAATGTACATTAAGGTAGACGTTACAGATAACATCTACAGTAAAGAGTAATAAATTCATTCACTATGGCGAGTAAATACCAGACCGTTATTGTCCTAAGGGACCTTTGACCTTCGGGGGTCGAGTGCCTTGGATTGGTCGAGTGGAGTTGAGTCGTCTTGTAGGTGATGTCCAGTCGAGTGGGATGTCCTCTAGGGTCGTCTCAGTTGACTGTCTTTGTCATCGCAGGTTTTGTTCTTTGATCTTATGAGGTAGTGACCTTGGGTGGGGTACCTTGGTCAGGCCTGTGACCCTACCCTAGGTCTATAACCTCGTCACCGGGTAGGAAATATTAGCGGGACCGAGTTAGGAATTTGGGGTTTGGACATATGTTGGATAAAGAAAGTGGCTGAGCGTTTTGGAGCAATATCACTAAGCACTTGAGCAACCAGGTTATCAAGCAACACCTCACCCCCTTTTAATAGTATTCGCTTTTTATTTACTCAATGTGATCTTGGATCACTTAAACAAAAATATAGAGTCTTGAGCTTTTGCCAATCCTTGGACTTAGCATTTTGAAGGGGTTGCACATCATCTTGTCATTGCCACACTACTGTTGAACTTCTCTAAAATATACTAGATAAAAGTAACTAGTCCAACAAAAGAGATGTTGAAATTAATTAGAAAAACCACCAAGGGAGCACTTGTGCTTTCAACTTGAGGTGAGCTTCATCCAGTTTCCGCGTGTCGGCCCCATGCAAGGATACAAGTTTTCTCCTGGCATCCTCTTTCATCTTTTTGTAGTAGGGGTCGCTGAAGACCAAGGCGAGTTTGCCGGGGAGTCCTTGTTCGTTCTGCCCCAGACTCTGTAGGGACCATGGATTTTGACAAGCTTCTGACAGGCCAAGCCTGAAACCTTGGGCGCTTTAACATCGTCCGTAGTTTCCACCATAGCGAGCTTGCAATCGATGTTTTTAACAAACCCGGCGAAGCGGTCACAAGCATTTGTGGCCACGCAGTGGTGGTAGATGAGGACATGATGGCGCACAAAAAATTGGTTGACGGCAACCTTCTAATCTATCCCGAGATGACCGATGGTGTATTGGAGATCAATGCCACCACTTTGTACTGGTCTCGAGCAGGAATGTGCTACTTGGTGTCGATGTAGATCTCCATGATTGCCGGGTCATCATTGTACACCACCGAGAGGCACATATCCCCCGCGTGGGTCTGCAATTGCAGCACACCAAACTCCATTGGAGCACTTCTCAATATCCTCTTTGTATGTATCGTTGTGGGTGTGCTCGTTGTGTTGTGGCACGTGAACGAAAGGTCGAACATACTAAGGTTATAATGGCCGTGGGAATTAATGGGGAAGCCGGACGGCGTGGAATATCAGCATGCTCGGATGACAGTTTTTACAGAGCGTAACTCCATCACGCCGCAAATAACTGCATCATGGCAATGCGCACGGAGCAACCGCATGAATATGGGGCCCCCAAGACCGTGTGTAGGCCCCAACAATAGGTAGATCACGCGCGGAGAACGCGATGACAGAGCACGTGGAACGATGCAAATAGAGCACTCCGCAGCCACCTAACGGCTAGTAGAGCACGGCGAGGGACACGATCAGAGGCTAGCACAGTGAGGTGAGCACGAGCAATGGACAAGGGTGCACTGGCTAATTGTGTGGGAAGACCGATAAAAACAAACACATTTCCTTCTAATTAGTTATGTGTGTGTTCTTAGTAAACAATGCTTGCCGCTAAATTAGTGTTTGTCATTCTTGAAATGATCATAGACATGTTCCTTAGATTATTCATTTTCCATGATTTTCTCAACCTGCACAGCATCTACGGTCTCTATGTACAGAACAACATTCTTTACTATGCATAGTGTGCTCTATTTGGCACACGAGTATATGGACACAGCCATGGGCGAGCAGTGTGCCTACACTCGTCGTGCTAGCTATGTGATAAGTTCACATTATGGAATTTTATGATCACGCCGCTATTTCTCGTCACTTCCTCATCGGTTTCCCCCTGTCACCCTATCGGGGCTCTGGGACAGGGGTAACCTAGGGCCATCTGTCTGCGGCCCAGCACGCGGCTCCATCAACGGCCCGGCGAGGCCCAGCACCAAGACTTTGTGAGAAAGACCATCGGGAGGACTTCTGCCTCACGAGGAGAACTACATCAGAGCCTCCAGAGGATCAGTCTCTCGAAGCCGCCTTCTGAGGGAAGGACATCTCTAGGCTCGGCACCCAGCTTCACGAGGTGCGTGTGACGTGAGCCGTGACGAATGAGGACAGAAGGGTGCCAGCTGGTGTAGGCAAGGATAATTTCCTCTTTGGTGCTAAAGAGGCAAGGACGTGCATGGTTTCTCAAGGAATCCCCCAAAGGTTTCCGTTTCAGTGCCACAAGACCAAGAACACTGGCTCGGTAATATGGAGGTCATCACCGGGCCCACCTGGGCATCATGACCAGAAGCTTTGCAGACAAAGGCCACCTTTAGTCAGGATAGTATGTACTACTGTCCCCCTTAAAAATTGGCCATTGTGGTATCCCTTCCCACCTAAGCCATGAGAAAAGAGGACCAGGCCAGTGTAACTGTAGGCCATTCTCCACCATAGAGAAGGGATAGAAAGATCAAACCGAGAGAGATAGAACCAGATTGAGTCCTGAGCCCTCACTAGGCACCTGATCCTTGTACTAGTTCATACTCATCCTCCTCGCAAGGCAATCCACCACAAAGCAGGAGTAGAGATTTGCACCGCAAAGGCCCGAACCTGGGTAATTCATCATATTCCTTCCTTCTCCTTCGCGCTCGCTCGAACACGACGAAGCATGGCTTCGCGCGATGAGCAGTTGATTATAGAATAGTGGAGTCCTTCGTGCATGCCCCAGTGTTCGAACCTTTCAAGGGACTGTGGATACCCGATTCAGACAATTGGCGCGCCAGGTAGGGGTGTGTGCCGAAGCTCCTCCGATCTGCTCCTAGCCATGCTCCAATCGCATTGTGACTCTACTATGGATGACGCTGCTCGCCCCGTTGCCCCCTTAAGCGCTGCGAGTTGCCTAGCATTCACTCCCGACTTGCGGGAGTGAAGTGACCGGCAAAGTTTAGGCCGGTGTTGCCCTCACGCTACGATGAAGCGGCAAACCCTGGAGAGTTCCTCTAGTTGTACGCCTAGAGCATCCTGGTGGCGGGTAGCTATGACAAAGCCATGGCTAACTAGCTCCCTATGGCTCTCAAGGGTGCCTCGCGCTCTTGGTTCTTTATCCCCCACAGGCCTTGGTCTCTCCTTGGGAAGAGCTTCGCGGTCAGTTCGTTGCGCGATTTGCGGTTCCCAGGCCCCACATGGTCGTGTGCATCCTCGACGGATCCCAAGCGCCTGCATCTGGGAATCATGCGAACATCTTCTGCTAGGCGGCCTCCCTTCGGCCTCGGCAGGAGGCTCCTCAGTACAACGCGCCACCATAGGTCGCCATCACCTTCGACTCCAGGGACCACCCTGAATCTATAACCGGTGCCAGCGCACCCCCAATGCTATGCACGCCCACCATCAGCAATGTGTTGGTCACCAAGACCCTCATCGGCAGTGGTGCGGGCCTCAATGTCCTCTCCATGGGGGTGTTCAAGATGCTCTAGGTGTCTGGCGACAAGCTCAAGCCCACTAGGCCATTCTCTAGGGTGATCAGTGGCACTTACACTCCCCTAGGCAGTTGTGCCTCCTGGTAACCTTCGACACCCGCGACAGCTACCGCACCGAGTTGATCGACTTCGATATGGCCGCATGGTCTTCCCTTTTAACGCCATCTTGGGGTAACCCACACTCGCCAATTTCATGGCAGCTACTCATCCTGGCTACAACATCATAAAGATGTGGGGTAGCGGCAGCATCATCACAGTGGCTGGGGACATGGAAAATGCGGTCTGGACCCTCAAGCTCGTGTATGGGGACACGGCGGCCTCATTCCCTTGCGCGGAAGACGTCTTGGGAGACCCAGAGGCTACTCCGACAAGAAAGAAGTAGTTGTTCTCCCATGACCACGCTGAGATGAAGAGGGTGCCGGTCGACATTGATGGCCCATGCACCACCTTCACCATCGGCACCGGCCTTCCCATGGAGCAGGAAGAGGCGCCGGTCACTTTCCTCCGAGGGAACAAGACCATGTTCACATGAAAGGCATCAGATTTGGTTGGTGTCCAGAGGGAAGTAACCGAGCACCTGGTGGTGTGCCCCCAATGCCCGCCCGGTCAAGCAGAAAGCGCGGCGTCAGGCACCAGAGATACTAGCGTGAGGCAGGGGTTATTCGAGAGGTACAGCATCCGGAGTGGATCGCCAACCCGGTTGTCGTCCCGAAGAAGGGTGGAAAGGAGCGCATGTGCATCGACTTCACGAACCTTAACAAAGCGTGCCCGCAGGACCCATTCCCGCTTCCTCGCATCGACCAGATTGTGGACTCTACAGCGGAATGCAACCTGTTGTGCTTCCTGGATGCGTTCTTGGGCTACCGCCATATCGAGATGGTAGCAGACGACGTCTATAAGACATACTTCATTTCTCTGTATGGCGTGTATTGCTAAGCCTGCATGCCCTTCGGACTAAGGAGCACCTGCGGCACCTTCCATCGGCTAATGCACAGCACGCTGGGTCACAGCTGGGGAGAAATGCGGAGGCCTACGTCGATGACATTGTGGTCAAGTCGCGTGAGGCTAAAATCTTGATTGATGATTTGGGAGAAACGCTCGCGAACTAGCGCAAAGTAAGCATGATACTTAATCCAGAAAAATACGTTGTTGGCATCCCCTCCGGTAAGCCGCTCGGTTTCCTCATCTCCGACCAAGAAATCTAAGCAAACCTTGAGAAGATCAAGGCTATCGAGATGGTGTGACTGAGGGAGTCCTGGACTAGGGGGTCCTCGGATGGCTGGATTCCTCGTTATTGGCCGGACTGGTGGGCCATGAAGATCGACAGAGAAGATTATCCCTCGTGTTCGGATAGGACTCCTATGTGTGTACAATGGCAAGTTTAAATCTGGGTGTAATATTTCCTTCCTCTACAAGATGATTACGTACAACCCTAGGTCTCTCCAGTGCATATATAAACCGGAGGATTTAGTCCGTAGAGACAATCACAATTACCATACGCTAGACATCTAGGGTTTGGCCATTACTATCTTGAGGTAGATCAACTCTTGTAATCCTCATATTCATCAAGATTAATCTAGCAGGAAGTAGGGTATTACCTCCATTAAGAGGGCCCGTACATGGGTAAACGCCGTGTCCTTGTCCCCCCTGGTACCATCGATCCTTAGACACACAGTTCGGGACCCCCTACCCGAGATCCGCCGGTTATGACACCGATATTGGTTCTTTCATTGAGAGTTCTGCTGTGTTGTCGACAGTAGGATTGATGGCTTGCTTCATCATCAGAGATGGCGCCACCCCCGGGGAGATCTTCCTCCCCGGTCAGCTTTTCGTGTTTGGCGGCTTCGTGCTAGGCGCCAACTCGGATGGCCACCTTGAGCAGGTTGACAGCTATGCCCCTGGTCATCAGATCAGGTTCAGCAGTCTAAATTACATTGCCCACAGCCGAGGAGATTTGATCTTCGAAGGATTCCCACCCTCGGCTGTCGCTCCCTGCCTACGTGATGAAGACATCTCAGATCTATCATCAAATCATGTTCAGGGGTCAACATCCATGTCCGCTCTGTCCCTAGATCCGGAGAAGATCACTTTGTCCGAAGACGGGAGGATAAACCCCGCGGGACTCTCCCCTCCATGGTACTTTTAGCCGGAGGATCAGCGACGATCATTTCGCTCACAGACCCAGAATTGAACGGGACTCTCCCCACTGCTGGGAAGCCGGACTCGTTTCCAATTAAGAGCTTTGAACTCTTGGGATCCACACTCTCCTAGATCGACCAAGTGGGCATCATCGAGCCGGGCTCCACAGACCCCCAGACTACTGTATAGCTCTCGCTCTTAAACGAGGCGCTGGACTTGCTGCAATCTCTCGCCATTACGGAGGATTCACCTTCGAACTATGCCTAGTTAAAACTGGGGGCTGAGATCAGTGAATTTCGGTTCCACCCACCACCCACTTCATAGCCTTGGTCGAAGACTTAACCGACATACTAGACAATGCTTCTGAAGACATCGATGGCATGGACCACGACGTCGAAGCTTATCTAGGTCAAAATCCGCCTGTCACCGGGCGATGGATGGCCACTTCTACATACGACATATACATGGTGGACACACCCAAGGAGAAGGACGACGATGGCGATAAAGATCCAGAGGAGGATAAGCCCATTGACGAACCTCCTAAGTGTCGGTGCCAGCGGCACCGCTCACGATCGCGTCGAAAAAGGGAAAGTAATACCGGCACCGGAGACAATGAAGCTCCGGAGGATGCCGAAGACTCCGTAGAGCCAGTGCTAGAGCAGGACGAGCGGGAGGATGGCCAATGCAGTCCCGAACAACTCGCCGATCACCATGATTCCGAAGACAATAACTATCTACCTACCTCCAAAGAGGAACCCCTCGAACAAGAACGCTTTCAACAATGGCTTATTGCCACAGCAAGGAGCCCGAAAAAGCAACAGGAGTGACTTAAAAGCCGAACAGGATATGCTCAACGACGGTTGGAATGAAGTGCTAGATGCTGAAGAAAGATAAGGCCGTGAGCGCCAAAGAAAGAGCGAGCCTAAGCGAAAGTTGCTGCAACAATTCGACGACGAGGCCCTTGCGCCAATTCCGTCGAGGCACGATCAGGTCGATCAACCGGACGAACCACCTTGTGGATGGGAGAAAGCGGCTAGCAATGCCGTATATCAACCTGCCCCTCCCAAAGGCAAAGGAAGGGATACGTTGGCTCAGGTCTACAAGTATGACCTACCTCAAGACCTGAACAATAAAGCCGGTCAGGCCAGATCGATCTACGGGTCAAGAGAACGTGCTCCCTCATGGGATGATGGCTATGAAGCCAAGCACACCAGATATAATCAAGTTAGCTGTCATTACCAAACACAGATGCCGTCCGTACTACGTCACGATGTCGCACGATACAGGGGCGCTGCACACCCTATGTGCTTTACCGATGAGGTGATGGATCACCAATTTTCGGAAGGATTTAAACCCATAAACATCGAGGCATATGATGGAACAACGGATCCCGCTGTATGGATTGAAGACTTTATTCTCCACATCCACATGGCTCGTGGAGATGACCTCCATGCCATCAAATACCTCCCTCTAAAGCTGGATGGGCCAGCACGACACTGGTTGAACAACCTCCCAGATAACTCCATTGGAAGATGGGAAGATTTAGAGGATGCTTTTCGGGCTAATTTCCAGGGGACTTATGTCCGACCACTGGATGTTGATGATTTAAGTCACATAACCCAGCAATCCGGAGAGCCAGCCTGCTAGCTCTAGAATCGGTTCTTAACTAAAAAGAACCAAATTGACGACTATCGGGACGCCGAAGCATTAGCAACATTTAAACACAGCGTCCGCGACGAATGGCTCACATGACACCTCTGCCAGGAGAAGCCGAATACAATGGCAACCCTTACTACACTTACGACCCGCTTTTGCGTGGGCGAAGACACCTAGTTGGCTTGTAGAAGCAACAGTACCAGCGACCCGGGCACTTCCGAAGTTAGGGATGGCAATGGCAAGCCACAACGCATTAAGAATAAGCGTCGGAACAATAACGGAGAAACAGATGACATGGCGGTAAATGCCGGATTCAGTGGCTCCAGATCCAGTCAACAAAAGAAGCCATTCAAAGGCAATAGGGATGGTTCATCCAACCTGGACAAGATTTTAGAGAGACCTTGCCAGATTCATGGCAACCCTGACAAACCTGCAAATGAAACCAACATAAATTGTTGGGTCTTCAAGCAGGCCGGCAAGCTAAACACCGAACACAAGGGGAAAGGACCTCAAAGCGAGGACGAAGGCGAGCATCGCCCACCGAATACTAGGGGACAGAAGCAATTTCCCCCTAAGCGGCAAGCGCGGGCAACCTCGCCCCATCCACGAGGCATGAAGACGTCGCCGGAGTTGATGACCTAGACTTCCGCTTCAGAAGCTTGGCTGCAACACTTGGTGTATTGCAGCCATAACATGATGGGCCCCCGTGACGACACCTCCACTGCGAAGAACCGTGGAAGCTAGATCCATGTGCGTGATGGCATAGCCGACCACACCACGAACTCACGGGATGTCCCTTTGGCGTGGGTCCAGGAGTGTGGCATGGCCTGAATGTTTTTTTTTCTATCATCATTATGACACTTCTATCACGATAATTGTGACAAAAAATTGTATCATCATAGATGTGGTGGGCTCCTACTTCTATCACAAAAAAATCATGACATAAAATGGGCTTTTCGTCCTGGGCGGGATGGAGACACAACTGCATGACATTCTTTGGGCCGTCCAGGACGGAAAAAATCGCGGTAGAAGGGAGGGCGAGGAAAATTTCAGGGAGTTCTCGATTACGACGACTTGTCGAGGTGGAGCGATGCACAGAGGTTTGCGCGTTTCTCTCGTTCATGTTGCATGTATGTGCGAGGCGTTGGGCAAGGCGTTCGCGTACTGAACCCGAGCGATTGCAGTAGCTACGTTATTGAACCCGAGCTATCGATCCCTTCGTTGCTAACTGAACTTGATCGACTCTTCGCTGCTAACTGAACCCGATCGATCACTTCTGCTGCTTACTGAAGCCGATCGAACCTACTGCCTCTTGATGCACACTGAACGTGGGGTTGGTTGAACGAGTCAAGACGTATGTGGTTGGGTTTGGATGAACAGTTGCCGGTGGGTATTAGATGAACAGGACCCCGTGGTAGGAGGCCGTTGCAGTTGTCGCTGGATGAACTGGACATCGAGACAAGGCCGCCACAGCAGAGGCGTTGGGGTGGATGAATAGGACCCCATGGAGGGCTGGTTGAACAGTAGTCGGTTGAGGGCTGGTTGGATGAACAGGATCCCATGGAGGGCTGGATGAACATGACCCCGTGGAGCGCTAGATGAACAGGACCCCGTGGAGGGCTTCTTCAACAATAGCCGGTGGAGGCAGAGGAAGACGCGATGGATGAACAGTGCATGTTGACGCTAGAGGAAGTCGACGGTGGATGAATAGTAGCCCGTGGAGTCCCGTTTTGCTGTACGCCACGCCCCTCCCGATGAACAGGACCCCCATTTTGACCGTAGCTCTCCAACACAAGTCTTTTTCATCCGTTTTGAGGTACGCCAAACCCCTCCCGATAAACATGATCCTATTTCGACCGTAGCCGGTCGAGCAGAAGGTTGTTTCCTCTGTTTTGCGGTACGCCAGACCCTTCCCGATCAACAGGACCCTGTTTCGACCATACGTGCTCCAACAAAAGGCCGTTTTCCTCCGTGTTGTGATACACCACCCTAGGTTTTGGCTGTTCCATTCAAGCCAGTTTCATCCCGATGAACACGACGTTGTTTCTCTGTTCTGACCATGCTGGTTTGCCCCCAATGAACACGACGCCGTTGCTGCGTATGTATGCGCGAGTACACATTCGAGACATTGCCCGTATGTTCGTACGTAGCCATGTTTTTTGCCTTGTTGTTGTACGTACATATACACTGTTTTGAAGGGACTTCTTGAACTGCTACGTCGGCGACTCTACTACTACACGTGCCGCTGCTTGCTCGGCCACGGTGCATCGTTGCAGAGTGACCGGTCGACCAGTATGTATGTACACATTCACGACGAGAATGACAACGCTACGTACGCTTCGACCAGGTGTGTCCCGGCTATCAGGGAGGATAAGGAGGCAGTTCCTTGCGTGCGAAGTTATTGATGGTGGGTCCAAGCTGTCAGGGGGCTTTCGTTTTTCCTGCGCCTAATATGGAGACACTTTCCTTGCGTTCGAAGATATAGCTGGTAGTTCCCAGCTGTCAGGGGGATTTTTTTTCACAAAATACATCTAAGCCAAAATACATAGCCCTTCCGGTAGGTCCCTGCTATCAGGTGGAGGAATCATTATTTTGCGCGTAATAAGGAGGCACTTCCTTGCTATGGTCGTGGATTCTGCTATCAGCCTCTCCACGTATAGACCTCTTCCGATGTAAGCCGTTCCTTGACCACGTTGACCATGCCGCGCAGAGAGCACCAAGGAGGCGGACGACGGCGAGGCCTAGGAAGGGAATGACCCGGAGCCGGGGAAGAGTCGGCAGTTGTTTCCGACGCGGAGGGGTGTACGAGCGTTTACTGGTTGGGCTTCAGTATAAGCCTACCGTCGCCGGAGAATAAAAGCAGGTCTGGGTGAGTACAGGGATGGCCAGGCCAGCGATGGGAGTTGGGTGGGGCGGTGAGGCCTACGTGGCACCAGAGTTGGCCACAGGAGGCAGGAGCAGGCGGCACGACTGGCGCTGGTTTGGGCGGCTAGAGCAAGAAGACCAGAGGTTGAAGAAGCATTATGGCCATTGGATGGACATCGTATGGTCACTGCAGCTAGAGTCGTTCGTATTGACTAATAAGTTGACAAAGCCCTCTGTATGTGTCAACTTAGTAGGCCCACAAGTTAGCCTTCAATTACGGTGTGTCCAGATTGCTAGGGCAATATTCATTTTTTTTGTGCGTAATCAGCTGGCACTTCCTTGCGTGTGAAGATGTTCTCTGGTTTTTTTACTTTCTTCTTTTTCGTGTTAGAATAAAAATAAAACAATTTAACATCTTCGGTACAATCTATATTTTCATGAAATGGATCATAATAAAGCTGGTGGGTCCCAACTATCAGGGAGAGGAAACTTTTTATTTCCGCGGAATAAAGGAAGCACTTCCTTGCGTGCGAAGATGTAGCTGGTGGGTCAAACCTTTCAGGCGGTAAAATCATTTGTTTTCGCATAATAGGGGGGCACTTGTTGCATGTGGCCATGGGCCATGTGGGTCCCTACTGTCAGCCACTCCACGTACATGCCTCTTCCGATGGCTGCCGTTTGTTGACAAAGTTGACCACACCGCGCCGAGAGAACCAATGCAGTGAACGATGGCGAGTCTTAGGAAGGGAATGACCCGGAGCCGGCGAAGACACAATAGTGGATGCCCACGCGGAGGGTGGTACGAGGGTTCACTGGTATGGATGCGATGTGTGGTTGCCGTCGTTTGAGAAGAACATGAGGTGTTGGTGAGTAGAGGAATGGCCTGGACGGCGTTTGGGAGTAGGGTGGGCCGGTGAAGCCTGTGCGGCAGTACAACTGCCCACGGGAGGCGCGCGGTAGCAGGCGGTACCACCGGTGGTGGTTTGAGCGGCTGAAGTAAGAATATTCGAGATTGAAGAAGCACTACAGCCATTGGATGGACATCTAACAACCACTACTGCAAGAATCATGTCTTGACTATAAGTTGACAAAGCCATCTATATGCCTTAGTAGGCCCTAAGCCTTCCATTCATGTCACTGACTAAAATTATCATAAAAAATAGTAGGCCCACAAGTGAGCCTCACATCTATGGTAGAGAACATATAGCCCATTTGCGATTTGTAATAATGTACAACCCATTTTTGAATTCTAATGCAATTTAGTACAACCCATTTACAGCCTGTTAAAATTGCAACCCATTTTCTAGCCAGGACAATGATTAATAATTTCAACCAACCGCTCAAAACAGAATTCAATAAAAAAACACATTTTGATGGGATCCGATATGTTTTTATCCAGAAATTTTGACTCAGGTGAAATATAATTTCAAAATGAATTTGTATTAGGTAAAAATCTAACGAAATATTGCGTGCTCAATAAGCAATGAATTACAAAATTTAAATTCAAAAAATATTTTTTTGAAACTAATTACCCGTTTGGTGCGTTTTTGTATATTTACGGCCCTATTTTTCTAAATTACATCCCTTTTATTATTTTTAAAGCCCATTTTCTTGTTAGGCTTAATGCATCACTCCAAGGAAAGATTTACAGCCCAGCGGGGCAGAGAATAAAAAGTTTACTTGGGTTGGTTATTCCGCAAACAAAGTATAGCCATTTTCACCTTGAAAAATTAATATCTGGGCTGGATATTTGGTCGACATGAATAATAGCCTGGCCTAGACGGGCCACAGCCCGGCCGGTTGATCTCATCTGAACAACAACAAAAACATCGCTAAAAAAAACTCCGCATACAACTCAAAAAACAAATACTGCTCGAGCTGCTGGATCCAGCTATCGGCCTCTCCATGTACAATGGTGTGGGACCGTGATGTCAGAAAACAAGGTGGAAACAAAAATATATAAGTTTAGTATATATAATAAGGAGGAACTTGCATACGTACGGCTATGGCCCTGGTGGGTCCCTACTATCATCCCCTCCAAGTAAAGTCATCTCCTGATTCCTCATGTTCGTTGACCATGTTGACAAGTGACAACGCTCAGCGCCACGGGTGAGAGCAACAACTCGAAGGACGACAGAGAGGGCCTCGCGGGCCCTACGGATGCTCTAATACAGCGCCCGCTGCTCATTTAGGAAGCCAGGATCATCGGACTCGTATGAGCACCTTTGAGAGACTGAGCCGACCCGGGGTCTGTAACAAAAACCGACGAGTTACACGTGTAATTTTAGAGACTAGTGTATATTTTACCAGTCGATATCGACCAACCAAGCGCTTCGCCCAAGGTCATCTTCTTTCATTTATGATCCAATCACGGCCTAAGATGATGAGTTGGTTGGAAAATCATATGGTTTCACCTCTAACCTACATGAGTTGTCGGATAAGCTACAAATGAAACATAAGACGATAAGCAAAGAAATAACAAAAGAGGATGGTCTTCTTAACATGCAAATCATTGGCATTAGATCAACACGCAACCCAATATGAAACATTATTCTTAGGAGGCACGGTGAACAACTAGTGATGCCGCATGCCAGAGCGTTCCAAGATCAACTTTGCAATCGAACCCAGAAGGCCTAGCATTTCATAGACAACATTCAGAAGAAACTCTTAAAATACATTACATAAGTCAACATTCATGTGACTATGCATCTCAGCAGAGTAAATATTTACTTCTGGACTGAACACAGGAATAGGAAAAAACGATCGACGCTGCTCACAGCAAAGGGCGTCCCACTCCAAAATATAAAATGCATGTCTTCTGTCTAATATTAATGAGCAAAATTTGACAAGGTTTTCCGATTCCAATATATTAAACTAATGTCTTATTGCTAACATCAATGATTAATCTTTGACAAACTCCTCCCTTTCAAAATATGTAATGCCTATGATTGTGGAACGGGCAAAGTTTGTCATCAGTTTGCACATTGAAATGGCACATGGAGCCAGATTAACCAGTGTATCTTTTTCTGCAGTTCCACTGAAATCACAAAATGTCTAGCGTAGCATGGTGGATTTCGTATTTATATGTTTCAAGGCGTTGAAGATGTTGGCAGCTGCATTCAAGTAGATAGTCCGGTGGCCCAAGGAGACGACCAATGATTAGAGAACCATTGATAGATTGTGCATGATGGAATAATTATGGAGGACACGAACCATCTGAACATTTTATGCAGTTCCACTGAAATCAAGCTAAGCAACCATGTCTGCATAAATACCAAAAAAGCATGACGAATATAATGGTGGTACTAGTTTATTAAACATACACTTACAACTATAATCATCTTCTTTATCTTAACAGGAAAACATAGCAATACAATAGCTTAAATTAAACATCTATTCAAAACAATACAACAATATAAGTAGCACAACATAAAAAAGCACAATCATGTGGATGAAGGCCGATAGTGATCTCGTTTGTTAAAGTTGCGTCGGCAACTGACTTGGTCAAACATTTCCTTGTGGAGTGAATTTTGCACCCCACGTGTTGCTGAGTTTCGCATTCTCTCTGGAGACTAGTCATGTCACCAGCATCTACTAATACTCTGTAAAGCTTCTCGATCATTCCTTGTCTAATGTGGCGCAAATAGTGACTGCTTATTTCTGCAAAGTGGAATGACCAACTAGGCCCAATAATGCAAAAGTTTGCCTAACACATTGGCTCCTTTTGTGTAGTTCAACCAAAATCAAAGTTGAAATAGAACCGAGCAGAAGTTTTGATATCCATGTATACAACAATTGGTATAAAGGAAACAATTACTGAGAAATAACGATTGATGACTTATACTCTGAGAAGAAAAAATGTCTACCTTATCTTAATGGGAAACAAAGCGGGAGAGTAGCAATTCTCAAACAGTGTGATTCATTCATATTAACCCAGGCATTATCTTAACAATACCTTGTTTCAACATGTATAAAGAACGACAAAGTAGAAAAGTACCATTCTAAAACAATGCAACTGATTCATATTAACAGAGATATTATCTTAACAATACCTTGGTTAAACATGTAGAAAGAACTACAAAGCAGGATAGTTCAATTTGTAAAACATTGTAACTGGTATATATATATTAACAGAGACGTTATCTCAACAATACATTTCTTAAACATGTACTCTGGCCGATCCCTAACAGAAATGGTACCCCCGCCGATCCCTAACAAGTGTTGCAGTTTTGAACTAAGACTCACTAGTTAATTATGAGAGTGGCATTGCTAAATTTTACAGGTGGCATTGGATTAACAAAAAGCATAAATAGTTCCTGGGGAGAGTGGGCGCAACATCACCATGTGCTTCCATCTACTTATAAAGGGGGTGATGCAGAGTTTGTTGTAACAAAGCAACAATAATCATGTCTGGGTTGGTCCCATTTTTGTTAACTTAATGGGAAAAGACAGCAATACAATAGCTTCAATTCAACATTTATTTAAAACAGTGCCAGTACAAGTAGCACAACTTCTGAAAGCACACTACACGATCATGTGGATGAAGGCCGGTACAAACCTTTCATGATGCAGTCAAGATCACCTACGAATCTGCCAACACGAATAGGAAATCCAATCTCATTTTGTGTAGTTCAACTAAATCAAGCAAAGTCGCCGGTGTGACATTAAAGTTCGCAATAGCAACAAGTTGAATAGATATCCCTATTTTAACAGAGGAAAAAAAGGAAACAATTACTTCCCAATAAAGGAGGATGAAACATATGGAGACAAAAAGAAGCATCTACCTTATCTTGATGGAAAACAAAGTAGGACATTAGCATTTCTAAAACGGTTGCATTGATTCATATTAACAGAGACATTCTCTTAAACCAACATTCGTTGAAAATGTAATTTACTGTTAAAAGTAGCATTGCTTCCATTTTCCAGCGGCATTCTTAGATTAACAACAACAAAATAGTTGTATGGGACATGGGACATGGGACATGCCAGCACTATGTGCGTCAACACGCATAAATGGGTGATGTAGAGTATGTTGCCAAGCAGCATATCTACGTTGGTCCCATATTTTTATCTTTGAACCTTTTTCCAATGTGAGGTCAGTAAATCTAGTCCTGCACAAACTACCCGACCCCCCAGTTTCTTTCCTTTTTTCAACAAAGATCGGTTCCTTTCCACAAACCGATCTGTAGTTTCTTTACAGATGTGAGTACTGGGTAACCCCCTTTTTCCCTTTTCGACCAACAAAGCGGCTCGATAGCCAGTCTATACTACTTTCCCTCCCTCATTTCCTCATTTAACCACGTCCTAGATTCATGATCCACCCCACCCCGCCGTTCTTTACTCTTTGAACCAAGACCCAGATTCGACGGAACACAATCGAAAAAGATCTGCATGTAGTTAGAGAAATGATGGTTTCATAGAAAGTTATAGCTTAGGGTCATTGGGATGTGGCTAGGGTGCTGCGGGAGGCCGGATCTACCCACACTACGTACGACAGCGAGGAAGAAGGGGTCAGAGGCCCTTCCACACAGGGGCTGGGTGAAAGAGAACAACGCAGCCGACAGTGGATTGCCTCCCTCGCTGAAGGTGACAGAGTGAACGCTGCACTTCCTCCCCTTCCCGGTGCAACAGGATGTAGACCGCTCCTTCACCAGCTGTGTGGGGGGAGAGAGAGGCCAACACAGTCTTGTTTACATCCGATGAAGAGGGTGAGAGATTGTGAATAGAGCAAACCCTAGCAAAGGAATGCTAAGCCTCCGACGTGTATATATATGTAGTGCAGCGAGAGTGTGAAGAGTGCAAACCTTAGCGAACAAGCGCTGAGGCTCCAACTTATATAGTACTAATCAAGTGGAGTGGTTTTCTTTTTCTCTCCATAACAATCGCTTTAAATTGTCTACAAAACGGAACTCTTTGTTTAACGTACCAGTGAAGAAAACTATGAACAACTAGCGATCCACGCGTTCTAGTCGCACTTCCTATCTTTCACGTGCGGTACACTACCGTCTGTTAAGTGAACAACCACACACGTACAAAATTATCAGAAAGGTTTGAGAGTGTGTACAAATAAAGAAATTTAATTTCAACTAATTTGTATCTACAGTTTTCCCTCTCTCAATAATTATGGTTTGTTGTGTTCGGCCTAAACTTGGTCAAACTTTTTAAAGTTTGACTTCAGTCAAATCTAATACTCCCTCCATTTTTATATACAAGGCCAGAATCAAAATTACAACTTGCTACGATACAAGGCCACAAACACCAACCGAGACAAAGTTGTGAGAAGGCTTAGAAATCGATACAAAACATTGCTCTTAGTACCAAGGTCGATGCTTCTTCAAGGAAACATTTGGTTCACATCCAATTGTGTGATAAAATTACACCAACGTAAATGACTGCTGCAAGAAGAACTGATGAAGGATATCATCTTTGTGGTGTCACAAAGAGCACTGATGGAAGACAAGCCTTTCTTCATTGAACATCGATTTGCTTCACCAGCCCATGCAACCATGAGACGCAACCTTGAGCATCGATAGATCATCGTGGGGATGCATCATCTATGTTGGCATCAAGTTTGCGTCAGGCACCAATGCAGTTTGATAATCCTCACTGTGGTTTGTTTCTTCTCTGTAATCAAGCTCGAGGAAGGAAGAACCACTTGGCAGAAGACAGTTAGGAGAAACAATAGTGCACATCGATTTTTTTGCAGTTCCACTAATATTGAGGAAGACACACCCGGTTATGGAGATACTTATCGCTGTTTGCAAAAAAAGGATATTTACTTAGTGTCGTTACTTGGTTTTGGAAGTGGAACAAGATTAACAGCGGCGTCTTAATTGTCAATAAGAATTAATGAAATGTACACAAAAATATAGAAGGATCATGATTATCTTGATGTGAACTAAAGCGGAAAAAATAAACTAAAGCAGGACAGAAGCATTTGTCGACGCCTCTTGATTGGCAGCATCATTACTTTAAAGGGACGTGACTTTAACATGGGCATTGTTAGATTTTGCCTTTGATAGTTTTATATATTAGGAGAAGCAATATGAGCATATGGACAATGACCGCACAACCATCCTGTATTGTTGTAAAAAAACATTTATACCAACACCGAGGCATAAACTAGGACAACTTTTAGAGTAGGCGATGCTACAACCAGCCGACGAACCCTAGCTATAGTACATGGGGAGCCGGGGAGTAGTGTTATAGAAGAAAAGATGCATGGAGCGACCCGGGGAGCTGGACTGGTACAATGAAGCATGAAATCCAAAAGAAGTAATACCTTAGGTGGGTGAGACGCGGCTTAGGCGGGCGTGCGGCCAAGATCTACCCACACGATGACAACGAACAAGGGCGCGAAGACTTTCATCAGTGCCGGTGTAGGCTCCGAGAGGACGGTGCACATCGGCTTCCTCCATCGCCGACGGCGACAACGTCAACGCTGGACCTCCTCACCTCTCGCAGCGGACGAGATCCGGCTGGATCTGTGACCACCGGTGAGGAGAGAGATTGAGAGAGCGAGACACAAGAAACCCTATCAAAGAAGAGGCTATATGTAGAATGGAGTAAATAAATCTCTCTATAACAGTGGTTTAAAACAGAATACGCACGTTCCCAGAAAAAATAAACGAAAACTGGTGGACAAATCTTTTTTTAACGTGCCAAGAAAGAAAACTCAATCTTTCTTCAAAAAAAGAAAGAAAACTCAATCAATAACACGCCCCCACTTCCAGGTTGCACTTTGTATCGCTCCCGTGTGGTGCTCGACCTTCCATTATTAAGTGAACAAATTAAAGGGTCAAATTGTTACGTACGTAATGTATCTTCGTGTACAAATCCGCTCCATCCTGTACTCGCGGGTATGTTGGAGGCAGAGTGAATGCGTGTACATTTCATCTTGTATGTACTACTCCATTTATCTCACTTCTTCTTGTTACTCACTCCTATGATATTCCTATCTCACTAAGTTTGTGTGTGGGGGGGGGAGGGGGAGAGAACGAGACATCGATGACGTGTACGAGTAGTTGCAAGAGTCGCACTATGTGTGTGTGTGTGCACACACACATAGACATGCATATCCGTGTTTATGTAAAATTCTTACTGGTACTTCCATCTCCATCTCTATCTCCATCTCCAATCATATGTGTCCAACTGGCACATTATTTACATTATTAATACTTAGGTAGACTAGCCATAGTGGGAGTAACTTCAACAGTAACATCGAGTCCAACTCAGCAAATTTGCTTATGTGTCAATGAGTTAATGAGGAGAGAGGTTGTTTGAGTAACTTAGCTAGTAGTTACTATAACATCACATGTCACAATGCAATATGAGTCTATAACCTAATAAATGAAGCTTTGCATGATACCACATTTATGTTACTACCCACTATGAAGGTAGTAACATAATCTAGAGATATGTGTATGTTACTAGTGTATGTTGTACTATCCATTGTGGCTAGTCATAGTATGTCCAACACCTCTTGTTTGCGGCCGTCCCTACTACTGCCAAGCCCGCTCCTGACCGCCCTGGCCAACTCGAACCCTCATCATCACCCGCGCGCACTTCCCTCCCGGAACGGTCAATGCCGCATTCATGCCCGGCTAGAGCGGACGCGACCTCTCACTAGCGCCGGCATTGAAGGGGCGCACAACCCACGCCGCTTCTTGGTGCACGTGACTGCTCGGCGTTCAAACGTCACCATGGGTGGCCACAATATACAATGGAGTAAAAAAGTTCTTGGGAGTCCGTGCTATAGCTAGTTGTCCTCCCCCTCCGCGTCTATCTCTGCCAGTAGTGCTACTACGATCTTCGTCCTGTTTTATTGGTCCTCATTGTAATCTATGCCAAATTTTGACCATAAATTTAACGAACAAAATGTTCATGCATGTCATCAAAAATTATATTATTGAAAACTATGTTCCAGTACAAATCCAATGATATAATTTTTGTTGACATGCACTAATATTTTATCAGTGAAATCTTTGGACAAAATTTAGTACAAGTTACAAAAGGGACTAATAAACCAGGACTGATGTAGTACCACATGGGGCGATCCATCGACAAGCAGGCGGGGAAGTTTGAGTCAATTTGCGGTGAGTGGCTTGCCGAGCGACGGAGCGTGTGGGTGGAGGAGGGTGAGACCCGAACGCAACAGACGTGATTTAAACATTGGTTTTGCTCGAGGGTGCAATCCAACAAAATGGAACATTAGTTTCCAAAAGATTACTGTACTGCATTAGGGAGAAGCGGATTCAACGAAGAGTGATGGTTTGCTTCTTCCGTCCAAAAGAATATTGTACTACATGCAGCTGTCTCTCTCTCCGTTTTTGCATGCATGTGACGCGACTATCTCTCTTTGTGCAAGCTTGCCTTAAGCATGGTTAGATCATGGTTAATAGTATAGCCAACTGCTAGCTATAAGCCATTGCCATGTAATCTATAGCCCATCTTATAGCCAATATGTACAATGGTTGATTAGAAGAGTGTACTACTTTTTTATTATATGGCCCACCTTTGACTCTCACAAAGTGCCTAGGAGCACGTGCTAGAGCTGGCTCTTTAACAAGAGCCCGCTTACCTTCTCTCTCCACTTTTCTTTCCTCCAACTAAGAAAGAATATACTAATTTATTTCTTATAGCCAGTTGACTCAGCTCTATTCCACTTGCTCTTAATAATATAGCTGGTTGATGGCTAACATGTTGACGTGTCATCTATAGCCGATGTAATAGTCAAAATGTATAGGCTACAAGAGATGAAGAAAGTACTACTCCCTCCATTCCCTTATACAAGAAAGTACTATTTCCTCGATTATTGTTAGTGGCCTTCCATATATATACATGCAAAATGTATTTTTCGTACGGTACTACACTAGTCGCCAATGTAATAGTCAACATGTATAGTAATGGTCTACAAGAAAGTACTCCCTCCATCTCAGTTTACAAGTCGTGCATGTGTACCTATGTCGTTAATTTGGGAATAGCAAACACGCTGTTGTGACAGAGAATTAAAGAAGAAAGAGAGGTAGTAACATAGGTAGATACCGTATCATGTTAAATGTTATGCTACATTGTAGTATCATGCATGGCAATAAATAGGATCATCTGTGATACTACTACATACTCTATGATACTATGCAATATGAAGGTAGTATCATACAATAGTATCATATGCATGATAGTAGTCTATGATACTACTCCCCACTATACGCATACAAAAAAGGATCGGAGGGAGTACGAAGCTTTCAGATTTTGTTTCATGTATATGCTAACTCCAAGGTTGCCCTGTTACAATATTCCATCAAATACAAAGGAAAACTAACACACAAGCTGATGCATCTCAATGATTCACAGATCATAGCCAATATTTACTTCACAACTAAAGACAAAAGTTGCGAGTGTGTGTACAATTTTTTTACTGATGGAGTCCCTAGGCCTTAAACCCTAAACCCCAAACAAGATTTAATTTCCTGGCTAGGTAGAACCTGTCGAAGGAAAGAAGCCCGGCACCCTTGGATCATAGGATTTTTTTGTGCAGTTCCACTAAAATCGAGCTGAGCATCCCTGTTGGCAAAGATATTGCAGAAGTGTGATTAGAATAATAGTAGTGGCACTATTTCAGGATACATAAACTCATAAAAATAGAAGCTGGTAGCAGTAGGGAACCCCCCCCCCTAAAAATGTTGAGAAAGATCCACATGGAGATGGAGCTATGTGGGGAGCTGCGGCAGTGGAGCAAGCCGGCTCCAAGAGGAAGTTGTACTACCTGGGACGTAGGGTTGTAGCTAGAAGGCCGGTGGGAGGAGGCATGAGCCCATACCGCGAGTACCCCCGACCGGGACGCGCCGACAATGGGTTTTCTCCCTCGCCGCTGCCGACCGCGTCTACGCAGAATATCCTCCCCTTCCCCCAACGGTGGGATCAGTACAGTTATGTGACCACCAGTGTGACCAGTGTCGTTCTATACGAGAGAGTATGAAGCGAGCTGTCGGATTCTAGGCTCCGCAAAACCCTTGTAAGTTCGAACACTTGGGTGCGTGCGAAGAACTCAACTTCCCCTATCTGCCTAGTGGCTGTCTCTATGATCTACCTCAAGGAACTGGAAAGGAAATGACACAGGGCAGTTTACCCAGGTTCATGACACCTATCGATGAGTGGCCCTACTCCTGCAATGTTGTGGATTGTCTCAAGGTGGGCTGAGGAAGAATTAGTACAGTGGTTGAACAACCTCGCGAGGTGTGTTCTTGCTTGTGGTGGTCACGGAGGTCTGAATTATCTGTCCCCTTCTATGTGGTGGCTAAGCTATATTTATAGTGGCCTCCCCCAAAATGTAGGCATGAAGGAATCCCACAACGGCCAAATTCAAAGGGAGACAACTAGTACATCTTATCCTGACTAAAGGTAGTCTTCGTCTGCAAAGCTTCTGATCCTATCACCACGGTGGGCTCGGTGATAACCTTCATCCAGCCGTCCTGACGACCCTGGTCTTATTGCATGGAAATGGAAACCTTTAGCTAAATCATTGGGACTCCACGCCTGCGCTTGCCTCTTCAGCACCAAAGAGAAAACCTGTCGTCTTGCACCCGCTAGCGCTCGCCTGGCCTTGGTCGTCATGGATTTAATCATCCAAACCTCACGAGGTGGGGGCTTGGATAGAGATCTCCGCCCCTCGTTAACCAGCCAAGTGAGAGTGAGACTGCTCCTTTCAAGGGTCTTGATGTCGTCCGCCTCGTGAGGCTATTCCCCTCGCAAGAGTCTTGAGTGTCGATGCTGAAGATGGGCCATACCAGGCTGGTGAAGGAGCCACGTCATGGGCCGTAGGAAGGCAAGTTTGGGTACCTTGGTTCCCAGAACACCGACAGTAGCCCCCGGGCCCAAGGCGCGCTCGGACTGGGCTTCGAGGCGAAGCCAAAGGGCAAGGGCGAAGCGTCGCGGGACCCAACCACCTATGGCCCAGTTGACGCGTGGCGCAGGGTGAGTGGTGGCCGCCTCCACTTGCCCACATAGCCTCGGCAACTGCTTGACTTGACGGCCGCCTGTTGCTAGCACGGCCTTGACAGACTTGACCGCCGCACTCGGCCTTGGCTCCCCCTCCGCCTTGCTATCTTTTGATCTTGCGGCTCGCCTTCCAGCCTCGGCGCCGTGCTAGTCTCTCTTCGCCTACATGCCCCCCGGTCGAAGAGGGAGAAGGGGAAAACCAACACTCCTACTCAATCTTGGTCGGGCTTGGAGCCCGCGCTCGATCGATGGAAGGTGATCAACTCGGAGGGGCTGGCCAAGGTCCGGCCGACCCTCACTGCCAAATCCAATGAGTGGAAGGAGACGATAGTCTGGCCCGCCTCCCGGTCTATGGTGGATATGGAAGCCATTGAGATCCCCATCCATCTTCACGCTCTTCTGGACGGATTGGTCCCTCGTTTCTCCATTTCTTCAATGCCGTACTCTCACATTACCAGATCCAAGCGCTACTGGACCCTGTGTCCATTACCCTCTTGGCTAGCTTCGCCTTCTTGTGCAGGCCATGGTGGGCTTTACCCCGTGCGTTGCCTTGTTTCACCATTTCTCTTCCCTCCATCCGGTCGACAACCGTCAGTGCTCAGGGTGCGTGGCCTTCCAGCCCGAGGCGGTGACAGCTGGTTCAGGCATCGACTTCGTGCTCCGCACGGACATGAAGGGGTTCTGGAAGCAATGGGTATTAGTGTACGCCACCACGTTCAACCGTCTGATCCTTCTTCCGAGAAGTACAGCGGAACCCAGCTCCGGCTGGGGCAACTAGAAGCTTGTCGATCGCCAGCTCACCCTTGTATGGGCCAGGTTGGCCAAATTGAAGAAGGCCAGGGTGACAGCTCCAATGGTGGTGAGGGAGTTCGGCAGGCAGTTCATCGCCCCGCTTCAGCGCAATTCCCGTCCGAGGTGGACCTTCACCGGCCCTATAGACCCCATAAGGCTCCAGGTGCCTTCGCTTCCTCCCAAGACGCTGCGCGTGGTGCTCGGTATCCAGTCTAGCGTTCCAGCACGCGCAGCGATTCCAGAGGATGGCTTCCTCCTATACAACTATTCAAACAAGGAGTGCTTCGCGAGGTAGATTCCCCTTTTCGATGAGTGGAGGCTGCGCCCGGGGGGCCTTGGAGGTCCCCTCGAGAATCCCGTCTTGGTGACTCTAGTTCTTGTTGATCCTGCGACGCGCGCCCGAGATGTGGGCGCAGGGGGGCGAACGCTGCTGGATTCTCCCAAGGCAACGGGTGAGGAGTGTCGCCTGAAGCTCCCGAGGTAGTCGCTCCAGGAGCCCCCATGTGTGCTCCTGAGGTTGTTGTCCCTTAGCAAGCGTGGCCCGGGCCACACCTGAGGCCCACGCACGTGCTCCCGAGGTGGCAACAAGCCTCCCATTCTCTTAAGATCATGCCCCAATCTTCGGACCGCTTTGCCCAAACCTCAGAGCGCTCCCCAAGAAGAAAGGGATGTGGGGCTACAACAGGGATGGTCTCCGGCCCCTGAAATAGAGGAAATATATAGCAGTGAACGGGTAAGTGCCTTATCTTTGTGGTTCTCCATGAGCGACGCTCTTTCCAAACCCTGTTTCCCCAGGGTCTCTTCGATCATGAAGGCGAAAGCTCCTGAGGTTTGCCCCTTGGGGCTCTTGGCTCAATGTTGACTTCGTGCTCCCTGCGCTAGGCACCTGTGCGAGGGATGGGGACAGCGTGTGTGGCGAGCGCTTCACTGAGGGTCTGATGGCCTGGGCCTGCTGCGTCCCTGGTTCGCGGTCGGCTCCTGGGCGCCGGAGGTGTGCCGAGGGCTCCCCCGCTAGTCCTTGCAAGCGGGTGGGTTCCCTTGGTGCCGACCTCTTCCTCGAGTGTCGGAGCAACACCACTTGACCCCCCTGCTGAGGCTGATGAAATGAACGAGGCAGCGCCAGCTACCAGCCCCTTGCGAGGGACAGGTGGAGCGCCTCACGTTTCTTTGGCAGCCCTGCGCCGAGTGGCCTGGTGACGCGTTGGAGCTTGCGTGCGGGCGTAGCTCCGTTTTCCACGAGCTTTTTCAGGAAGCCATCAGTGCACTGTGCCGACTCGGGGAAGAACTTGTTGATTTCGACGGACGCCTTAAGTCGGAGAATCTTCGCCTGGCGGGGGAGTGGCACAAGTTGAAGGTTGCCATCAATCTTGGGCATCGGCGGCACAAGGGAGCTCGCCCGGATGTTGAGGAGTCCCTTGCGGCTTCTCGTGAGGCTTGTTCTTGCGCCTCAGAAGAGGCCATGGCCGCTAACCGCCGTTGCAAGGCGGCCGAGGAGCGGGATAAGGAGCTTCAGGCATCGAATGCTGCCCTTCGGCAGCGAATCCAGGCGCGGTGAGCTGCGCAGACGACACCACCGAGGGGAGCCCCCTCTAATGGGAAGGAGCTCCCGGAGCGCAAGGAGGCATTGCTGCTTGAGGCCTTAACGCACAGTCTGGAGCTCGGGGGACTGGAAGTAAGGGAACAACAAGTTGCCGTAGCCGAGGATGCCATCACTGTCCGAGAAGCTAAGAGCCAGCAGGAAGTCGATCAGAAGGTGGAAAAGATCTGAGAAGCCCTTGCAAGAGAATACTGCCAGAAACTGAGACTTTAGGAGACCAAATCTCAGAAGTAGCAGGTCGAGATGGAGGGCAGAACCGCCGCCCTCAGGGAGAATCTGGCTGCCACGACGCAACACGAGGTGGCCGCTAGGGAGGCTCAGGCCTCCATCCAGGATGAACTATCTTAACTTCACAGGCAGGTCACGGACGCCGAATCCCTTGTGGGTCGGGTTGTGAACGAGGCGAGCGTTCTTCAGTGCTCGAAGTTCTCAAGGCGAGGGCCAATCGGGCCCTAGACAGATCTGTGAAGAGAGCGTCCCACGGCCTCATAAAGACGACGACACTGACAACCTCCGCTTCTTCACCCAAGTCGTGACCCGCCTGGAGGATCGGGCCCCAAGCGCTCGCCAGCTTGTTGAGGAAAGAAACCGAGGTCTCCTTGGGCACACATTCTCGCGCGTCTTCAGCCACCTTCTTAGCCTTCATCCTAACTTTGATTTCGATGCCGCGATAGCCCCCATGCCCGGGGCCACTCTGGGCGTCTTGGCGAGTTTGGTGGATGACCACGTGGATGACCTGATTAAGGAGCTTACTACTGAGGGAGATGTGGATGAGTCCTCAGTTGTGGAGGGTGATATGGGATATGAGGATGATGACGATGCTGACGGCAACCCGCCTCACTAGGCTCTTATTTCCTATTTTGCCCTGTACGTAATAAAACTTTTGGATACTACCCTGAGGTGTTGTGAGAGCATTTGGAGAGGAGAGTTCCTCTATTATGTATGTAACGAGGAGGTGGTTTTGAGGTAGGTGTTGAGTGGTCCTGCCTTGAGCCAAGAGTCCCTTGATGAAAGACAACTCCGCAACTTATCTGGGTGCGGATGGTCTTGGATGAGTCCTCATGGCGCGAGGGTGCCTTTCCTGCGAGATGGCATCCCGAGTTTGATGAATGCCTAAGACTCCTAAGGAGCCTGCAGACCTTCCTAAGAGCGCCTAGTGAGGAGCTAAATACCGAGCCTTTGCAAGGTGCACGCACTGCGGCCTGGTGACAGCCGTTTGAGTGCCGCTTGAGGTAGCTCAAGCACGTGTAGTGCGCGAAGCATGCCCAGCCCCTGCTCATGAGGGGCTTACGGGGATGGGCAGCAGGCATGTTCCCCGCTTCTTTAGAAAAAAACCAAAAGAAGGAAAACACTACGAATCGAGGAAAAAAACCTTTTCTTTGGCAAGAACACAAAACTCCAAGTTTTATTCCAAAAATAAGGTGAATTAGGCTATAGAAAGTGGGCAAACAAAAAGAACCAACAGCCGCGTCCGGCACCTAGGATAGTCTTCGTCTTCCCACCAGCGCAGAGCTAAGTGCTTCCACTGGGCGTGGGCACAGCCATTGGGGGACAATGTCGATGGCCAGCATGGAGCATGGTGCTTCCACTTGGACATGCGGTGGAGCCACCGTGAGGCCCGGGCAGCACTCAGGAGACTCCTGGGTGTGTACAGCCCCACTCATTATTACGTGAGAGTGTCACGGGAGGAGATCTTCATGAATGTCTTTGGTGCATGGACAGAGTCCCACCCTGCGCCCCCCCCTACCACCGTTGGGGTTTCCATAAACCCGGACAAGGCCAAGGGGCAAGGGGGATGCTAGCGGTGCCATGGCGACCACAGGCCCTCTACCGGGGCGAAGGGCTCGCTGGCGCCTGTCCAAGCAGGGGCCTACCTCCGAGTGGCACGCCATGATTAATTCACCCCATGCCAACAAAATAAAGATTTTACTAAACATATTGTTGATGCTATGATGAAAGATTTAGATGATAAGCTAGAATTAGAAGTATCAATTCCTAGGAAATTGCATGATGAATGGGAACCTACTATCAAAATCAAAATTAAAAATTATGAGTGTTTTGCTTTGTGTGATTTGGGTGCTAGTGTTTCCACGATTACGAAATCTCTTTGCGATGTTCTTGGTCTTACCAATATTGAAGATTGCTCTCTTAATTTGCATTTGACAGATTCTACTGTTAAAAAGCCTTTGGGAAGGATCAATGATGTTCTTATTCTTCCAAATAGGAACTATGTACCCATAGACTTTATTGTTCTTGGCATCGATTGCAATCCGTCTTGCCCTATTATACTTGGTAGATTGCTTTTGCGCACTATTGGTGCGGTGATTGACATGAAAGAAGGGAATATTAAATTCCAATTTCCCTTGAGAAACACTACACCAAAACACTTGATTGGGGGCTCAAAGTGCGTTATATCGACTAGAGGGGTGTGAATAAGTGATATTTATAAATTCCACTCTGAGGAAATTCTAACTGAGTAATTTCCTAAGCGATGAACTACTTAGAAGAGGAAAAGATACTCAGGTGCAAGACAATAGCATGGTCATCATGATGAAATGAAAACAAGCACAAAGTATAGGTAGCGTGTAAGCGGGATAAGCAGGCTGATGACTTATGACTGAAGAAATAGGGTTGAGGAAATTGAGAAAGTCTTGAGTCAAAGTCTTCAAATAGTACATATCATGTTCAACAACACAAGAATGAGTAAATGGAAGGGTTGAGGAAATAGAACCAATAAGCTTGATGAGGACAATGATTTGGTAAACCAGTTCCAACTGCTGTGATAGTTATACCTCTGGTTGGAGCGGCTAGGTATTTAAACCTTAGGACACACAGTCCCGGACACCCAGTCCCAGACACACAATCTAGGACACCAAGTCCTCACCGTATTCTCTCTGAGCTAAGGCCACACAGTCCTCGCCCAATCACTCATGGTAAGTCTTCACAAGTGACTTCCAAACCTTCAGAAACTCGGTCACCCAGCGATCCACAATTCCTCTTGGATGCTCTAGACCACCGATGCCTAACCATCTGGAAGATCACATTCTTCAAAGGTAACAAGCGGCGGTTCCACACAAGCATAATCTCATCAGTGATGCTCAATCACTTTGGGGTTTTAGGTGTTTAGGTTTTGGGTTTTTCCTCACTTGATGTTTTTTGCTCAAAGTCTTCGGAGGATGGGTTGCTCTAATGACAAGTGTCAGTTTCTCTCGGAGCATCCAACCAGCTAGTGGTTGAGGGGGGCGGCTATTTATAGCCTAGGGAGCAGCCCGGCATGATAGGACTTAAATGCCCTTAAATGATATGACCGTTACGTAGGTGGATATTTTAGGACAGCTGGCGCATAGCACATCAACGGTCGGAATTTTTAGTGTCAAATTCCTCAGGACTATCATGTTCCTCACTTGTAGGAAATCCGCAATGGCGAATTCCTAACTCCTCAGTCAGAACAAATTCCTTAGAGACCAGAAGAACTTCATCTTTATCACTGAAGAAATTTGACTGAACTATATGAGATTTCCAATGGCTTCACTCAAAATGATTGGGTAGTGTAGGCTTTGACTTCAACATCATTTAGAAATATGTTTCCTTAGTTTTTCCTCGACCCCCTTTAGAAGTACGGTGTTTCCTATGACTGAAGAAAGAGAAAATGGAACTACGAAAACAAAAGTCTTCACGCTTCATAATCCTTGCATGATTATCCAAATCTTCAAGGTCACACCAATTTCTTGACTTTCAAAATCTTCAAAAAGTCTTCAGAAATCCAAAGTATTCAGTTGAAGACATTCATTTTTAGGGGACGACTTTCTCTGTAAATATCAAACTCCTCATAGACTTATAGACCTGTGTACACTCACAAACGCATTAGTTCCTTAACCTATAAGTCTTCAATACACCAAAATCACTAACGGTCACTAGATGCACTTACAATATCCCCCTTGTTGGTGATTGATGACAATATAGGTTAAGTTTTCGACGGGGATAAACATATTAAGTGTAAATACTGATATTGACGAATCTGATTGCAAGATATAGAAGAACTCCCCTTGAAGATGTGCATAGTGAGAAATTTGCTATTGAAGCAATGCACATTTGAAGAGTAGTATCATCGAGACCTCCCCCTATATCTTGTAATTCATACACGCATTTAACATATAATTTGAAGAATTTGAAATGCATGATGAAATATGGTGGCTAATGTAATTCAGGATGCGTGCATTAACATATATGAGGAAATAGCATGCAGAAAAACATAGCGAAAGTATCAGGCCACCGTCGGGTTTAAGTTTACAACTCGATCCAACAAAGCCTTCAAAAGAACAAGAGTTGTAACTTAGCAAAAAAATGCCCATATATAAAGACCAGTTTGAAGACTAACTCAAATTTCTCCCCCTTTGTCACCGAATGACCAAAAGGGACGAAAAATGAGGACTAACGCCCCTGAAGAATATCACAAAGACGATGGAGGAGCGCTAGAGTTGTTGGGGTCGGTTGTTGGAGCAGGGCCTACCGCAGTGTCGTCCAAATCTTCATACTCGCCCGTCTCGCGTGATAAAGAATATGAGCTGGCCACCAAGGAAGGAACTCTGACTTTCTTGAATTTCTTAGCTGGAGGCTGAGATCATTCAAAGTCTTCCTTGAAGCCGATTTGCTTCAGATCTTCTTCAATATAGAGGTTAGACATAACAACCCAGGTGCGATTGAAAACTTCATGAAGGTAGTAATTGTTTTTCTTTACTTCGTTATATGTCGCAGTCATGTTGTGAAGAATTGAACCAAACTGCATCTTGACCCATTTGTGGTTGCGATCGACCTTCTGATGAAGATCGAGGAGAAGCTCACGATCAGTCATCAACCCTGGAGCTATGCCTTGAGGATATTGCTTTGAAGCACTTGCGGTAGAGTCATGAGTGACAGAGTCATCATTTGTAGAGTAGGATGCGGCTTTTCAGATTCGACCATCCAATGGACGAATGCCTTGATCAATGATTGAAGCTTTGCCTTTATCATCAACTGAAGAATATGTCCGTTTGAGGACTTCAAGTGGAGGCAGATAGCTGAGATGATTCGGAAAGTTAGCCTTGAAATCAATAGAAGACCTTGTTCTGATGAATCTCATGATCCAGGGAGCATAAGACTTCAGGTTGAAAGGAGACAGTGCCACATTTGCCAGAGTCCTCATGAAGAAATCATGACAGTTGATGGGGATACCATGCATGATATAGAACAGCAGATTCTTCATGATGCCAACGATTTCTTCATCATTTGAGTTGTGGCCTTTGATTGGACTCAAGGTCTTAGTCAGAATTCGATAGATAGTCCAAGGCACATATAACAATTCCTTCAAGAGGAATTTGGTTCTTGGTGCTTGAACAGGCTTCAGCGGTTTCATCAATACTTGCATATAGTGATCAGTGAGTTCAGGTTCATGGTAGACACACCGTGCACCTTCAAGGGGAGGACTGAGAGGCAGGGCCTGAAGCAATTCAGAGGCCGGTGCCTTGAAGTGAGTATTTTCTATCATCCAGTCCAGCACCCAAGAGTTCACATCTTCAGCTTTTCCGGTGATGTGCAGTGTTGCATAGAACTGAAGAATGAGCTCTTCATTCCATTCGCATATGTCAGTGCAGAATGAGAGCAATCCAGCATCGAAGAGAGTGCCGAGGACCGGTGTGAAGCAAGGCAACAATTCCATATCCACATGAGGAATATGCTCATGGTAGAAGACTTTGTCCTATCCAAAAAGCAATGAGGAATAGAAGTTGGCTTGGCTGGCAGTCCAGAAACGCTTCCTTGTAAGACGAGCAGAGTCATATGGATTGAAGTAAGTGAAGAACACATGCTCGTGGAAGAAGTCATCATCCTTGAATTTTTTTCTACTTAGAGAATGGATCCTTAGGCTTATGTTGAGGATTATCAGTCAATTTCATCACAGTCTCAGGAACCGCGGGCTGAGGAATTTCTGTTTCTGCTTTAGCTGCAATTGGAGACTTCATTTCTTCAGCAGCTTTTTCATCAGCACTAGTGGCTAGAATTTCTTCATGAGCTTTTTCATCAGCACTAGTGGCTGGAATTTCTTCATGAACAAAGGGAGTGGTGCAAGGTTCTTCAGAGCCCGTATGAACTTCAGTACGCTCTAGGGACTGAGGAATTTGCTGCAGCGGTGTGAACAATGGAGAATTGGGGTGCATACTATCCCAAAAGTCATCATTCAGCACAGGAGTTGTGCTCCCAATGTCCACATCTTCATCGTTGTAGCTCATTTCTTCAACGCCAGCCTCTTCAGCTGTGAACTGAGGCATTGGCTATGGTATCACTAGGGTTGAAGGGATATTATCCACTTCAATTTCTTCGTCGAATTGCTCTCAAGAAACAGCAGAAGGCACATCTTCGTTTGATCCGCTTGGGATCACATATTCTTTGCCAAAATGTATGATTTCCTTTGATGGCATGCTTGAGAGAGGATCAACAACAATGGGATTGTTCATAGAACTTGTCAATTTCTTCAGCTTCTTCGATGCGACAGACTCAGAAGAACCATATGCTCTCATTTTCTTCACTGCTCCTCGTTCCGCAGCCTTTGTTGTCCTCACTTTTCGTTTAGAAGGAAGAACTGGACTTGGTGTTGGTGTAGGAGGAGCAGAGGAAATTGGTGCAGTTTCCTCAGGCACAACTGTTGTAGTTTGCCTGGCTTGGTCAGTTTCTTCAGGCACAACGCTTGAAACTGCTGGCCTGGCTTGTTCCTCAGGCGCAACACTAGTGGTTGCCCTGGCAATTTCTTCAGAAGCTGGAATAGAGTCATCAGCCTTGGTCACTTCAGTATCCTCAGTAGCGCGATTTTCATCAGTGGTACTGGCATGTTCATCAGTGGGCTGAGCAGATGCTTCACCCTGAGGAATTTCATGTTGTGTTGGTGCTCCAACTTGTCAGGTAAATCCCTTGGTCAGATTCACGAATCTGACTTTGGCTCCTAGTCAATCAACACGATAGCTTCCAAATTCATCATTGAGGGTTTTGATTTCAGCTTACAGCTTCAGAAGTTCCTCGGTAGACATATTCACGATGTTATTCTTCAGCAGTCTTTCTTTCTTGTACGGGTCCTTCTTTGTTTTTCTGGCCTGTTCAAATTTCCACTTTTCTTCACCAATAAGGGCAGCTAGCATATGATTTTGACTAGGTGTGAGATTCATCTCAGGAAAAGGAGTGTTGGGGTCCTTGTGCCATAGGTCGACAAAGTCAAGGATCACTTTGGGATCCAGCATCAATGTCACAATGCTGCCTTTGGCTCTAGCGGCCCTTTCTTGTCTGTCTCTGATGATTTGGGCGAGTTCCTCATCATCAGCTTTGTCATCACTCGACGGCACAGGGAAAGCGACTTGCTTCTTGGGAGGACTTGGTCTAGGGCCGCATCCAACAGTGACCTTGGATTTCAACAGTGTGGGGCCAGTTGAGGAATTCGGAGGAGCTGAAGAACTAGCAGAAGCTCCTGAGGTAATCGAGATGCCTGTTGTTCTTTGGCACGTGGCGAGATGCACAGGTGCTGAGGACTTTGATAGAGCTAGAGCAGCTTGAGGAACTGGCCATGAGGGCATTGTTGAGGTGCTTGGCTTGCGAGCAGGTTTCTTGGGCATAGCCTTTTTGAGCTTGCTAGCAGAGGCTTCAGCAGCAGCAGCAGTAGTGTCTTTAGTGAATTTCCTCATAGCCTCCTTGGCCATCCCAGTCAACTTGGCTTGACGCTTGGCCGATTCCTTGGGAAATTCTTCACCTCTTCTTATGCTAGAGGGATAAGCAACTTGGCCTGGTGCTAATGGAGGTCTTGGGCATGGAGGGTGTACAGCGAATTTCTTCATGTACTTGGGTGTGACATAGCGATATTCCCTCCATTCTCTAGCCCATCTTCTTTCTATCCTCTGAATGTGCACCTTGCGCTAATTCTTGGTCTCTTTGCCATGCGTGGCTTCATCAGGTGTGCAGTATTCTTCATAGATTTCCTTAGGGATCTCAAAAGTAGTGTTGATTTCCAATTTCTTCCCTCCCTTTTGAGGTTTCTTTCCATCAGCCATTTTCTTCAGCTGAGGATTTTGAACTATTGAGTTCTCTGAAGAGGTATGAAATTTTTCTTCGAGGAATGCTGCAAATGAATTAAGTTGATGAGAACCTAGAGTTTCACCAGCAGACATTTGTACCTGTGAACAGAGTATAGGTGCAAAGAATTTGAAGAGGTTATATGCGTTCTAAGTAGTTTTCGCAAAAAGAAACAAGTTTGAGGAATTTGACCCGGAGGTTTCTTGAAGAATTTCACTAAGCATTCTTTGACTTAGGTTCCAGAGTTGTGCAAATTGAAAATCCACACAATTGAGGAATCCTTGAGGAAAAACGTTGCTTAGAGAAACACATCAAGAACATATATTGTGTGAGGTGTTTAGAGTGTGAAGATTGAAGAATAAACACTTTTTTAAGGATTTGTAAGAATCAGTAGAATTGACAAGGGTAGTAAAAGTAAATTTTATTTACCCTTGACGAAGAACACGACGAA
The DNA here is from genome assembly GCA_902687465.1 of Secale cereale. Taxonomy (NCBI): domain Eukaryota; kingdom Viridiplantae; phylum Streptophyta; class Magnoliopsida; order Poales; family Poaceae; genus Secale; species Secale cereale. The sequence continues at coordinate 359,834,491 of LR738715.1, forward strand.
CTATGAATAGTGGATTTGAAGCTTGTCAGTTCAGATCTTCCACACCCTAACTTGGCAGAGGAAGACAGCTACGGTGGCGGTAGAGTGAAGAAATCCGCGTTCGGCGTGAGTACGACGGCGACGAGGTCGAGGCAGCGAAGCTCTTCCTCACCGACAACGATGGAAGTAGCGGCGGCGCTAGGTCTTGAGAGCTCGAGCGAGGTTTTGGAGGTCGAGCGGAGTAAAACTGAAGAGAGGAGGGTGGGGGGGTATTTATAGCAGTGGTGAAAAACCGTTCGCCCGAGGAAAATGGACGAACGTGCCCCTGACCCTTCTCATTCGTATGACATGTGTCACCCACGTGTCGGGGAAACTGGACGCCCATGAACACCTATGGGACCAGAGCCCCTTCTACATTGCGGTAAGGGAGCGGAGGGAGCACAGAGAGCAGATCGAGGAGCACACGCGGGCAGTTTACCCAGGTTCGGGCCGCGATGACGCGTAAAACCCTACTCCTAATTTTGTTTTATTGAGTTCTTGGGCTCGGGAGCTTGAAGATCTACAGTACTAGCTACACCGAGCGTGGGAGTGAGCGAGTTTCTGGGATCGAACCCCCTCTACGTTGTGCATGGGCCTCCTTTTATAGCTCAAAGGGGTCACCGACAGGTGTCAACGTAGAGGAGGGTAAAAATGTAAAAATGGTGGTGGTTGTAATAGTGCATGAATAGTGTATAAATAGTGGTCTTCACCTAACTTTGACGGTGGGGGACAAAGGCATTGAATGCCCGTCGCCGTCGCCCCAAAAAGCGTCCGTCCATGCGTCTCCGTTCGCCACGGTGATGGTCTTGTCACCGCAACTTGCCACCGTGTACCCCAGGCTGCACAACCATCCGCCACGTGCCCCTGGAAGGGCCCCAGGGCGACGCATGGCCAGATGAGCTGGAGCGCAGGCACACATCATAAGTTTCCCCTGCAAGCACCTTGCCGGGGTCGCAACCTTGCCGGGCCCGCAAGCTTGTCGCTCTCCGGGCCCTGCCGGGGCACATGATGCACCGCGATATTCCTCCTTGAAGTGTCGTTCTTTTGGCCTTCCTGGCAAGCTCCCCTTGCCAGGGTCTTGTGCTGGAATGATAACTTTGAGCTTGGTGCGGCCTTCCCGGCAAGCTCCTCTTGCCGGGGTCTTGTCTCTTAACTTGAATACTTTGTTCTTGAATGGCTTAAAAAGGGTCTAGAGTGGGCTTTGGCGGGCGCGTGGTGAGCCAGACTACGGGACGCTGCTACTGCCCGTGCACAAGTCGGGATACTAAGGTACCCCTACTTTAGTACACCGACAGGAGCCCCCGGGCCTGGGCCACACACGGTGCAGAGCGCTGTTGGGCCAGGCCCAAAACAGTGCACGGGCACACGCGGCCCACGCCGCGTCGTTTCCCACTCCAGATTCGCCGCATCTCTCCCTAACGGCACGCATCGATTGCGGCGTCGTGGGAGAGATCGTGGCCGGTTTCTTTAATGGGGAAATGCGGAACGTCCCCCACTTCCCCCTTAAAAGGAGAGGAAGCAGGGGCAGTTTTCCCCCCATTGCCTTCAATGTGCCTTGAATCTCCAGAAACCCCCGCTGCTCCCTGCCTCCGCTCTTCCTCCGCCGTCTTCCCCACCCGCAGCGTCGTCGCCCTCCCTTGCCGTCCCCGCCATGGCCCCGAAGAGCGACCAGGCGAAGAGCGACAAGGCGAAGAGCGACAAGGCGAAGAAGGAGAAGTCTGAGCAGGCGGCGAAGCTGGCAGCCATGCGGAGAAGGAGGGTGGTCTTCCCGCCAAGGCTCGGCCCGAGGGAGCTGTGGGACAAGTACTACTTGTTCTGGGCGAGGGTGACGAAGGATCACCCCCGCACCAGAGTCCTCCCCGCCGTGGCCGTCGACATGTTCCCGGGAGGTTACTATTTCTTTGCTGCGTTCTTCTATTGCGGTCTCTGCCCTCCGTATTCGGAGTTCTTCTGCGATGTGATGAACACGTACGGCCTCCACCTCCTAGATTTCACCCCAAATGCCGTTCTCACCTTGGCCGTTTTCGCACATCTGTGCGAAAACTATGTCGGGGTCCTCCCAAACGTAGCCCTTTTCCGCCATTTCTTCACGCCTAGAGTAGTGTCCGGATCCCCACTCTCCGGCGGCATCTCCTGGATCTTTAGGCTGAACAAGAAGGAGGCGTACTTGAAAGGAGAGCTTCGCGGCAAATGGGAAGAGTGGAGGGCTGACTGGTGCTGGGTTCTGGAAGATGAGCCCGAGCAGTTTACCTTGCCGCGCCAGACTACAATAGTGCGCGGCAAGGATTGGAGCGACTTGGCCCCGGAGGACGACAAGCTGCAGATCGCCCTGACTAGGATTCTTCATCTCCGGGCTGCCAATCTGACTGTGGGTGAAGTTGGGGCTGACTTAATCTGCCGCCGCATTGCCCCTCTGCAGGAAAGGAAGAGACCCGCTTGGGAGTTCGGCAACGCGGCAGACCACATGAGGCTGCGCTCCGGGCTGAACTATAACTTCACCGTCTTGGAACTGAAGGGGATGGTCCGGGAGCTGTTCAAGCACGACCCCAAGCACCCGGAGTGGTTCAAGCCGTCGGTTGGAGTAGTTCCCTTGTGCAACAATACTGCCCTTAGTGCCATCTGCGCGGCAATGCCTGAGTGCGACTCCCATGGGGTCGTCCCCACTTGGCTGGAGCCTTCAGCGGAGACCGTGCAAGCCTTCTTCCACAACTTGGTTGAAAAACCACGCAAAGCCGAGGAGAAGAAGGGGCTCACCCGGGAGACCACCGAGCGGGATGTGGCGTACATTGCCTCCAGGATGGAGGAGGCCGCTGCGGCTGTAGCGGCAGGTGAATTTGGATACAAAGTGGATGAAGCGGAGGCGGCGGAAGCGGTGAGCCAGGCCGAGGAGGAGGAAATCCTCAAGCTGCTGAAGATCGCGCCCGAGGAGTTTGCCGGGGAGCCTACCGGGGAGCCTGCCGGGATGGGCGAGGCTGCCGGGCAGGGTGCTGAGTCCAGCGGGCCCACCGAGGAGGAGGAGGACGCCGAGTCCGGTGATTCCGATGAAGACTCTGGCGGGTCTCTGAATCTTGATGACGACGCCTCCTCATCCTCGGAGAATTCTCCGCCACCACCAAGCCCTCCGCCGCAACAGAAGAAGCGCCTCCGCAAGGCCGCCGAGACGGTGAGGCCACAGGCGCCCCGACAGCAACCGAAGCGCCGGGCGACGCGCGCCACCACGACGAGCAAGGTCGTCAAGGAGGCGCCCCGTGCCCGAGCGACAAGCGGAGGGGGATCTTCCAGGAGTGACTCTGGGGTTCCTTCTGCTCCTCGGTCCTCAGCGACGACCAGTGCTGGGTCTTCACAGCCCACAGCTCCGGAGCCCGCCAAGCGCCCGAGGGAGCCTTCTCCTCCAGCTCCTCGTGCTGGAGCACGCGAGGCGGGGTTTGACTTCTCCGCCCTCAGCTCCGATGAAGAGGAGGAAGAGTACGTACTTGCAATTTTCATTTTCCTTTTGTTTTTGTTGCTTCTGTCTTGATTTCTCTTGCTTGGTTCTGATCTTGTTTTGGCTTCCAGGACCTTGACCCAGCGGATGGCGAAGAGGGCCAAGATCCCTGTAGTCGATATCGAGGACGACGAGCCCGTCGCAGCGGCAGGAGATGTGCCAGCGACAGACTTGTTGGACCAGCCTGCTGCTCCGGGAAGCAGCCCCCAGCGCAGCCCCCAGCGTAAGTCTGGTATTCATTTTTCTGCTTGACGGGCGCGCTTGAGGTTATTGTCCGTACTGATGTTTTGTTACCTTGTGCGGAAGTGGAGCCGCAGCCGCAGGAGCACCAGGAGGTCGCCCCCGACGAGCCGCTTGTTCCACCCTCCCCGCCAAGGATGAGCTCCCTGGCGAGGGACAGTGCTCCGCCAAGGATGGGTACTCCGCCAAGGGCGAGCACCCCGCCAAGGGCAAGCACCCCGCCAAGGGTGGACTCCCCGCCAAGGGAAAGCGCCAGCGGCCCTCCGCCGGCGGGGGCTTCTTCTACGCCGCCAAGGGTGAACTCCCCGGCGAGGGACCCCGTCATTGAAGAAGCCCACACAGGTATACCCTTGTACTCTCTTCTTCTTGGATTCTTCTTTTTGGATATTTGCTTGACAAATCTTTCTTTTCTTTTTCCTCTGCTAGATCCGCCCGCCCCGGAGTCGATGGAGACGGAAACCATCGCCGAGGAGGAGGTGCGCGGCGACGCTGGCGATGCCACTGCCGCAGAAGGAATGGCTGGCCTTGATGAGCCAGCCGCCGAGGAGATCGCCCCGACCGCTGACGCCGCGGCTGGGGAAGGGACCGGCGATCGCACTGATGGCCCGGAGGCCGCAGGAGCGCCGGACGCTGCACCGGCCGCCGATCCTTCCGCTTCCGCGGCTGGGTCGGGCGTTTATCTGGAGGCCGCCAACGGGGTCTTTATCCAAGTCCCGTGGGCGTCCTCATCAAGGGCACCCACGGAGGGAAAGACGTTCGACGGAGAAGTCCTCGCCTCCGTCGGGTTGAAGGTTGTCGATGCGCCCGGCAGCAGCGATGAGCCCGAAGAAGAGCAACTCCTGCGTCGACTCCTGGCCTTGTACCGGGCCAGGCAGGCGAAGCTAGAGTCTCGGGAAGCTCTGGCTGCCAAGGCTGGTGCTGATTTGGAGAAGCGCGCCACGGAGCTCCGTGCCGCCACCCAGGCAGCCCTCCGAAACTTGGCGGAGGAGCGTGAAGAGCTTGCCGGAGCACACCAAGCATTCATCCTCGAGAAGGCCGAGGTGGAGGAGCAGCAGCGTCTGGCCGCCGAGGAGCTGTCTCGGCGAGAAGGAGAGCTCAACCAGCGGAAGGTCGACCTCGACAGCCACGAGGACGACCTCACCGCCCGGGAGCAGGATATTGGCGGGGCTCTGCAGGAGGCGAGGGATGCCGCCGCTGCCGCAGAGACCGCCAAGAGGGACCTGGAGGCCAGGGTGGCGCAGATGGAGCTGAACTTGAAGGCGAGTGAAGATAGGGTCGCCGCGCTCAACGTGGCGCGGGAGAAGGATGCCCACACCAACTCGGAGTTGCAAATCCGCCTCTCCGAGAAGGGCAAAGAGCTCACCAACGCCAGGGACTCCATCGCTGACTTGGAGATGAAGGTCTCTACCCTCACCGACTCGCTTGACGCCGCCCGGGACTGTGATACGAAGCTGAAGGACAATATCCGTACCGAGAGGGCCTTGCTGGAGAGCGCCGCCGTCTCGCAAAATCACTTTCAGCGGACGGTGGAGCAGTGGACCGAGGAGCTCGTCACCTCCGCCGCCAACATCGATATGGAGATGGTGGCGCTGAGGGCAGAGCACCTCGCGTACTCCCCCGATGAGAATCTCCCCCACAGCGCCAAGCTGAGCTTGTTCCTCAGAGGAGTGGCGCCGGCTCTCGCGCGGTTACGGGAGAAGATCCCCGTGCAGCTGGCTGACGAGGCGCGCCGGCTTTGCACGGGTACCATGGAGCGGGTGTTGTCGAAGATCGTCTATCACAACCCCGGGATTAACCTCGTCAACGTCTTCCAGACACTGCCGATCGAAGCTGACCAGGAGGCGTTGAAGGCCCAGGTTGCCCACATCGTAGCCAAGGTGGGCAAGATCCAGAGGATTGACGGAGACCGAAGAGACTAAGCATCTTGCTTCCCTCGCCGCTGTCGATTAAATCATAGGCAGTAGTTGTTTAGAACAGCGGCAAGTTATCTCTGATATATATACTCTTATTTCGGGTAATCAATGCAATGTTATCTCCCTTGCTTTAGTCCCTTCACTTTGTATGATTTCCACCCTATGCTTTTAGGGGAACTTGCCGGCAAGGGGCCCTTGCCGCGAGCGCTGAGTGCGGGACTCTTAGCAGCCTGCTAGCAAAGCCCTTGTCGGCAAGAAACCTTGCCGTAGCTAGTCGCAGCACACTTAGATTGCTGAGCGAACTCAAAAACGAAGTAAGGGCGCGACACTTGTCGCAGCTCACTTAAGCCGTTGAGCGTGCTCGAAACAAAGTAAGGGCGCGGCTAGCCACGGGTAGGTTCCTCCGCGCACAGGTTTTCCATACAAAGTGTGGTTGTTCAAGGAAGATAACAAAAAATTTAAAAATTTGAATGCTCAAACTTTGGTAACTTAGCTTTCATGGATTGTTTGTTTCCCGGCAAGACTTTTCTTTCTTGAACTACACTTGGTCCATACTTCTATCTCCTTCCCCCCCCCCCCCCCGGCAAACTTGTGCGCGAGGAACAGTCCTTCTGTTTCAGAGAGAAAAGCAAAGGAGGAGGAAATACAAGTACGGAGCCTTGCGGCTTGTTACTGCTTACCGGGGGTGTGTGCTGCACAAAATGTCAGATGACACATGCAAGTGAAAGGAAAAGCACGAAATGACAAATGGTGCGAAGCACAAAAGTTTTACTGATGCACGGGGTCTGCGCCCGGCTTTGTACAAAGGTTTACATGCAACAGCGGCAAGACATGTACAAAAGGTGGTAGCCGGAGCGGATCACGGCAACCGCGCCTTACGGGTGAAACTTGCGAAGATGCTCTATGTTCCAGGAGTTGCTCACTGGCAAGCCTTCTTCGGTCTCAAGGCGGACAGCGCCAGGCCTTGTGACTTGTCTCACCCGATAAGGGCCTTCCCACTTCGGCGTCAACTTGTTGGAGCCCTTGGCGGACTGAACGCGCCGAAGAACAAGGTCACCTTCCTCGAGACTCCTGGCCTTGACCTTGCGGCTATGCTAGCGACGCATGGCTTGCTGGTACCGAGCAGCTCGTACAGCAGCCTGGAGACGTTCCTCCTCAAGGAGCAATGCATCATCTTGTCGCAGTTGCTCTTGCTCGAGCTCATCATAAGCGAGCACTCGAGGAGACCCGTATACGAGTTCCGTGGGGAGAACTGCCTCCGCTCCATAGACGAGAGCAAAGGGTGTCTGTCCGGTGGCTCGATTTGGTGTCGTCCTGATTGACCAAAGAGCCGCCGGCAACTCCTCTATCCAGTTTCTTCCACACTTGTGCAGCCTGTCGAAGGTTCTTGTCTTCAGTCCGCGCAGCACTTCAGCGTTTGCCCTCTCCGCTTGACCATTGCTCCTTGGGTGAGCAACAGAAGCGAAGCGGACCTTGTCGCCAAGGTCTTGGACGTATTGCATGAAGGTGCGACTTGTGAACTGTGTTCTGTTGTCGGTGATGATCCTGTTAGGGATTCCGAAACGGCAAACTATTGATCTGAAGAACCTGACTGTTGACTGTGCTGTCACCTTTCTCACTGGTTCCACTTCTGGCCACTTTGTGAACTTGTCGATTGCGACGTACAAGTACTCAAAGCCCCCGACAGCGCGGGGAAAGGGGCCGAGGATGTCGAGCCCCCAGACCGAGAAGGGCTAGGACAAAGGGATTGTCTGGAGAGCTTGAGCTGGCTGGTGAATTTGTTTGGCATGGAACTGGCACGCTTCACACTTGGTTACTTGTCCAGTTGCATCTTGGTGGGCTTCTGGCCAAAAGAAACCTTGCCGGAACGCCTTTCCGGCAAGTGCTCTTGCGCCAATGTGGTGACCACATATGCCTCCGTGTATCTGTGCCAACAGCTTCTGTCCATCTTCCCGGGAAATGCATTTTAATCTGACACCATTGAGTCTTCTTCTGTACAGTTCTATGCCAACGAACTGGTACATACTTGACTGTCTGGTTATCCTCTCTATCTCTTCTGGTTCTTCGGGAAGTTCTCCAGTCTGAAGAAAACAGACGATTTGTTGTGCCCATGCTGGAGCTTGAGGCTCAGCAACAAGGACTAAAGGCATCAGGGCTGCTTCGGGAACCTCAGCTTCTACGGCAAGAACTTGCGGCTCTTTCGGAGCTGAGGGTTCCCCGGCAAGCCTGCCGGGGCAAGGCTTGTCGGGAACGCCTGCTTCAACTGTACAGACCCTTGGGTCCGCAGGAGCAGACTGTTCCTCAGCATTTTGGTTGCTGATCTTGGGGACCTTGGCGGCGGCTTCGGGAAGATCCGCCGGCAAGTAGTCGCCGGAGACCAACTTCCTCTTCTTGCTCTACCCAACTGATGGTGTAACGGATGGCTGAGTTAGCTTGAGTACGAAGACCCCTGGTTCCACAGGTAACTTCATTGCAGCACACTTTGAGAGGCCATCTGCGATGTCATTCTGAGCTCTTGGAACATGCTCCATCTGTAGGCCTTCAAAGTGTTCTTCAAGCTTCCTCACTTCATCCACATAAGCTTCCATCAGAGGGCTCTGGTAACTCTTGTTTACTTGTCGGACCACCAACTGTGAGTCTCCCCGCACAATCAGCCTCTTGATCCCAAGTTCGGCTGCAATTCTGAGACCGGCAAGCAAACCTTCATACTCGGCCGTATTGTTTGTCGCTTGCTCCTTGGGAAAGTGCATTTGAACAACATACTTGAGGTTCTCTCCGGTGGGCGCTATGAGCAACACGCCAGCGCCGGCGCCTTGCAGCGAGAAGGCACCATCGAAGTACATTATCCACTCCTTGCTCGCTTCTTGGACGGGGATGTTTGTCTCTGGGACTTCTTCATCTGGTGTTGGGGTCCATTCCGCTATGAACTCTGCCAAAGCTCTGCTCTGTATAGTTGAAGTACTCTCAAACTTGAGACCAAAGCTTGACAGCTCCAGTGCCCACTCGACGATTCTGCCTGTTGCTTCTGGATTTTGCAATATCCTCTTCAACGGAAAGCGAGTGACCACTGTTATCTCATGTGCTCAGAAGTAATGGCGCAGCTTTCTTGAGGCCATGAGGAGGCCGAAAAGTAACTTCTGTACTCCAGAGTATCTTGATCTAGCCCCCTGCAAGAGGGAACTTACAAAATAAACTGGGCGCTGCACCATCTTCTTTCGCACTTCTCCTTGCTCTTGCGCAGACTTGTCCTTGTCGGGGCCAGAGCTTGTCGGGGAAGCCCCCTGCTTGCCGCTGGATGCGCTTGCGGGGATGTGGGTTCCTCATCCGCCTCCCTCTCCGCTACCAACGCAGCACTAACCACTTGATTGGTTGCCGCAAGGTACAACAGCAACTTCTCTTGTGGTTTAGGTGCGACAAGTATTGGAGTGGAAGATAGGTATCCTTTCAAGTCTTGCAACGCAGCCTCCGCTTCCGGAGTCCATTTCATAGGACCTGCCTTTTTCAAGATTTTGAAGAAAGGCAGGGCGCGTTCTGCAGACTTTGAAATGAATCTGCTGAGGGCAGCCACACAACCAACAAGTCTTCTTACGTCCTTGACGCGCTTCGGGGCTTCAATCTGCTCGATGGCTTTTATCTTGTCGGGATTGGCTTCAATCCATCTCTGGGACACAAAGAACCCGAGAAGCTTGCCGGAGGGGACTCCAAAAACGCACTTCTCGAGGTTCAACTTGAGTTGTATCTTGTGCAGGTTCTCAAAAGTTTCTTCTAAGTCTTGAATCAGGGTATCTTTGCACTTGCTCTTGACCACTATATCATCCATGTAGGCTTCTACATTTCTGTGTATCTGTGGCTCAAAAGCAGTGTGTACCACCCTTGCAAATGTCGAGCCCGCATTCTTCAATCCAAAGGGCATGCGTATGAAGCAATAGGTGCCACATGGAGTAATGAATGCAGTCTTCTCTTCGTCTTCCTCAACCATGAATATTTGATGGTAACCTGAATATGCATCGAGAAATGAAAGCAACTCACATCCAGCCGTGGAGTCCACAATTTGGTCGATGCGCGGCAAGGGAAATGGATCCTTGGGACATGCTTTATTCACATCGGTGAAGTCTATACAAAGTCTCCATTTCCCATTAGCCTTCCGTACGACAACTGGATTGGCCAACCACGTAGGATGGAGTACGCCTCTAACAAGGCATGCTGCTTCCAACTTCTTGATTTCTTCGGCGATGAACTCTTGGCGCTCCACCGCTTGCTTCCTGACCTTCTTCTTGACGGGCCGCGCATGAGGACAAACAGCAAGCTTGTGCTCAATTACCTTCCTGGGAACGCCGGGGATGTCAGACGGTTGCCACGCAAACACGTCCACATTCGCCCACAGGAAGGCAACGAGCGTGCTTTCCTATTTGGGGTCGAGTGTAGCACTGATGGTGAAGGTACCACCAGTGCCGTCCTCCTTGGCGGACATCTTTTTGGTTGCCGGTGGAGCTGCCATTCCCTTCTTGCACTTGCCGGTGGAGCTCGATGGTGCGTCCTCGACGGCAGCGCAGTACTCCGAAGAGGTGCGTTTGCCGGAGTGGGCTCCAGAACTCTTGCCGGACTTGGTCTTGGTCTTCCCCCCGGGAGCTTCAGCGGCAAGTGTTTTCTTGTCTGCCGCGGCTGCTGCATCCCGGTAGATCTTGTCGGCGCAAATAAGCGCATCCTTCTTGTCGCCGGGGACAGTGATGACGCTTATCGGCCCTGGCATCTTGAGCATGTTGTATGCGTAGTGGGAAGCTGCCATGAACTTGGCGAGCGCAGGACGGCCAAGTACCCCATTGTATGGCAATGGGATATCGGCAACATCGAACGTGATCCTCTCCGTCCGGAAGTTGAGCTCTCCACCAAAGGTCACTGGCAGCGTAATCTTCCCCTTCGGCTTGCTCCTTCCCGGGTTGATTCCTTGGAACGTCCCGGTTTCCTCGAGCTCGCTGTCGGGGATCTGCAGTTTCTTGATCACAGCAGAGGAAATCAAGTTGAGGCCGGCCCCGCCGTCAACCAACATCTTGGTGACCTTGAGGTTGCGGATAGTTGGTGAAACCAACATCGGCAAGCACCCGACCACGGTTGTGCGGTCAGGGTGGTCCTCGAGGTCGAAGATGATGGGCGTGCCGGACCATTTTAGCATCCTGCGCGTCTCGACGGGTGGCTCAGCTGCATTCACTTCCCGCACCCATTGTTTGAGTTGGCGGTGGGAAGTGTGCAGAGAGGCACCTCCATCGACGCACAGAACTTCTGTGGCCTTCTGGAACTCCTTCTCGCTGTTGTCTCCTTCGTCCATGTCCTCGTCATCGTCTTCGTCTTCGTCCTTGTCGCGGCCCCGGGGAGGTCTGTCTCCTTGCCGCTGCTTGGCCTTGCCGCGGCGTCCTCCCTGGCCATTGAACGGCCGCTTCTTACTGGGCTCTCCTCCGCCTCCTTGGGCCTTCTCCTTGTCGCGACGCTCGTATTCAGCCTTCTGCTGCTCTACGAGGTACTCTACCCTTTTGCAGTTTTGGAGGTCGTGGCCCTTGGTGCGGTGGATCTAGCAGTACTGCTTGTCGGAGCCGTCCTGCTTGTCGGCTGCCGCTACAGGGGCGGCCTCCTTGCCGGAGCCACCAGCCTGTGTCTTCTTGGCGGGAGCCTCCTTGCCGGACTGCTCGACAACCAGTACCTCCTTGTTCTTCTTCTTCCTGTTATTCCGCCGCCAGCCTTTCCTTGCCGGGGCGGCATCCTCGCTGTCACTTCCTCCTGCGCCGGTATCCTCTCCGGGGAGTCTCCTCCCCTCTTCAGCACGTGCACATTTGTCAGCCAGAGCGTAAAGCTCGCTGACGTCCCGGATCTTGGTCATCGCCATCTCCTCCCTCATCCGGCGGTTACGCACGTTCTGGTGGAACGCGCTGATAACCGCGGCAGGGTGGACATCGGGAATATTGTGTTGAACACGGCTGAACCTTTGTATATATTTGTGCAGGGACTCTCCCTCCTTCTGGGCAAGGATGTGGAGATCACTCTCCTAGCCGTGGGGTTTGTGGCCGCCCGTGAAGGCGCCAACAAACTGGTGGCACAAATCCGCCCATGAAGAAATGGAGTTCTCCGGCAAGTGCATAAGCCAAGACCTGATGTTTGGCTTAAGCACGAGCGGGAAGTAGTTGGCTAAGATCTTCTCGTCGCGTCCCCTGGCAGCCTGCACCGCAATGGTGTAAATGCTAAGGAACTCCGAGGGGTGTGTCTTGCCGTCGTACTTCTCGGGTACGTCGGGCTTAAAATTCTTCATGCTAGGCCACTGGACTTGCCGCAGCTCTCGGGTGAACGCAGGGCAGCCTGCCGCGTACGGCAAGTCGCCTGGTTCACCGGGCGCGTGCATGTCGACAGCGGTCCCAACGCGCTGGTCGGACTGTCTTCGGGCTTCTCATCGACGGTCGATGCGGGTTCGAGCGTCCTCTTGTCGCCTGTCGTCGAGGACCTGGCGCTGATCGCGGTGAGCCCGCGGATCCGACGACGCCGTGGAGTCGTCGTCGACGTTGACCCAGCGGGGCGGCGTTTTCTGCTTCCGCGGCGGGGAGTGCACGGTAGTTGCACCCTCGGCGGTCTTGTCTCCATCGGCCTTCGCTTGGTAGACTTGTCGCGGCCGTGAAGTTGCCGGCTGCTGCGGCGCGTCGTTGTTGGCGAAGGCGATGAGGCTCTGGATCGTCGCCCTCCAGTCTTCGGCCTTGTCCGCCGCTGGAGGGAAGTCGAGGAGTAGCTGAGCCCTGGCCAGGGCTTCTGCTGGAGAGGAGGGAAACGGTGGCGAACGGTGCGAGGAGCGGGACACGCTCGGACTTCTAACCGCGTTAGAAGGAGCATGTTCCCGTCCCGGCGACCGCGCCTTGCTCGTGCCAGGACGTTGGCCTTGAGCGTCCCGTGACCCGCCGGCCTGGCCACGTCCCAACAAGCGTATGGTACCTCCGGTACCACGTCGCTGCTGGTCTAGCACCTCCTGAGAGGGACGTGGTGCGTGCACGGACACCGAGGCCTTGGAGTTCGCCCGGTCGTCCGTCTTGTCCTTGGACTTGGTGTCGCCGTGAGTCTCCCCACCGGCGTCCACCCTTCCGCCGACGTCTCCCCCTCCAACCGTCGGCTCTGGTGGTGGTGGGATCGACGCGGACGGGCCTCCGACCTCCGAAGCCTTCTTCTTCGGAGGCATGTTGATGTAGTCGATGAGGTTGATGGAGCTGGTGAAGTTGCTGAAGGTTGCGCCCGCGTGAGCGCCGGATCAGGTTCGCACAACCTCGATGCCCCCTACCTGGCGCGCCAAAGATGTCGGGGAAACTGGACGCCCATGAACACCTATGGGACCGGAGCCCCTTCTACGTTGCGGTAAGGGAGCGGAGGGAGCACGGAGAGTAGATCGATGAGCACACGCGGGCAGTTTACCCAGGTTCGGGCCGCGATGACGCGTAAAACCCTACTCCTGCTTTGGTTGTA
>LR738715.1:359847640-359909863 GCA_902687465.1 Secale cereale
TCGCCCTCCAGTCTTCGGCCTTGTCCGCCGCTGGAGGGAAGTCGAGGAGTAGCTGAGCCCTGGCCAGGGCTTCTGCTGGAGAGGAGGGAAACGGTGGCGAACGGTGCGAGGAGCGGGACACGCTCGGACTTCTAACCGCGTTAGAAGGAGCATGTTCCCGTCCCGGCGACCGCGCCTTGCTCGTGCCAGGACGTTGGCCTTGAGCGTCCCGTGACCCGCCGGCCTGGCCACGTCCCAACAAGCGTATGGTACCTCCGGTACCACGTCGCTGCTGGTCTAGCACCTCCTGAGAGGGACGTGGTGCGTGCACGGACACCGAGGCCTTGGAGTTCGCCCGGTCGTCCGTCTTGTCCTTGGACTTGGTGGCGCCGTGAGTCTCCCCACCGGCGTCCACCCTTCCGCCGACGTCTCCCCCTCCAACCGTCGGCTCTGGTGGTGGTGGGATCGACGCGGACGGGCCTCCGACCTCCGAAGCCTTCTTCTTCGGAGGCATGTTGATGTAGTCGATGAGGTTGATGGAGCTGGTGAAGTTGCTGAAGGTTGCGCCCGCGTGAGCGCCGGATCAGGTTCGCACAACCTCGACGCCCCCTACCTGGCGCGCCAAAGATGTCGGGGAAACTGGACGCCCATGAACACCTATGGGACCGGAGCCCCTTCTACGTTGCGGTAAGGGAGCGGAGGGAGCACGGAGAGTAGATCGATGAGCACACGCGGGCAGTTTACCCAGGTTCGGGCCGCGATGACGCGTAAAACCCTACTCCTGCTTTGGTTGTATTGAGTTCTTGGGCTCGGGAGCTTGAAGATCTACAGTACTAGCTACACCGAGCGTGGGAGTGAGCGAGTTTCTGAGATCGAACCCCCTCTACGTTGTGCATGGGCCTCCTTTTATAGCTCAAAGGGGTCACCGACAGGTGTCAACGTAGAGGAGGGTAAAAATGTAAAAATGGTGGTGGTTGTAATAGTGCATGAACAGTGTATAAATAGTGGTCTTCACCTAACTTTGACGGTGGGGGACAAAGGCATTGAATGCCCGTCGCCGTCGCCCCAAAAAGCGTCCGTCCATGCGTCTCCGTTCGCCACGGTGATGGTCTTGTCACCGCAGCTTGCCACCGTGTACCCCAGGCTGCACAACCATCCGCCACGTGCCCCTGGAAGGGCCCCAGGGCGACGCGTGGCCAGATGAGCTGGAGCGCAGGCACACAACATAAGTTTCCCCGGCAAGCACCTTGCCGGGGTCGCAACCTTGCCGGGCCCGGAAGCTTGTCGCTCTCCGGGCCGTGCCGGGGCGCATGATGCACCGCGATATTCCTCCTTGAAGTGCCGTTCTTTTGGCCTTCCTGGCAAGCTCCCCTTGCCAGGGTCTTGTGCTGGAATGATAACTTTGAGCCTGGTGCGGCCTTCCCGGCAAGCTCCTCTTGCCGGGGTCTTGTCTCTTAACTTGAATACTTTGTTCTTGAATGGCTTAAAAAGGGTCTAGAGTGGGCTTTGGCGGGCGCGTGGTGAGCCAGACCACGGGACGCTGCTACTGCCCGTGCACAGGTCGGGAAACTAAGGTACCCCTACTTTAGTACACCGACACCACGTATAGAGAGGTGGATATCATGCGAGATCATGGGTGAATAGATACGTCTTTCAGTGGAATGTGGAACAATTTGAGCGGCAAAGACGAAAATTCATATAGGAAATATTTTAATGTTGCGTTCACAAATTCTTCAACTTACAAGGACACGGTGAAGATTTTGAACAAGTTTCAAATAGAACGCATATGAAGAAATTGTGAATAAATTAGGTTGAGTACAGCATAGAGGGGGAAGGGTCCGATCACATTCACTTAGGAAAAGAACAATCTTGAAGAAATAGCAATAAGTGAATGCTCTAGAGGACTTAAACTCATATATATATATATATATATATATATATATATATATATATATATATATATATATATATATATATATATATATATATATATTGCCAGTGAAGAACAACAACGGAAAGAGTGAAGACTTTGCAAAGTTGAAGAATTTAAAAAAATGAGGAATTTCAAAACTGAAGATAAAACTCAAATTTAAGATTTTCAACATTTGTTGGTGGCGTAACCCACCGTATAAGAATGATGATTTCAGACACCGCGTACAATTGTCGTAGGGCTTTGAGAATCAGTTTCTTCATTAATTTCTTCGCCTTTAGAGGGTTAGTCTTCATTGATTCAAGAAAAACGTTACTTCGTGTGTTGCGCATCACAGTCATCAATTTTGCATAAGTGTTAGGATGTGTGTCTCTTTCAAAGAACATTCGAAGATTCTAAGATATTTAGCTCACACCGCAACTTACAAAATCTCTTCTCATCCAAGGGCTTAGTGAAGATATCTGCTAGCTAGTCTTCAGTCTTCACGTGGTTGATAGAGATGTCGCCCTTGAAGACATGATCACGAAGAAAATGATGACGGATCTGGATGTGCTTTGTCCTCGAGTGCTAAACTGGGTTGTGAGCAATCTTGATGGGACTCTCATTGTCATAGTAGAGTGGCGCATTCTTCATGTTGACGACATAGTCTTTGAGGGTTTGCTTCATCCATAGTAATTGAGCATAGCAAGACGCATCAGCTATGTACCCAGCTTCAGAAGTGGAGAGTGCACACAGTTCTGCTTCATCGAAGACCAACAAACTAAGGATCGTCCAAGGAAATGGTTGTGCCAGATGTTGACTTGCGATCCACTCGATCACCAGCATAGTCAAAGTCAGAATATCCAATGAGATCAAAATCAGAGCCCTTGGGATACCATAATCCAAGTGTTGGAGTGTGAGCTAGATATCGAATAATATGCTTCATAGCCTTATGGTGTGATTCCTTCGGTGTAGCTTGAAATCGGGCGCACATGCAAACACTAAGCATAATATTTGGCCTAGATGCACATAGATACAATAAAGAGCCAATCATGGAGCGCTATATCTTTTGATCGATGTCTTTACCATTTTCATCAGTGCGCAGATGGCCATTTGTGTGCATAGGGATTTTGACGCCTTTGCAATCTTGTATGCCGAATTTCCTTAGAACATCCTTGAGGTATTTCTCTTGAGATATGAAGATGCCATTACGTTGTTGACGAATTTGAAGGCCTAGGAAGAATTTCGGCACTCCCATCATGGACATTTGATATTCTATATATGCATCATGTAGCCAAATTCGTCACTGTAACATTCATCAGTACAGCCAAAGATAATATCGTCCACATAGATTTGACACACAAATAATTCATCATCGTATGACTTAGTGAAAAGAGTTGGGTCAAGTGAACCGGGTTTGGAGCCTTTCTTCGTGAGGAATTCCTTCAAAGTATCATACCACACCCGAGGGGCCTGCTTGAGGCCATAGAGGGCCTTGTTGAGTTTGAAGACTTTGTCAGGATGCTTAGGATCTTCATAACCTGGGGGTTGATCAACATATACTTCTTCCTCAAGCTTAAAATTGAGGAATGGACTTTTCACATCCTTTTGATATAAGATGATATTATGATGGTTAGCATAAGCAAGTAATATGAGAATAGCTTCAGGTCTAGCAACAGGAGAAAAAGTTTCATCGAAGTCAATTCCTTCAACCTGTGTGTAGCCCTGAGCTATGAGATGTGCCTTATTCCTCACCACAAGGCCATTTTCATCTTGCTTGTTTCGATAGATCCATTTGGTGCCGAAGATATTGTGCTTCTGACGATCTGGTCGCTTGACGAGTTCCCACACATGGTTGAGCTCGAATTGATACAATTCCTCTTGCATAGCTTGAATCCACTCAGGTTCCAGAAATTCCTTGTCAACTTTGGTGGGCTCTGTGATAGAGACAAAAGCAAAGTTCCCACAAAAGTTAGATTAGTGTGAAGCTCTTGAGCGTGTGAGAGGACATGGTGCATTGATGTCGTCGATGATTTTCTCGATCTGCACTTCTTTTGGGACACGAGGATGAGCTGGCTGACGACTTTGGTCTGGCTGAGCATTTTCTTCAGCAGCAATTTCTTCAGGAGCACCAGAATGATTTTCTTCATTGTCAGGAATGACTTCTTCAGCTAATTCTTCAGTGGGGATGATATCTTCAGTAGCTTTGAACTTTATGGATTCCTCGGGAGGCTTTTCACCTCACACAGAAGGCAGGTGCTCTCTTTGCGAGCCATTAGATTCATCGAACTTCACATCTACGGTCTCAACAATCTTGTGAAGATGATTGATGAAGATTCTGTAGGTGTGCGAGTCCTTTCCGTAACCAAGCATAAAACCTTCATGTGCTTTGGGTGCAAATTTGGAATTGTGATGAGGATCTCTAACCCAGAATTTAGCACCGAAGACTTTGAGATAACTCACATTGGGTTTCTTGTTGGAGAGTAGTCCATATGAAGTTTTCTTGAGGAATTTGTGAAGATATACCATCTTGATGATGTGGCACGCAGTGTTGATAGCCTCAGGCCAGAATCTGAGAGGCGTCTTGTATTCATCAAGCATGGTGCGAGCCATCTCAACAAGAGTCATGTTCTTGCGCTCCACAACGCCGTTTTCCTGAGCAGTGTATGGGGCTGACAGCTCATGACTAATACCAAGTTCATCAAGATAGTCATCAAGACCAGTGTTCTTGAACTCGGTCCCATTGTCACTCCGGATATGATTGATCTTCACAACAAAATTCGTCGAGGCCCTTGAGGAAAATCGCTTGAAGATTTCCTGCACTTCATGCTTAAATGTGATGATATGCACCCATGTATAACGAGAATAGTCATCAACAATGACAAAACCATAAAGAGATGCTCCATTTGTGAATGTGGAGTAATGTGTATGGCCGAAGAGATCCATGTGAAGTAATTCAAATGGACGGATGGTAGTCATGATAGTTTTCGAGGGGTGCTTGGATTTGGTCATCTTTCCAGCTTCACAAGCGTCACAGAGATGATCTTTGAGGAATTTAACACCCTCAATTCCAAGGATATGCTTCGTCTTCACAAGCGTGTGCAAGTTCCTCATGCCAGCATGACCGAGTCATCGATGACATAGCCATCCTTCTGAAGCTTTTGCAAGTAGGCATGTGGCAGGCTGTGGTACTGTAGATAAATCAACCAGATACAAGTCTCCTTTCCTAAAGCCTTCGAAGACATTGGATCTGTCAGATTCTATGATAACAACACAGCTATATTTGCCAAAGACAACAAGCATATCAATGTCAGAAAGCATTGAGACAGACATGAGGTTGAATCCAAGAGACTCGACAGGCATGACTTTGTCCATGTGTCGCTCTTTTGAGATTGCAACCTTGCCTAGACCCAATACCTTGCTTTTTTCCTTTGTCAGCGTAGGTGATATGCTTCAGGTGAGATGGAGATAAAGCAGAGTCCATCAGTAGGTTCTTGTCACCGGTCATGTGATTTGTGCATCCATTGTCGAGGACCCACTGAGTAGCTTTGAGAGAGTCATCCTGTAGAAGAATTAGTACATCTTAGAACTCACATGCTTCATTGTGAAGAATATGACATCAATTTCATCAGAATGAATTTCATCAGTAAGAATAATACATGAAGAATGAGGACGTGAGAAATGACTGAATCATTTATGCATGATTAGCTTGCGTCCTTTCAAGCAATTTTCAGCTCTCCAGCAAATTCCTTGGACATTTAAGTTCGTCTGGAGACCTGGCCCAGCATAAGAGATTAGTTCTTTTTCTTCACCACCCACATTTGGAAGGGTGGTAAAGAGTTCATCATTCTTCGAGCACCAATTGAAAATTGTGGCATTGAAGCAAGTGCACTTAGTTTCACAGGTGAGGGGTTAGAGAATGAATATGAGTAAGCAGAGAAATTCTTCAAGGACTTATGAACATAATGATTTGAAGAATAATATACATATTCATAATCCTTCTTTCCCTGCGAAACAGATGTGTTAGCACAATGATGATCATATGAGGAAGTTGATCCACTTGAGGAATTTGGTCCATATGAGGATTTTGATCCATATGAAGATTTTGATCCATATGAAGAATTTGATCTAGGGTTCCTATTCCTCACACAAGGTGTCATGAGGACATTCACTTGAAGACTTTCTAGGTGCCTCTTAGGGACCTAGATTTTCTTCATAGGGGAGCCATTCCTGCAGTTAGTTCCAACATATCTAGCAAATACTTCACCATTCTGATTTTTGAACAATTTATAGTTGGAGTCAAATGACTCATCAGAAAAAAGTGAAGTTTCACAAGTAAAGCCAGATAAGGTAGATTGATCTACTGGAGGTCCTTTTGCAGCAACCCATGAGGTTTTGGGATACTGCTCAGGTTTCCATTAGGTCCCATCAACATTGAGTTTCCTCTCAAAGGCAATACCCTCTTCCTAGGGTTCCTGTTCTGAATCTGCTTTTTTAAGCACATCACAAAGAGTCTGATGACCTTTGAGGCTTTTGTACATGCATGTCATATACAATTCCTTCAACCCTGCATTTTCGTCAGTAGCATCGGTGTTTTACTCAGCTGAGGAAATTGTCACCACAGAGACAGTTGAAGAATTTGTAACAGTAGAAGGATTTGAACTTTCAGGTGAAGAATTTGCAGTTTCACGTTCAATGCATTTAAGGCTTGGGCTAATGAATTCCTCCTGAGCAGCGCTGATCTATTGAGCAAGCAATGAATAAGGTTCCTTCTATAGATCTTCGTAACTCTCCCTTAGCTTCTCAAGATGTTGCTTTCTCTGAAGAAATTCATAGGAAAGCTTCTCATGATTAGATAAGAGAGCGTTATGATAATCCTGAAGGTTACCATACTTGGACTAAAGTCTCTAAAGATTTTCAGTCATGATTTTAGATCGATCCATTTCTTCACCCAACAGATCATCACTTATTTCTAGCATATTTTCAACCTTATTAAAAGCTTTTTGCTTTTATGGCAATTTTAGCAAGTTTGGAATAGCTAGGTTTGAGGTTTTCATCAGATTCGCCTTCACTAGACACAGACACGGAACGCTTGAGTACCTTGGCACCTTTTGCCATGAAGCAATAGGTGGGAGAGTAGTCATCATTATCATCGTCAGCAGCGTTGGGAAGTCTTTTTCTTTGGTGTTGAAGAAGGGCTTGCTGACGAAAGCGGTAGCGAGAGCAAGGCTTGCCACACTAGAGTCTCATTCCTTAGATTCCTCCTCTTCCTCATTTTCTTCAGATTTAGCAGAGTCCATTTCCTTGCCAATGAATGCCCGAGATTTTATGGAATTTCTTTTCTTGTTCGAGAAAGACTTTAAGGATTTTGATGATGAGGATTTTGAAGATTTCTTCTTCTTCTTCGAGTCATCTGAACGGTAGTTCTTGTATTTGTTCTTCTTCGATTCCTTTTCCCACTGAGGACAATCAGTGATAAAGTGACCAGGTTTCTTGCATTTGTGGCAGGTCCTCTTCTTGGGATCGCGATATGAATAATACGATCTTATGTCATCACCTCTTGAAGATTTCACAAAGCGACCATGTCTAGAGAACTTCTGAAATTTTCTCACGAGCATAGCTAGCTCCTGGCTCAGTTCCACAGGATCACCAAGGGTGATGTCAGATTTTTCTCCTTCAGATGAGGAAATTGCTTTAGCCTTCAGTAAACGATATCTACCATCGTTAGGACCATAGAGATCTCTCTTTTCAGCAAGTTGGAACTCATGAGTATTTAGCCTCTCTAGAATGTCAGCAAGATCAAGTGACTTGTAGTCTCCACGCTCTTGAATCATCGGTGCCAGAGTGTCGAATGAGGAGTCAATTGATCTCAGCAGTTTCTTCACCACCTTGTGGTTAGTGATGTCTGTAGCACCAAGTGCTTGTAGCTCGTTTGAGATATCAGTGAGGGGATCGAAGGTTTGCTGAACTTTTTTATTTTCAAGTCTCTTGAAGTGGTTGAAGAGATTGCCAAGAACATCAACTCGAGAGTCATGTTGAGTTGAGACCCCTTTGCTGACCTTGGACAGCCTGTCCCAGATGAGCTTTGCAGACTCCAAAGCACCCACTCTGCCATACTGCCCCTTTGCTCAGATGGCCACATATGATATTCTTTGCTTGTGAGTCGAGTTGCTTGAATCTCTTCACATCAGCAGCATTCAAGGAAGGTGTAATAGAGGGAACACCATTTTCCACAACGTACCACAGATCATTGTCAATTACCTCAAGATGCATGCGCATCTTGTTCTTCTAGTAGGGGTAATCTGTCCCATCAAAGGTAGGACACCCAGCCGATACTTTGATCATACCTACAGTCGACATAACTAAAACTCCGGGCTGTTAAACCAAAATCACACATAACAAGGGAGTACCCTGCTCTGATACCAATTGAAAGTGCGTTATATTGACTAGAGGGGGGTGAATAGGCGATTTTTATAAATTCATCTATGAGAAAATTCTAACTAAGGAATTTCCTAAGCGACAAACTACTTACCAACGGAAAAGATACTCAGGTGCAAGACAGTAGCATGGTCATCATGATGAAACGAAAACAAGCATAGAGTATAGGTAACGTGTAAACAAGATAAGCAGGCTGAGTACTTATGACTGAAGAAATATGGTTGACGAAATTGAGAAAGTCTTCAGGCAAAGTCTTCAAACAGTATAGATCAAGTTCAACAACCCAAGAATGAGTAAATGGAAGGGTTGAGGAAATAGAAGCAGTAAGCTTGACGAAGACAATGATTTGGTAAACCAGTTCCAACTACTGTGACAGTTGTACGTCTGGTTGGAGCGGCTAGGTATTTAAACCTGAGGACACCCAGTCCCGGACACACAGTCTAGGACACCAAGTCTTCACCATATTCTCCTTGAGCTAAGGCCACACAGTCCTCGCCCAATCACTCGTGGTATGTCTTCATAGTGGACTTCCAAACCTTCACAAACTCGGTCACCCGGCGATCCACAATTCCTCTTGGATGCTCTATACCACAGACGCCTAACCGTCTGGAAGATCACAGTCTTCAAAGGTAACAAGCGTCGGTTCCACATAGGAACAATCTCTTTAGTGATGCTCAATCACTTTGGGGTTTTAGGTGTTTGGGTTTTGGGTTTTTCCTCACTTGATGTTTTTCGCTCAAAGTCCTCGGAGGATGGGTTGCTCTAATGACAAGTGTCAGTTTCTCTCGGAGCAGCCAACCATCTAGTGGTTGAGGGGGGCGGCTATTTATAGCCTAGGGAGCAACCCGACATGATAAGACATAAATGCCCTTAAATGATATGACTGTTAGGTTGGTGGATATTTTACGACAGCTGGCGCATAGCATAGCAACGGTCAGAATGTTGAGTATCAAATTCCTCAGGGCTATCATGTTCCTCACTTGTAGGAAATCCGCACTGGCGAATTCCTAACTCCTCAGTTAGAACAAATTCCTCAGAGACCAGAAGAACTTCATCTCTGGCACTGAAGAAATTTGACTGAACTGTATGAGATTTCCAATGACTTCACTCGAAAGGATTGGGTAGTGTAGGCTTTCAGTTAAGCATCATTTGAAAATATGTTTCCTTAGTTTTTCCTCGTCCCCCATTAGCAGTCCAGTGTTTCCTATGACTCAAGAAAGAGAAAATGAAACTATGAAAACAAAAGTCTTCACGCTTCATAATCCTCGCATGATTATCCAAGTCTTCAAGGTCACACCAATTTCTTCCCTTTCAAAATCTTCAGAAAGTCTTCAGAAATCCAAAGTCTTCAGTTGAAGACATTCATTTTTAGGGGTCGACTTTCTCTGTAAATATCAAATTCCTCATAGACTTATAGACCTGTGTACACTCACAAACGCATTAGTCCCTTAACCTATAAGTCTTCAATACACCAAAATCACTAAGGGGCACTAGATGCACTTACAGGGGCAGTTAATTGCCGGGAGAAGTAGCTGAACAAGGGCAAATGAACAACCGGGTTATTCGTTACTGCCGTCACAAGAACCTCGAGGCAAAAAAACTGCCATTATAACTTGAGCAGCAAGGGCATATTATCTACCGGTACATTTTAAGGCACATTATCTGCCGGGATAACTCAAACCTGGCCCATTTACTGCCGGGGGCCCTCTTGGGCGCGACACCAAAAAAATATCGGGCCTGAGCACGCGCCGGCGAGGGAAAAGCCTGCGAGAGACTAAATTTGCTAGCCCAAATGAAGTATAAACACGCCGACCCTCCACACAGGTCGCATCCACCCCCAAATCGACATCCCACTCGGCCACTTCTACCCTCGACTAGATCGTATCCGCCACCGTCCGCCCTCCACCCAACTACTGTCCCCGTCATTCCCACACCACCACAGCCCTGCCGTCGGCCCCCACCCCGACCATCGCCATTGTCGCCCCCAACCACCCCACATCAGCGCCGACAAGCACCGCCTCCCCCAATCATCCCACTATCATCGGCCGTCCTCCACCCAGCCACCACCGCCGGTTGTCCTCCACCCAGCCACAGCCGCCGTCGGCCCCCACCACTGCAGCCCCGCAGTAGGCCCCTACCACCCCACCGCCGCTGAGCGCCCTCCACTCCGACCACCCACAACAACACCGCCGAGCACCCAACTGGCATGGACAACCACTGCTCCAGATCCACTCCACCGGCGACCATCCTCCTCCGTCGAAGGCTTTCCCTCGTCACCACCCTACATCTTGAGTTTTCTTCCCCAAGCTGACCTCCCCCGAGAAGGCACGGAGCAGAATCTCACCATATTGGGGGAGGGCGCAAAGACTGTAACGCTAGTATGGCACATGCGACAAATACCTTATTGCCCTCATTCTTTCTTCTGCTTTTGCCCAAGAAGATTTTGATGATGCTACTACTTTTCTTAATGATCCTCATGCAGTGCATGGAGCTAGGAGTTGTTTGGATGGTAGTATTGGAGTGCGTGGACTTTTTTCTCCAGGGAAGTCGAATCAATGGTGGTTCTGTAGATAGCTCTGATGTAGTATTTGTACTCTCTGAAGGTGAGGGTTCTGATTTAATCCTTTAAACCCAGGTGAGGCTGATAGCCTAAATAAATCTTTGCTCTGCATATTAACATAACTTCTATAACTTTTGTATTTGGCCTTCTGTTGCACCAGGGACAAACAAGTGCTATCTTATCTAAGTTTTACATTTGTATGTTGTAGAGTGCTTGATTGCAGGGCTACACATTATATAGCGATTTTCTGAAAATAAACAAATAGAAGGATTACATGGATGCATATTGGCTATACACACCGGTACAATTAGATACAATTAACTTAATATAGCTGTAGTACACACATGTTGAATCTTGATAGCTGTGGCATTACGTTTCTCAAAGCCAAAGTTAAATTTTTACCACCCTACTGATATGCTAATGCAGATCTCAGTTTTGGCATTAGAAATATTCCTTGCTATAGGACATATATAGACGAAACACTCATTCCTAAAATTCAGCAACTAAAGTGTGCCTTTTCCTTACACAGTTACATGATTATCTACTTGAAATCTACTCTATCAGTTATAATGCGCCATAAATTTTCTTTTAACTAGTACATAGTATACTTACTTAGGCCCTGTTCGAAAACCAATTTCTTGTTTTTCTTGTTTATCTACTTGAAATCTAATTTGTCAATTATAATGCGCCATAAATTCCTATAATTATTCATCTTGTTTCTCTTACCGCCATTCCTTTATGTGTTCACATCAAAATGATTTCTTGTTGGCTATGCACTTGATTTATTGCTGGAAACATAAGTAGAAATTGTTATTTTCTATGTATCCTACCCTCAT
Organism: Secale cereale; assembly: GCA_902687465.1. Classification (NCBI taxonomy): domain Eukaryota; kingdom Viridiplantae; phylum Streptophyta; class Magnoliopsida; order Poales; family Poaceae; genus Secale; species Secale cereale. Next base: position 359,859,363 of record LR738715.1, read on the forward strand.
GGTTCGTAGGGTAACAAGCACAATATTTGGATGAGATGGTGTTTACTATTGGTGGCTTATTTGTATGCCTAACAAGTTGGGTGCAATGCTCATTTGGTATAACATTCTTCATAGGTTGGTCTTTGATCTTGTTCATGTGCTAGTCTGGGTTATGTGACAGACTGGTTTTCTTTGCTTAATAATAATAGAAGTTTCGCAAAACATAGCTTGCTATTTATAATCTGTTATTTTCACTTGTCCAGTTTTCTACCTGATGTTTATGGATTACTTATGGTAAGGAACTAGAGCTTGGAGCCACATGCTGATTCGTTGTTATTGTTTAAAAGATGAATCAGAATAGGGACACTAATATTGCTTTGATTTCTTCAATTTTGTTTTCTTCTATGTATGCAGTTGGAAGTGGACAAGTCCATGGTAAAAGCAGGAATGCGACCACAAGCAAGTTGAGGAGGTAATATTCATGTTTCTCTTGTCTACTAGCTGAGGAGGTCTAAATCAATTATGTACAGATTTCTGGTTTGCGATATTTGACCATGGATGATTTTTGTATATGAAGTGCAAATGATTCCTGCTTGATCTAATTATGTAATATTGCGTGTTGATGATGAGGTGCAGCACATTTCGAAGAGTTTTATTTATGCCGATGAGCTAAATTATTACATGTCAAAAACTTTAATTTGTCTCTTAAAAAATCTGAAACAAGAGCTCCATTTTGAGTTTCCGATATGTTGTAGGTTTCCCAAAGGTACACAAGTTGATGGAGGTTTGGAAGACCTTCAAGTTGTTGAAGATTTCGAAGACCTATAATTAAGTTGGTGGAGTGATAATGTCATATGCCTTAGCAATATATGTACTTCTCCTTTTGTGGCACTTCTTCATTTTGGTTGTGTGGCACATCTAGAAACATATATGTACTCCTTTTGTGTCACAACCTGCTTATATATTATTGTTATATGAACATCGAATGAAGTTTTAAGGTTTTTGATGAGGCATGTGTTACTTTGATTGATGAAGTGAACATATAAATTGTGTGATACATCAGGATTGCCTAAAGACAATGAATGGATATTACATTAGGGATGTCTTAACATAATGAATGGATACTACATTAGGGATGCCTAGAACAGTTTACTAGTGAAATCAATGTATTGGCATAAAAACTGTCAGGTAAAGAAACTTATGCAGGCTGTAGAACTGCCGATAATTCTAGTTCCATGTGCACTGGCCAATCTACCGGGAGAAAATAGACTGCCGGCAAATAGGTTGGTAAGGGCAAAGAAACTACTAGGAGAAGTTTATCTGCTGGGATAAGTAATCCCCCGCAGTCGTTCTCGTGGCGGTTCTATCTGCCAGGAGAAACACTGTCCCCGCAATTTATCTGCCCTCTGAAGTGTCTTTTCCCAACAGTTTTTCTGTCCTTGCATCAGTGTTGTGGTGTAGTGAAAGGGCATAGAACACTTCCCTAGAACCAATATCAATTTGCCTTATGAATCTATAATGAGGGCAACTTACGGAACATCCAACAAGGATGACAACACTTGAAATCTTGGTATCATGCCTAGCTAAGGGCGTAAAACGATAGCGCTTGTTGGGAGGCAACCCAACTTGTATCTTTTTGCTTTTTGATTTCCTTGCTGTTTTTAATAAAATACCATTTAATACCTCTGTTTAGATGTGTTTTGTGGTTTGAATAAAAGTTGAGCCAAGCAAAGCCTTAGGATCATGTTGGGTGTTAGTAGATTTGATCTTGCTGGAAAACAGAAACGTTTACGCTCACGAAAGAAATTCTCATTTTTAACGGAAGAGTTCTTTTGGGTTGATTCTTTCTACATAATTTTAATATACAAATTTCCCATGTGGTCCTATTTTTCTCAAGATTTTTAGTTACAGAAGTATTTGAAACTTCCAGGTTGCTACAGACTGTTCTATATTTTTACAGATTCTGTTTTTATTGTGTTATGTGCTTGTTTTGATGATTCTATGGTTTCCTTTGATGACTTTTTGCGATAAAAAAGTTGGAATACAATAGATATAATACAAATACAAAATATGAATTGGTTTGCTACAATACTTATATTAGTTATTTGTTTTCTTATACTAACGGATCTCACGAAAGTTTTGTTGAGTTTGGTGTGATTGAAGTTTTCAAGTTTTGGGTTATCTTGTCATGGATGAAGGAATAAGGAGTAAGAAGAGCCTAAGCTTGAGGATGCCCCTGCTTCCCAAGCCATTATCCAAAGAGAAGCAAGCAACTAAGCTTGGGGATGCCCCCGAGTGGCATCCCCTCTTTCTTCTAACGACCATCGGTATTTTACTCGAAACTATATTTTTATTCATCACATGATATGTGTTTTGCTTGGAGCGTCTTGTATGATATGAGTCTTTGCTTGTTTTCTTTTTCTTTTTAAATCATTAATCCTTGCTGTACACATTATTATGCCATGACTTGTTAGAATAGCTCTGTATGCTTCACTTACATTTTTATGAGCTAGAAATTTGCTCTAGTGCTTCACTTATATCTTTTTGAGCACAGAGTGCTTTAATATTTTTGAAGAAATACTCTCTTGCTTCACCTAGATTTATTTGAGACTTAGTAATTTTTTTAAGAAATATCTCTTCCTTCACTTAAATTATTTTGAGAGAAAGAAAAAATTATGCTCATGATCTTTACTTATATTTGTTTGAGCTTATCAAAAGAAACACATGAAAATTAGTTACAAAGTGATAGATATCCGAGAAGGATATAATAAAAACTTTCATGAAGATCATTGGAAAAAATAAACTTGATTCCTTGTAATAGTTTTGAGACATGATGATGTGATATGGGAGTCATTTTAATGAGTAATTATGTTGTAGTAAGAATATTAGTGTTAAAGTATGTGATTCCCTATGCAAACATGAAAGTCAATAATCATGCAATGAAATTACATCGTACTTGTGGTGCATTTTTCGGTGTTATTTATGCTCAATGCTCGCTTATGAGATTATTCGTTTCATGGTTGGTTGCTTCCCAGTCTTTTGCTAGCCTTCATTTTGCACTAAGTATGATCACTACTTGTGCATCCAAAATCCTTTATCCCGGTTTTGCCACATGACTCCACCATACCTACCTATATGAGGTAGTCCTTTGCCGTTCTAAGCAAATTTGTATGTGCCGTCTCTAATTTACGAAATAAATTTCCCTTTTGTCTGCTCGTACCACTCGCGAGGCGGTGAGAGGTGGCCAATATTTTCCATGCTAGATGTGTTATTCTCACGATGAGTGTTGATTCACTTGTCATTGCACGAGAGTACAACAAAGGTATTAGGGAATGCCCAGTCCCAAAATGAAAAACAAATTTACTTTATGTTGTCAAATAATAAATTCCTTGGAAAGTGTTGGTATGGAAGGCAGCCGTGGATTCGGCTAGCCATGGCTTGTGAAAGTTTGGTGGAAAAGGAATACACTTTATTTTATTTTTGGGAAACGCCTATGATATATCTAGCATGGAAAGTGTTGGGAACCTTAAGTCGTTTCCATTGGTGGGAAAAGTATGCCCCCAAAATAATTTTATCTCTCAATTTAAGCTTTGAGCTCTGGCACCTCTACAAATCCCTATTTCCCTTTGTGAAGGGCCTCTACAAATCCCTACTTCCCTCTACGAAGGGCCTTTCTTTTACTTATGCAATTTTTACTTATGCAATTTTTACTTTTGAATTTGAGTCTCCATCTTCTCTTATAAAGCACCAACTAGGAAACACTATGATCGGACTTGAGCATCGGGTGTAACTAATATGAATTGTGTTTCATGAATGGATCAATGGTTGAGCATGATGGGCTAGGATAACTTATTTTAGCGTTGATATTTTGAGATACATGGTTGCTTGTTGATATGTTTGAGTATTCAAATCTCATGTCAAAAGTAGACTATTGCTTTGAACCATATAAAAGTCTAAATGTCCTTGCTATAAAGAAAAGAATACGATATGAAATGTTAGGCAGAATTCCACATCAAAAATTATGTTTTTTATCATTTAGCTACTCGTGAGCAGGAATTAACTTGGGGATGCTGATACGTCTCCAACATATCTATATTTTTTCATTGTTCCATGCTATTATATTATCATTCTTGGATGTTTTACAATCATTTTATATAATTTTTTGGTACTAACCTATTGACATAGTGCCAAGTGCTAGTTGTTGTTTTCTGCATGTTTTTTACATCGCAGGAAATCAATATCAAACGGAATCCAAACACCACAAAACTTTTTGGAGACTTCTTTTGGACCAGAAGACATCCATTGGGCCAGAGCTGCACCTGGGGGGTGCCCCGTGGGGGGCACAGCCCACCAGGGCGCGCCCAGGTGGGTTGTGCCCACCTCGGTGGCCTCCCGCACCGCCTCTTTGATCTATAAATACTCAAATATTCCAGAAATCGTAGCAGAGTTGTCGATATTCTATTTGAGCTACCGCAGTGTGTAGAACCACCAGATCCAGTCTAGACACCATCACGGAGGGGTTCACTATCTCCATTGGTACCACTCCGATGATGCGTGAGTAGTTGCTTGTAGACCTACGAGTCCGTAGTTAGTAGCAAGATCTCTCTCTCTTTCTCTCTCTCTCTCTCTCTCTCTCTCTCTCTCTCTTTTGATTATCAATACAATGGTCTCTTGGAGATCCATATGATGTAACTCTTTTATGGTGTGTTTCTTGGGATCCGATGAACTTTGAGTTTATGATCAAATCTATCATTTTATATCCATCAAAGTTATTTTAGTCTTCTTTGATCTATTATATGCATGATTGCTTATAGCCTCGTATTTCTTCACCGATATTTGGGTTTTGTTTGGCCAACTTGATCTATTTATCTTGCAATGGGAAGAGGTGCTTTGTAGTGGGTTCGATCTTACGGTGCTGGGTCCTAGTGACAGGAAGGGAACCGACACGTATGTATCGTTGCTACTAAGGATAAAATAATGGGGTCTATTTATACATAAATATATCTTTTCTACTTCATGTCATTGTTTTTATTACATTACTTCGTTTCTCCATGAACGTAATACACTAGATGCATGTTGGATAGCGATCGATGTGTGGACTAATAGTAGTAGATGCAGGCAGGAGTCGGTCTACTAATCTTGGACGTGATGCCTATATAATGATCGTTGTCTGGATATCTTCATGATTATTTGAAGTTCTATCAATTTCCCAATAGTAATTGTTTTCCCACCGTGGGTATTTTCCCGAGGGAAGCCACTACTGAAATCTACGGCCCCCGGGTCTCTTCCAATATTATTTGCCTTTGTGATCTATTTTCCTTTGCTTTTATTTTTAGATCTATTAAACCAAAAATCCAAAAATACGTTGCTGCAATTTATCTTATTTGGTGTTCGATCTATCAATATTAATATCTCTCTCATGTTCGTTACCCGAAAGGGATTGACAACCCCTTTTACATGTTGGGTTGTGAGTTTTTGTTATTTGTTTGTAGGTGATGTTTACGTTGTGTTGCTTGGTTCTCCTACTAGTTTAATAACCTTGGTTTCATTACTGAGGTAAGTACCTACCGTTGCTATACTGCATCATCCCTTCTTCTTTGGGTAAAAAACTGACACAGCTCTAGCAGCCATCAAGCACCAAAGAGGAAACATGTCGTCCTGGGACCCCTGACGCCCGCCTGGCCTTGGTCGTCATGGCTTGTGTCATCTGAAACTCACGAGGTGGGGCTTGCATAGAGATCTCCGCCCCTCGGGAGCCAGCCTAGTGAGACTGCGCTTTCTAGGGGTCTTGATGTCGTCAGCCTCGCGAGTCTTGGCCCCTCGCGAGAGTCTTGAGTGTCAATGCTGAAGATGGGCCATACCAAGTTGGTGAAGGAGCCACGTCATGGGCCGCAGGCAGGAAAGTATGGGTACCATGGTTCCCAGAACACCGACACGAGCAACCCAAGCAAGCTGGCTTGTAGCTTAGTATTCTACTAGTGTGTATATAGAGGACCGGTTTTCCATTTCTCTCCGTATCAACCTTTTTTATATTGCATACGTGTCATTGAATCGAAGAGTGAAATGATCGTTGCTTTGGCCGAGCAACTTAATATGTGATTTGACTTCTCATTTAGTCATATTACCGCGGCCCCTGCACATACTCCTCCTACGTGTATGGCCGTTCCCGAGTCTCGCTCGTACTTATCTCTATTTTCTTGCAAGACACGTGGACCCGGATGCTAGACGTCCCGCATGACATGATAGCATTGCAGAGTATTAATATCGGCAATAATGCATGCGTGAACAACAAAAGAGCATACCTTGCTTGATATATTTTGACAAAGCTTTGAAATATGAACATGTGAATTTGAGGGACTACAACCTCTTGCACGCATGCAACAGTCACACGTACACATGCAGACAAAAACGCGCGCGACGCCCTAATGTATGCATGCCCGAGCACACGACGGAAAACACACGCTCACAGTAAAGTGCTCAACCTTCACGTGCATGCACACACACTACTGCAGGATGCTGCTAATGCGACACTAGAATAGAGTCCCTTCGAGAGACTGTATGCGATGCCATAATCGCGAACGGTGGTGTATGAAAACCGTCAAAAATGTATAAAACGTTTGCGATGACGGATGCATCAAACACGGTTCCGGATTTAGTTGCGTGTGGGATGAAGGGCATATGGTTCAGTTCAATTAATTGTTTGCGATGAGGAGGAACAAAAGAAATGGGCGGCCTCATGAAGGCGTGTGTGATGTACGGCATACGGTTCACTCGGATGAACTGTTTGTGATTAGGCAACACAAAAGAAACGGTCAGACAGATCAAGGTGTGTGCGGTGTACATCATACAGTTCACTCAGATGATCTGTTTGTGATTAGGCAACACAAAAGAAACGGTCAGCCAGATCAAGGTGTGTGCGATGTACGACATGCGGTTCACCCGGATGAACTGTTAGCGTTGACACAAGAGAACAAAAATGGTTCAATATAACAAATACCATAAATATTGCAAGGTTCCAGCTCAAAGTTTACAACACCCAAATTCAAACATTGCAAGCTGCATCATTTCTGAAAAGGGATCAGCCGCTGACAATTCGTGTATGGGTTTGACACAATAACTTCCAATTGCTTTGCCATTTTCTCTTCCAATACGAAGTTTGGCATTTTTGGAGGCACTTCCTGTCGGTACGAAACGACACCTATGGGATCACATGAATCCCTTCTACGGTTGGCGGGCGCGAGGTTGTGCAAAGAGCGGGTCTAAGAGTCAGCACAACGATCATTTACCCAGGTTTGTGCTGCGAGGATGCGTAATACCCTAGTCCTGCTTTGGTGTATATTCGAGTGTTCTTGAGTTCTTGAGCTAGCTACGGTGCTCTAGGGTCCAAATCCTTCTCCAGTATGCCGTGGGCCTCCTTTTATGGTCCAAAGGGGCTGCCACAGTGGCACATAGGAGGTGGAAAGGTGTACAGTGCATAGATTTATCCCATGCCATTACGGGGCCAGACGCATTAAATGCGCTGCTTAAGTGACTATTTGCTTTATCGAGGATGGAATAGAATCTCGTCTCTTCCATGGCTGCTCCGATTGGTCACGACGCGCGTCCAGGCCAGCGGGGTAGGCAGTTGAGGTGGCGTGGTGGTAGGGTCTTCACAAAGATCTGCATGCCACCACGCAGGTGCTTGATCAGCTGGACCAGGGACAACGTATCGCCACGTGGGTGCCTTCCTGGGCTAGCAGGCCGGCCGCCGAGCTGGGGCGATGATGGGGCGGCAAGGGCTTGCCGCAGTCTTGCGTCTGTTCCCGGCAAAGGTCTTGCCGGGGCCTCTGTGACTGTCCCTCGGCAAGAGGCTTGCCGGGGCTCCGGGGTGTCTTCGGCGAGGAGCCTTGCCGAGGTCTCGTGGGCATCCTCGGCAAGGAGCCTCGCGATCGCCGTATCTTCTGGTTCTTGTCTTGGGAGTCATAGACCTTTGTCTTCACAAAGATCTGCATGCCATCATGTGGGCTCTTCTCGAGCCTTGGTTCCAATGTTGTTGGTGAAGTTGGAGTTCTTAGGCTCAAGGGCGGCCGCGACAGAGGCGTTCGGGTGAATCGCCCCGGCAAGAGCTCTTGCCGGGGGCGCGCAGGCCGCACAGGCAAGAGTCCTTGTCGGGGGAGGGCCTGTCTCCTTGCTTGGTCTTCTCGTGCCACCGTCTTGGCGTTGTTCTGGCAACTCTACATCTCTGGCTTCCCTCCTCTGCTCTGTTATGTTTGGTCACAGGCGTGGCTCTGACTTCCCGTGCACAAGTAAGGGGTAAAAAAGAGCGCCCCTACTTTTGTACACCAACAGGAGCCCCCGGGCCTAGGCCATTCATAAGCGCAACGCGTTGTTGGGCTAGGCCCAGACCGGTGCGTGGGCAGTAAGGTTGGATTCGTTTTACCGCAGTAACCCCTCCGGTGGTTGCACTTCCCCATGATCTGCGCTGACGTGGGGGTCATGCGTGGGGTGGTTTTCTGCGCGTTGGTGTCACGTCGTAGTAAATGGTAAGGGAGGGGGGCCCGTGCCTTCCCCATAAAAACGGGAAAAACCGCAGGCACGCCGCTCATTTACCTCATGCGCTTCCCCAATCTTGCACCCGTCGTTCTTCTCCTTCTTCTCCAAGCGAAAAAAAACCAAAGCTCTTGCCTTCGCCTGCTGCTGCCGTACTTCCCTTCACCTCTGATTCCTCACTTCTTCCACAGCCGCAATGGCACCTAAGTCCAGCAAGGGCAAGGCAGCGGTCGAGGACGCGGGGGAGAAGGAGCTACCGGAGAGTGAGTTGGCGGTGCTTCGGATGAAGCACGCCTACTTCCCTCCGACGGTCGACGCGGTCCATCTCAGGGATTACTTCAAGCCCCTGTGGCGGTGTGGGACGACGGGGCAGCCAGCCACGCGCGTCATCCCTGCTCAATTCGTGAAGGCCGGCCCGAATCGGTATCCCTTCTTCTTTGATTACTCTATTGTGGCCTCTGTCCCCCTTTCTTTGATTTCTTCAACAATATCATCCACACCTACGGCTTTCATCTCCTCGATTTCACACCGAACGCCATGGCGTGCATGGCTTTCTTTGCCCACCTCTGTGAGGGTTTCGCCAGGGTGGTTCCCAGCACGGCGCTCTTCCGCCACTATTTCTTCCCTCGCATCTTGGGGACGCCATCTCTGGCTGCGTCACCAGGATTCCACGGGCCCAGGAGAAGGGCACATATCCGGATGGCGCGCAGAAGGAGAGGTGGGATGAGTGGAGGAGCCGGTGGCTGTGGATAAAGGAGGAAGACCCACCGGAGTTCTGTCGAGTTCGTCATAGCCCGCAGGTCCGTCAAAAAGACTGGGGGTACGTCGATGTCAAGGACAAGAAGCTCTCGATCGCCACCACCAGGATACACCGCCTTGATCAGGCCGGGATAACCCTCGAGATGATTGGCGCCGATTTCATCCACCGCTGAATCACGCCACTGCATAACAAGTGGAGGCCTGCTTGGCTTTTCCAGAACGTGGCCGACGTCATGAGGCTCCGCCCCGGCCTGAAGCACAAGTTCACGGTGATGGAGCACGCCCATCTCTGCCAGAGGCTCTTCCAGCTCGACGTGGACCGCGACGGCAGGGCTGAGAGGACCGGCAAGGCCGCCAAGACCGGCAAGGCCGTCAAGGGGCCCTTGTTTGGGTTGCCAGTGGGAGTGGTCCCGCTAAGTAATAACTCTCGCCAATCCGATATTATGGCCATGATGCCAGATTTCAACGCGCACGGACTTGACCCTTCCTATGTCGAGGCACCGGCGGATCAGGTGCAGGAGTTCTTCGACACTTTGTCGAAGAGACGTGTCTGCGACGAGCCGGCGCTCGTCCACGACACCACCCAGGCAGAGCTAGATTACATTGCCTCCAGGGCGACGGAGACGACGCTTGTCTTGGAGGCCGGCAGCGCCGGCCATGTGGAGGATGAGGCCAACATGGACACCGAGGAGGAGGAGCTCGTCGGGTGGGCGAAGTCCGCCAGGGAGGCCATCCTTGCAGGCGCCGACGGTGACGCTCCCCTTGTCAATGACGTGGTTGAGGAGTCGACCAATGAGGAGGCCGAGGCTGCGACCCTCCTACCACAGTGAGGCGGCACGTCCTGCGGCGAGCTGGCTCTGGCGAGCCGCTCTGGCCCGGCAGCATCGTGCGGCGACAGCAGTCCCCGGAGCAGCTCGTGCGTGAGACGTGGTCGATGGCGGCCGCGACGGAGAGAAAGGCAGGGAAGACCATGGTGGCGAAGAGGACGGCGACCGCCTCCTCTTCGTCCAGGCGTGGCCTGACCCCATCTCCTTCACTGCCTCCCACAGATGTCGCTATGGAAGTCGACATTGGTCTTGGGTTTCTTAGCCCAAGGAGGTAGAGGAGGAAGCCAGAGGAGGAGGAGACGGAGGATGAGTATGTACTTCGCCCCTCACATTATCCCCTGACTCCATTTTTGCATTATCTCTCTTTGATCCAATGATGTCTCTGTAGGGATACGGAGACGCTGGCCCGGAGGGCGACGAAGAGGGCTAGGGCGTCGTCCGCCGATAAGCTCCCGGCGGTTACTTCAGGCATGCTGGTGGTGGTGGAGAACAGCCCAGACAACAACCCCCGGCGTAAGTCCACTACTCACTCTTCCATGGATGAACATTGGGGCGTGCATTCTCGATGCTGACCTTGCCGTCTTTGTAGGTGGGGAACGGCAGCAGGAGGGCCCGCAGGGGGCCACCCACAACACGCCGCCCCCTTCAACTACACCGCCACGAGGGGCGTCTCCGGCAAGGGCACCAACCATCGAGCCCGCTCCCATGGAGGAGGGGAGGAACTTGAGCGCCGGTGGCTCTTCCCCGGCAACGATCGTTGGCGAGGAGAGCGCCACTCCTTCCCAGGCCGGTATGGATGATTCGCCCTTGTTCTCTCCAAGTTGAGTCTTGACCTTCGCCATTGCCTCACTTTTCCTTTTGACTTTTAGACCCTCCCTTGACGGACCGGGTGGACGTCGAGCCCACCGTTGAGGAGGTTGCCAAAGACGCTGAGGCCGAGACTGACAGGATCGCTGCCGAGGAGGCCGCCAAGGCCACTACGGAGGAGGCGGCCCAAGGGTCTGCCGGAGGGACCGATGAAGCCAACACCAAGGAGGCCGGCAAAGGTCCCACCTGAGAGACCGACGAGGTTGCTGCCGAGGAGGACGGCAAGGCCGCTGCCAAGGAGGCCGACAAGGCCCCGCCATGGACCAGCCTTCCTCCTCCACCGCCTCGGGCTCGGGTCGTTACCTGAAGGTGAGCGATGACTTTTTCGTCCGCCTCACATGGATGGCAAGAAGCAGGGCGCCAACCGAGGGGGAGGTGTTCGACGATGACGCCCTCGCCGCCGCTGGTGTTGAGGTCGTTGATGAGCCGGGCGCCGACGGCGACGATTCTCAAGTGGAGCAACTCCTTCGGGCCATGAGCGCTAGCTTCCAGAAGCTCCAATCACTTTACCGAGCCCGCCTGGACAAGGCAAAGTCCAGGTTGGCAGTGGTGGATAAGGCAGAGGACAACTTCCAGGAGCGCGTCGTCCAGACAAAAGTCTGGTTTGACGAGGCCCGGAGTGAGTTGACGGCTTCCCAGGAAAAGCTGGACGAGCGCGCCCGAGACCTCATGCTGGCGCAGTCCGATTTTGAGAAGGCCAAGGAGCGTGCCGCCAATGATGAGGCCACCCACAACCAGCGCCAAGCTTAGCTGAACTCTCAGGAGGAAGACCTCGTCGGCCGTGAGCAGGCACTCGCCGCTGCACTCCACGGCAAGGACGAAGAGATTGACAAGCTTGTCACGCGGCAGACCCAAGAGCTGGAACAGAAGGACATTGAGTCTCTCAATGCTCAGGCTCGGGTCTAGGCCGGCAAGGTAAAGGAGCTGTAGGTGGAGCAGGATGGCCTGAATGAGCGGGTCCTGGGGCTGACCAAGGAGAAGGACACGATCCATGCTACCTTGATGGAGACGCAATCCGAGGTCCTCGGCAAGGCCGAGTAGCTCTCCATGGCGCAGGATTCCATCAAAGATCTGAAGCTGGAATTGGAGGGCCTGAAGGGGATGCTCACAGAGGTCAAAGCTCGGGCAGAGATTGTGAACAAGGGCCTGGAGAAGGAGAAACAGATGCGGAAGGATGACACCGCTGGCTACGCAGAGTACGTAAATGGCGAGAACCTCGGGATCAGCCTCCTCGTCGCTGTTGCGGAGGAAGTTACTGTGTAGCTGGCCGCCATGGGCATGCCAAACTTCACGTTCTCCCAGGAAGTGAACTTCTCCATCCACACTAGCTTGACTGTGTTCTCCAAATGCATTCTTGACGCCTTGGAAAAGCTCCGCTCTGATCGAGCGGCTTATCTAGCCGACGAATGTCGGCGGCTCTGCCGGGGCGCCTTGACCAAGGTCCTCGCCAAGGTGGCCTACTGGAACCCCGACATCGACTTCGACACCGCGCTGGATAGCCTGCAGGATGATGTGGATCTCATGGTGCTCAAGGAGCGTATCAAGCCCATCATGAGTCGCGTCGACGGAATCCAGAGGGTGGAAGGCCAGCGCCGGGATTAGGCACCCCGTTTCTTGTTGCTGCTGCAGGTTCACAACCAAGACAAATTTTATCTTTAGTTTGAACCGCAACAACAATAAATGTATCATAACTCTTTAGTGCCTTGAAGTAATGCCTGCTATTTTCCTGTTTGATTTCTCTCTGTATGTCCACCCTATGCTTAATTGGATAGGCTTGCTGGTGCGTAAACCCAGGCCGCGGCGCTTTGAGGATGGATCCTCAATAGCCTGCCGTGTGTGCTTGCTGCCAGGAAAACCACCTTACCATTCTTAGAGCGGCCGTTTGAACTCTTGAGCGGACTCGAAACAGGACAAAGGCGTTGCCAGTAATGGAAAGGCTACCAGCCGTTCTCGGCGCGGCTACTCGAGCTGTTGAGTGGACTCGAAACAGGACGAGAGCCTTGCCGATAGTGGAAGGACCCCATTGCATACATGTTTATCATACAGAGAGCAAGATCTCCAAGGAGAATAACTTTTATGAAAAAAGGAATTATTCAAAGTTTGCGTGTCTTATCTTTTCTGTTGTTGTGTGGGCGCCCGCCGCACTGGCTGATGATGCCCTGCACTCTCGGTCATCTTCTTTATCGGAAGCCACGGCGATGAAGAGCTGCTACAATAACTGCTAGACCAGATTTTCACATCTGCGCGCCCCCTACCTGGCGCGCCAAAGTTGTCGGTACGAAACGACACCTATGGGATCACTGGCATCCCTTCTACGGTTGGAGGGCGCGTGGTTGTGCAAAGAGTGGGTCTAAGAGTCAGCATACCGATCGTTTACCCAGGTTCAGGCCGCGAGGATGCATAATACCCTAGTCCTGCTTTGGTGTATATTCAAGTGTTCTTGAGTTCTTGAGCTAGCTACGGTGCTCTAGGGTCCGAATCCTTCTCCATTATACCGCGGGCCTCCTTTTATTGTCCAAAGGGCCTGCCACAGTGGCACACCGGAGGTGGAAAGGTGTATAGTGCATAGACTTATCCCATGCCATTACGGGACAAGACACATTAAATGCGCTGCTTAGGTGTCTATTTGCTTTATCGGGGATGGAAAAGAAGCTCGTCCCGTCCATGGCCACTCCGTCTGGTCGCAAAGCGCGTCCAGGCCAGCGGGGCAGGCAGCTGAGGTGGCATGGTGGTAGGGTCTTCACGAAGATCTGCATGCCACCACGCAGGTGCTTGATCAGCTGGACCAGGGACCACGTATCGCCATGTGGGTGCCTGCCTGGGCTAGCAGGTCGGCCGCCGAGCTGGGGCGACCATGGGGCGGCAATGGCTTGCCGCAGTCTTGCGTTTGTTCCCGGCAAGGGTCTTGTCGGGGCCTCTATGAGTGTCCCTCGGCAAGAGGCTTGCTAGGGCTCCGGAGTGTCTTCGGCGAGGAGTCTTGCCGGGGCCTCGTGGGCATCCTCATCAAGGAGTCTCGCGATCGCCATATCTTTTGGTTCTTGTCTTGGGAGTCATAGACCTTTGTCTTCACAAAGATCTGCATGCCATCACGTGGACGCTTCTCGAGCCTTGGTTTCAATGTTGTTGATGACGTTGGAGTTCTTAGGCTCAAGGGCGGTCGCAACGGAGGTGTTCGGGTGAATCGCCCCGGCAAGAGCTCTTGCCGGAGACGCGTAGGCCGCCCCGGCAAGAGTCCTTGTTGAGGGAGAGCCTATCTCATTGCTTGGTCTTCTCATGCCACCGTCTTGGCGTTGTTCTGGCAGCTCTGCATCTCTGGCTTCCCTCCTCTGCTCTGTTGTGTTTGGTCACAGGTGTGGCTCTGACTACCCGTGCACAAGTAAGGGGTAAAAAAGAGCGCCCCTACTTTTGTACACCGACACTTCCATTCTGTAGTACTAGCTGCCTCTGATAATCATACCATTGATCTTTTCTAATTAAATGCGTGTTCAACCTCAATACCCACAGCACCTTTGCTCTGGCAAGAAAGAACATGGCGATTGTAATCTCCGGTGGGGTCCCTCGGTAGGAGTTCAAAGTAATATGTGAGACATGCAGATCCAGGCATTTGATGTGATTGTCGTTATCAACATCTTCCACCAGGCCTAATATGCACTACAAAAGAAGATAACATGTTAGTGCCTACATGTAGTTTTGAACACTGCTACACGCCCATTTAGTTTGCAGGATTTGTAAAATGCACCAACGTGCCATCTTCGGTCTATCATGATTAACATGGGCATTAATTTCATTACAATCTAGAAACTTGCAGCCTTCTTCACAAGAGGTTGGATTGGATGAAAAATTCCCTATGAAAACTAGTACAGATGAATCCAAAGGAGAAATGCTTATGGACAATTGTAACCATATGAATGAAGCAACCAATATGGGGTGGGGGTGTATGTCCTAAAATCCTCCAAAATTCTTTCAGAAATTGTAGTACATAGTCATTGTAAACTTGGGAAAAGGTGCTAAAAATTTAACTCCCTTATGGTTAACATTTAATAGGAAAAGGAACATCACCTCGATATACAACTTCTTCAAGCACGGAAAGCATCTTAGGAAACTGAAAACTTGGTCCAGGTTGGGGACGACAGACTCTAGTGCCAAGGCCTTCACCGTGCCCGGAGTCTGGGTGAAGCTTCGCCGGATGACAGACGAACATGCATCTTCAAAACTAGAAATAACGTTGATATCAAGAAGGAGAGGTATATAAGGCGACTGTTGTACCTGAAAGTTGTAGTATTTGACAGACGAGTAGCCCACCACTTTCAATTTTGGCGCATAAATGACATTGATTCTTGTTGGACCTTGTTGATCAACTACAAGTAATCTCTCAAGTGAAGGTGTGTCCTAGATGACTATATTGTGGTCCACCTTTTGTGATCTCTCGTTGCAGCACCAGCAACACACATAAATAGTGCAGAGAGTCCTGGAGGTGATGTGCAAGGTACTCGACCAATTCATTGCCTGAAGACGAAGGAACTCGAGTGCAGTACAGCCGCTGAGCAGGCGCTCCATGTATTGCTTTGGGATGCAGACGACGACGAGCTTGAGGTGCTTCAGTCGTGGTAGAAAAAGAGCGGGCGCGTCATTAAGGGGATTGGAATGGCAGTTCATGAACTTGGCGAGGCATAACATGGGCGCGAAGCGGAGCGCGGACGTTGGCAGCAAGCTCATATGCCCATCATTATAACTTAGCTTCTCGAGCTGATCTATGGCGCACGATCGGAACCACTCGTCAAGCTTGGCTCGCTCCTTGCCATTGGAACGGAACTTTCCTACGATAAGGCCTTTGATTGGTCCATGGTGACTGCCGAGGATCTGGGAGAACGCATCCAAGCTTTGGCCGGGAAACAACAGCTGTCCTCGCCCGATTTCTGATTGGGAGGAGGTATATGATGACTATCAACATATCATCGGGAGGTTGTTGACCAAGTCTAGGCCTACTGGAGTCGCTTGCGGTTCTTTCTCGACCCGCCTCCGCTTGTTGGCAGCCTCGTTCTCCACCTCGTCGGCGGGGACGGGAAACTCTGTCTCCATATTCACGCCGTGCTCCGGTGCTTTTGCAGCCCCGGCGTCGCCACTCACTCCGGTGGGGCGCTTCGGTTGCATCCTCGTACACTGACGGCTTTGAGGACTCAGAGCGGCGTCAAGGATGCGGGCGGAGAGAGAGGAATTGTGTGTGTGGCGAGGATGGGGTGTGAGGCCGCTCGTCGGCGCCATTAATATAGACCAGTGGGAGCGAGGCAGGCGGCGGTCCAAGGTTGTCTCGCTTCCCGGTGAGAACGACTGCTTAATCTCTAGTATGAATGAAATCTATGCTTAATTACTGAATTTTAGTTGCAAAAAATAGATAGTGATATTGATTTTTAGCTACCTTTTTTGACAAATTGCAGTGTCTCTTGGCTTTGCGCTGAAGTCTGGCTTTAATATGCATACCATAATCTGAACCATTTGCGTTGAAGAGATGCACAGATCCTGCGTTGAACAGCTTGTACGCTTCCTGGTGAGCCTGCGGACCGGACTACACTCGCACTCCTCTCGTTTAGTCAAGCAGCTGTCCACACGGCACCTCCTATAGCCATTAAAACCAAGACATGTGGCGTCACGTGAATGGTTAACATAACGCACATGGTTTGAATTATACAAACCTGCCCCAAATGGGACAAAATTTATACCACGACATGTTGATGCCGCTCCATGATAGCATGCCAAGTTTCATGAATTTCAGACAAGTTTTGGATTTACTAGAATTTAAAAACCAAGCATCTCAATGTTTTGCCGGCAATCAAAGGTGCCATGGTGTTTGAAATTCATTTCCATTTCTTGCATGGGACCTAAGCATACACCCAAGGACAAAGATTTGATTTTTCAACAAATTTATATGCACTCGAGCATGCACAAGTAGTTGAAATTTGAATTATCCACATAAATGCATTGAAAATTGACTTAATGCATAAAAATGTCCAAACGAACCCCGAAAAATCACAAAAATCACAACACTCATGTTGTTCTATGTTGACATGAGAAAAAAACATGAAAGCAATAAGAGGCAATTGATATCGTTTCGTCCCCAAAGGTGGGACGTTCCCTACCAAAAACCATCATGCTTGTTGTGAGAAGCTCTGGTTTGTGAGAAGCATATACCCAAACCTTCCCCAAATGGGACAAAATTTGTACCACGTCATGTTGATGCCGCTCCATGATAGCATGCCAAGTTTCATGAATTTCAGACGAGTTTTGGATTGATTAGAATTTAAAAACCAAGCATCTCAATGTTTTGCCGGCAATCAAAGGTGCCATGGTGTTTGAAATTCATTTCCATTTCCTGCATGGGACCTAAGCATGCACCCAAGGACAAAGATTTGATTTTTCAACGAATTTATATGCACTCGAGCATGCACATGTAGTTGAAATTTGAATTATGCACATATATGCATTGAAAATTCACTTAATGCATAAAAATGTCCAAACGAACCCCGAAAAATCAGAAAAAATCACACAACACTCATGTTTTTCTATGTTGACATGAGAAAAAAACTTGAAAGCAATAAGAGGCAATTGATATCGTTTCGTCCCCAAAGGTGGGACGTTCCCTACCGAAAACCATCATGCTTGTTATGAGAAGCTCTAGTTTGTGAGAAGCATACACCCAAACCTTCCCCAAATGGGACAAAATTTGTACCACGACATGTTGATGCCGCTCCATGATAGCATGCCAAGTTTCATGAATTTCAGACGAGTTTTGGATTGACTAGAATTTAAAAACCAGCCATCTCAATGTTTTGCTTGCAATCAACGGTGCCATGGTGTTTGAAATTCATTCCCATTTCTTGCATGGGATCTAAGTATGCACCCAAGGACAAAGATTTGATTTTTCAACAAAATTATATGCACTAGAGCATGCAGATGTAGTTGAAATTTAAATTATGCACATAAATGCATTGAAAACTCGCTTAATGCATAAAATGTCCAAACGAACCCCGAAAAATCACAAAAATTCACACAACACTCGTGTTGTTCTATGTTGACACGAGAAAAGAACTTGAAAGCAGTAACAGGCAATGGATATTGTTTCGTCCCAAAAGGTGGGACGTTCCCTACCGAAATCCATCATGCTTGTTGTGAGAAGCTCCGGTTTTTGAGAAGCATACACCCAACCCTTCCCCAAATGGTAAAAAAAATTGTACCACGGCATGTTGATGCCGCTCCATGATAGCATGCCAAGTTTCATGAATTTCAGACGAGTTTTGGATTTACTAGAATTTAAAAACTAGCCATCTCAATGTTTTGCCGGCAATCAACGGTGCCATGGTGTTTGAAATTCATTCCCATTTCTTGCATGGGACCTAAGCGTGCACCCAAGGACAAATATTTGTTTTTTCAATGAATTTATATGCACTAGAGCATGCGAATGTATTTCAAAATTGAATTATGAACATAAATGCATTGAAAACTCACTGAATGCATAAAAATGTCCAAACAAACCCCGAACAATCACAAAAATTCACACAACACTCCTATTGCTCTATATTGACACGAGAAAAAAACTTGGAAGCAATAAGAGGCAATGGATATCGTTTCGTCGCCAAAGGTGGGACATTCCCTACCGAAAACCATCATGCTTGTTGTGAGAAGCTGTGGTTTGTGAGAAACATATACCCAAACCTTCCCCAAATGGGACAAAATTTGTACCGTGGCATGTTGATGCCGCTCAATGATAGCATGCCAAGTTTCATGAATTTCAGACGAGTTTTGGATTTACTAGAATTTAAAAACCAGCCATCTCAATGTTTTGCCGGCAATCAACGGTGCCATGGTGTTTAATATTCATTCCCGTTTCTTGCGTGGGACCTAAGCATGCACCCAAGGACAAAGATTGGATTTTTCGATGAATCTATATGCACTGGAGCATGCGCATGTAGTTCAAATTTGGATTATGCACATAAATGCAATGAAAACTCACTTAATGCATAAAAATGTCCAAACGAGCCCCGAAAATCACAAAAATTCACACAACACTCATGTTGTTCTATGTTGACACGAGAAAAAAACTTGAATGCAATAAGAGGCAATGGATATCGTTTCGTCCCCATAGGTGGGACGTTCCCTACCGAAAACCATCATGCTTGTTGTTAGAAGCTCCGGTTTGTGAGAAGCATATACCCAAACGTTCCCTAAATGGGACAAAATTTGTACCACGGCATGTTGATGCCTCTCCATGATAAGATGCCAAGTTTCATGAATTTTAGACGAGTTTTAGATTTATTAGAATTTAAAAACAAGGCATCTCAATGTTTTGCTGGCAATCAATGGTGGCATGGTGTTCGAAATTCATTCGCATTTCTTGCATGTGACCTAAGCATGCACCCAATGACAAAGATTTGATTTTTAAACGAATTTATATGCACCGGAGCATGCGCATGTAGTTCAAATTTGAAGTATGCACATAAATGCATTGAAAACTCACTTAATGCATAAAAATGTCCAAACGAACCCTGAATATTTCCAATTCTTTTATGATCACTGTAGATAAAATTTCTAGTAATTCAAGCACCATCCATGGCCTCTGTGACCCCAATATGTAATTCTAATCAAGACCAAAAATCAAGTATATCTCACACAGTTTATTATAACCAACCGTGTGAGATGCAGCACAAAATATCTTCGGACCGTGTCTAAATAAGGGACCGTGTCTGATGACACTTCACGCGCCCGGTTTTTGGCTAAAGCGATTCCAAATTTTGGGCTTTCATAGAAATATCTACCTCGCCGCCCCCTCCCCCTAACCAAAAGCCACATTTCCCCTCTTTCCACTTTCCTTTCCAAGTTGAAACCTTCAGTCCTTGCTTGCAGCACCGCCGCCTCCTCGCCGGCGAACCTCCTTCACGCTGCTCGGCCTCGCCTATACGGGCAGGTAATCCACATCCGACCCCCATCCTCCCCTCCTTCCACATCCCACATGCCCCGAACGCCAGCGCGAGCGCGACACCTTCCACGCAAATCACCGACCCCTCCACCAAATAAGCGGTGGCCTAGCCATGGTGCATGCACTATAGCCAGGATCTCAAGGAGCATTTGGTAGCGGAGAAGCAAATCGCGGCCGCACGCGCGGATGAGGTCGTGATGGCTGCCATTTTGTCGACCCCCAGATCTTGGAGGAGCACCTCGCCGTCGAGGCCACCATTGACGCCTCACGCGCCGACGCCACGACGCGGTTGGCTGCTTTAAATGACAGTTCATGGCATTTTCTCGAGGCCACCATCGGTGCCTTCGACGAAGACTATGAGGTGTTTTCTCAGCGTGCACGTGCTTACCTCATCTCAAGAGCTAGAAGGTTGGTGCCCGGAGCGGCTCACGCAACTCACCACTACAACGAGGGCACCCACGATGTGTAGGCCTCGCCCTCTTCCATGTCCAAGGAGCGAATCGTCGGCGATATCTCCGACAATGAGGAGTAGCTTGTCTTATTAGCTCACTATAAGGACCCATGTTCAGTTTGTTAGCTACTGCCTTTCCATAACAAATTCTAGTGAATTGTGCTATCTACTTTCACCATGCAATCTTCTGCTATAGTGTATATGTTCTATATGTCGCGCAATGTGGTGTTCAATTAACTGCTTGGCTCAATTCTGCAAATGTGATGTTCAATTCTTCAGGGTGCAATATTTCCAAGTTGTTAAGCATGCTTGGTTTGGTTAACTGGTTATCTTCTATTAGGAGTATGTTATATTGTTCAATTGGTGTTTACTTAACTGCTTGGTTCATTTGTTGTGGCTTGGTTCACTTGTTGTGGTGTTTAATTAACTGCTTGGTTCAATTCTGTAATGTGATGTTCAATTGTTGTGGCCGCATTCTGTTATTGTATACCATGTGAGGAACAAATCGAATTTGGTTGTACTAAATACATGAGAAACAAATACAATTGCATATTTCCAAGTTGTTAAGCATGCTTGGTTCGGTTAACTATCTGATCTTCTATTAGGAGTATGTTATATTGTGCAATGTGGTGCTTAGTTAACGTTTGGTTCGTTTGTTGTGGTGTTTAGTTAACTACTTGGTTCAATTCTACAATGCGATGTTCTCATTGCTGTGGCTGCATTCTGTTATTCTATACCATGTGAGGAATAAATCGAATTTGGTTGTAGTAAATACATGAGAAATAAATACAATTGCTATATTTCCAAGTTGTTAAGCATGCTTGGTTTGGTTAACTGTCTGGTCTTCTATTAGGAGTATGTTATATTGTGCAATGTAGTGCTCAGTTAACGTTTGGTTCATTTGTTGTGGTGTTTAGTTAACTGCTTGGTTCAATTCTGCAATGCGATGTTCAATTGGTGTGGCTGCATTCTGTTATTGTATACCATGTGAGGAATAAATCGAATTTGGCTGCACCTAATACATGAGAAACATATACAAGTGCTATATTTCCTAGTTCTTAATCATGCTTGGTTTGGATAAATGGGTTTTCCATGTGGCTTGAATTAATCTGATGAATATGCAATGTGCGTATTTATCATCAACATATTTTACTGATAGCATGCAAACCCTTACTTAACCTAATGACTAACTACCTTATATGTGTTGCAGGGAAACAATGGGAAGCACTGAGGTTTACAAGATGGTACTAACTATTATACCTTGCCTTTTTGTATTCCTTTGCCCCATTTCCAATATAGAGAACATATTTATGCAGATCCTTGTTTTCAGGCTTCATTGATGATTACCTCTCAAACCACCTCTATGATCAGGAGGGGAGGAAGGTTTTCATACAACACCCACAGTTCAATATTGAAGTGTTCCTGAAGAGGATGAAGGATGGACGGTCAATCATCCACAGGCACTGGCCTAAAGTTGCAAAGACCTTCAACATGAATGAAGGCTCAATATTCACCTTCGGTTTTAGCAGTTTTCTAGATGAGATGCATCTGTCTATATACCGTCTATGATGCTAATTTCAAAAGGTTCTACATGTTGCATGCGGAACTTGCTGCTGGTCCAATTGTGTAATGGGGTAGCTGAGTGCCGAATCAATATCATGTTGTACTCTGATGTATTTCAATTATGAAATTATGCTTCCTTAATATGGAAATGAAATATATTATGTGCTTAATATAAAATGTCAATTAGATTAATAAATGGATTATGAGTAATCGGATAATTATCCTGCTAATGGTGAATTAGCCAGCTAATTGTGTTTTGCTATTGCAAACGGTTGTTGAATCAATACCGTGGGCAATGATCTCACGCATCACACACAGTTTCTAGGAATAAACCGTGTTGGATCAATGAACAATCACACACGACATTATCTTGAAAACTGTTTGCATTAGTCCACCTTGCCCAAATGTTTACCACATAAAAACTATGTGTGATGGACAGCCTTTGCCACACAGTTTCTTCTACGGACCATGTGTGATACATTCAATAACACAAACGGTTTAACGAGAAAAATTGTGTGTGATGTATTTGTGAATGGAAACGTTTTCCTTGGAGCGAATGTGTGGGATGTGCATACGAACGGAAACGTTTAGCGGGGATTGACTGTGTGGGATGTACTTGCGAGCGGAAACATTTCATCATATAATTGTATTTTTAGCTATATTGTATGTATTTTTGTATTTGAGTGCTAGCCAGTTGCACACAAGCTCATATTTTCGAACGTGTGTGCCAGGAGGGCATAACCCCGACGGTTTCTGGGTCGCATGGGAAGGACCCCCTATCACCCACACTCACTTGGCGACGGTTCCAAATGCCATCGCGGAAAGGGGTTTTAAACCGTTTGTTTAGGACCGATGCACACTAGTGACACGTACTCAGCCAGGGTGAGCGAGTGACAGTATAAACACCAGAAAACGTATCATATTGACCGCAATGAGCGTATTATGAAGTCCACTGACCATATTTTTACAAATATACAATGATCGCAACTGTATTTATCTCGTTTCAAGTTAAGCCATATTAACCGGAAAAGGAGGCAGTATGGACTAGCATTACTTTGTTTTGTCCCATCAACTGGTATATGTGCGGAGAAGGACATATACCCGGCTATGTATTGAGGGAGATCGATCAACATCCATTCATATATGTAGGAAAGGAACAGGGTTGGGACAGAGATAAATCTAGTGCCGGAGAGTTGGTGGTGGAGTTGCTTCCCGAAGAGGGTGGAAGAGGCTTACTAGACAAACAGAGGGGACAACTGCAATAACAATCAGAGAGGGGATGTGTCTCTGTGTGTGAACGTGCGTGTGAGAGATGGGCCGGGAGGCATGCATGGATGATGAGGGCGGACGATGTGTGTGTGGTAAGCAGACCTAGCAAGATAGGTAAATCAATCGATGTGTGTCGGAGAAAGTGAGAGACATAACTAGTGAGTAGTGAGGTACATCGGCCGGTGCGTGGGGAAAACAGTTATAGTCGACCTAGCTATATGTAGGGACATCAATCGGTATACATGCATGTGTTACAGGCAAACAAGGCCTGGAGATATGGACACAGAAAGAGGTATACGGCTAGAAGGTGGCCGGTGTGAGAGACCTACTATGTCCAAAGGGGAAGGAGTGTGCGAGTGCGAGATCGATGAAAAGAGGGGCGAGAGTGTGCATTTGTGTGGGACTATATTAGACACATGGAGACATGGACACTAAGAAGAGAAGAGGGAAAACATGTGTTTGTGGTACCCATACCTGGCTAGAGAGGTATAACGATCGGTGTGTGTGCCAAAAAGAAGGGGGTAGGGAGGCCTACAGACACTATGGGAGAACAACCTAAAAAATAACGAACATGCACAACGTAGAGGATGCTGAGGGAGGATTCGAATATTTAATTTGAATAAGAGATCACTAGCACATATGCCCGTGTGTTGCAACGGGGAAGAAATGGTATGCATTTAAAGTTACTGAGAATTATATGTGCATGAAAAACCCTCTATACACGTGAAAACAAAAAATCTAGCTTCTCGATTTTGCCGGGTGTGAATTAATCAATCCGTTATTTTTCCATTAATTGATCGAAGGAATTTAAGAGTTTTGTTACGTCATCGTACGCTACAGAAGGCCCATGAATAATTCATCTACTTCTTCTTTCAATCGAGGAGATTTTAATGTATGAAATTTCAGAATATTGTAGGAAACATGAACCATTTTTTAAATCCTGAACAATTTTTTCAAAATTATTCACTCTTACAGAAATAGCGAACAAAATTGGAAACAAAATCATCTTTTAAAGTTCAAAAATATTTTTTTCAAACACAAACTTTTTTTATAAAAACATGAACATCATTGGAATTTGTGAACATTTTTTCAGAATGGACATGTGTTGAAAATTCATAATTGTTTTGAAAATGTGTTTATTTTAACATTATTTTGAATTGCGAAAATTTCTGTAAAACAAGAATATTTTTCAATTTTTTTGAATTTTTAAAATTCCATTTTCCTGTTACAAATATCGAACAATTTTCGAAAACAATAATTGCTTTTTGGAAAATGAAAAACTTTTTTCAAGTTTCAGATATTTTTCAAAATAGCAACAAAATTTTGGAATTCTGAACATTTTCTGTAATTTGATATATATTTTCGAATTATTGGACATTGTTTGAGAATTTTTAATTTATCAAATAAATTGTATAAGAAAAATATACTTGGTAGGGAGAAAAGAGATAGGGGAAGGAGGATAAAAATAGAACTAAAACACAAAAACAAAGAAAAATGGGCCAACCCATTATTGGTTGTCGTGTGCGAAGCTCCAACTATTTGTCGCTCTGTGAGGAAAAGATAATTTTTCCAGCTACGTGCGCAGAAAAAAAAAGTAAGCTGGCTTCGCTAGGCCACAGCGCGAGGCCCATGTATGAAATTCTGGAAAAGCCTATTTTTAGAAGACGAACACATTTGGTACCTCCTCGGATAGAAAAAACTCGACGATGAACGGATGAAAAAATTGGCGAAGCGCACCTTGCTTTATTAGTAGGTATAGATAGTGTTTTTGACCCAAGCATGCATGAATATAATGGTGATACACATGGTGTGGTTATAAGCATGTTATACTATATTTTTTTTTTTGAATTTGTGATAATGTGTGGCTTTTGAAGCTCAGGGCTAAATACTTGTCATAATGTAGGGGGCGGGGCACTATACTTTGTGTGATAAGCACAGTGTACATATGAAACATGGTTTAGATTATGAAGATCTAGTTAGTACATAAAATGTACTATTATTTGGAATCGACATCAAGTGTATTCAAATATTTGAATTCGGGTTCATATAATGCACATAGTTCATATCTATCTCTATAGCAATCATGTGGTGTGTTGTTAAGATAATAGACAAATGTTGTTTAACTTGGCAACAATGATGATTGTAGATTCTTATTCAAGTAGAAAAACGAATTAAAATTAGTTTGAATTGCAGCAGTAGTATAGACATTTGGAATGCACTAAAATGTCTGTATGAGTAGGTTACATGCATTATACAACCAGCAAAAAAATTAATTGGACATCACATGGTTTCAAAGTTTTGAATAGCATTTGTAACAATCCATACAATGAAACGGGACAATACTCTCTCTTTGTGTGGTGCGAATTATTTGTTTTTCTTTGTTTTTCTTGTTGAGGGAAGTGCGATTGGATTTGGTACTCTACGAAAACTCGCTCCCCACGCCTTGCTATCCCGAAATGACAACGTGCATGAAAACTGCCTCCTGCTGCCAAATCCCAACATGCAAAATCTCCGTTCTAACCCTGAGTCGAAAGGACAATTAGTTCAAATCGGTGGGGGTACTTTTGTAATACACGCTACATTTTGGACAAGCGTGTCCCTAAGTCATGGTCCCCCCTCCCGACACCTTCTTTTCGCCATTCAAAAACCTAGGCTGACATAACCTTGCTGCTCCAGCCGCAAAACCCCACCCTCCGTCGTCCACCACCAAGCCAACGCCCGGCCGGAGCCTCTTCCCCGACAACGTCGTCCACCGCAACAACTCGACGTCCCAGATCCACCTCCCGAATGAGGATCCGTCCTTGATCTCGTCGTCCCGCCGGTTCAGCCACCCCTCCTCCTCCTCCTCCAAGGAGCTTCTCCTAAGATCGCCTCATCTATCACGGCTGATCCCTCCCCACAGCGCCACCTTAACCTGCTCCACCAGAACAGCATCATCCTCACCAACTCCTTGGACGAAGTTGATGCCTACTCGGCGCCACCAAAGATGTTATACACTCATCGCATCGCACCTTCTCTTGAACTCGACCTCCCGGCGTAGACGGAGGTCGATCCCGCACCCCCATAGCGCTACTACCTCAAAGCCAGTGCCACCGGTGACATCTCCACGGCGGATCTCCGGCATTGCGAGGCTCCCTCGGTGGCGGCGTTCAAACCAGCCGAATCTGTTACTGCTGCAATGGCTCTCTCTCGCTCCTCGTGTTGCTGCTGATGCTCCAGCTCTTGCTCGCTCGCGCTGATGCCGCTCTGGCTCTCGCTAGCTCGCGTTGTTGTTGCTTCTCTGCTCTTTGCCTCGCTCGTGCTGCTACTCTGCTCTTTCTCTCGCTCGTGCTGCTGATGCTGGTACACGGGCTACTGTAGCTACATGAGTTGCTGCTCTGGCTCTAGTTCGCGCTGCTACTCCAAGCGCAGTTGCTCCGTCTGTTACCTGCTACTCTATTCCCTGTCGACCGCCTACTAATTTATACCACTGTTTCTCCACTACTAGTGCTCTAGTGGTGTAAACGACATCTGAAGTGCCTCTCTGCTACCAGTGCGTTCAGTTTCGACAGTAACATTCAGATACCACAGTAAATTTAAGTTTCGACAGTTAAGTTCAGAGTCAACAGTTTTTACCTCATCTGTTGTAGTCAGGTGTTTATTGGTGATGTAAATTTTACATCTATCTCTTTTTTGTAATGTATTTTACATCATCTATTGGAGATGCTATTAGAATCCCACTTGAGATTAACAATGTCTATCTTGTACTGCTTGAGACTCGACGTCTTACGGCTCGCAGGAGCTGCTCCAACGACGGAACCATCCATCACAATAGATCAGTACCCTGGACGCCATCTACAGTCACGTCAGGTCTTCCTCCACACCTCCGACAACCACCTCCGTTGTAACTTCTTTGGCGACCAACCCAATGATGTTCAGGTCGACACGGCTAAGCTAAAGAGGTTGTACACTTGTCACATCACTTATTACTCTATATTCATGTCGATCCCCTAGGCTATTTTCGTTCAAAGGAAAAAGTGAAGGAAAAACACAGCAATAGGAAATTTTCCTATTGCATTCTACTATTCAATTATTCATGCATTTCATTGAAAGGAATGGAGCAAACCATCCACCTGGACCTACTTTTCAAAATCCTATGCATGAAAACAAGACTAAGTGCATCAGTGGCAGAATAACATTCTAACTATACACACTTTCCTTTGGTTTCACTTTAATATGGCCATGTTCCTTTGCATTCCTCTACTCTTCCAATTCTGGTCAACCAAACACCCAAGTTGATAGAAATCTTGTGTTTACAAATCCTTAGAGATGGATTCAGATATAGATGACCAGTCCTATTCCCCCACTGAGGTGTATGGTCTAACTTGGCACGGTTATACTTCTCATATCATGCATATGGTGTCTTGCATTGCATAGTTTAGACATCATATACACAATATTCAACACCGTGTTCTTAGTTCAGACATCGTATATGCGAATGCCCTCTGCTTAGTATATAAATCACATATGTGAATTATATCATGCGATCCTGATTACTAAGATAACATCTATGTGATTTATGTCATGCGAACCTGTTTACTAAAGACATCATATAATTATCTCATGCCATCCTATTTAGCTAGTTATCATATCTTTGAATTATGTCATGCTATGCTATCAAGTTTAGATACACATAATATATGTGAAATTATGTCATACTATCCTTTTTAGTTAAACAATATACATGTGAACTATTTCAAGCATCTTTTTTCCATACTATCTATCACATATGTCTCACATACAAGGTCCGTACATTCAACTACGTTTCTTGTTTAACAGCCATTTGAACTGGAGCGGGTGATGGCAGTATCAAGCGAGTAAAATCATGGCCTTCAAATAAAACAGTGCAACCTCTTGGTGGAGATAGCACCCCAGTTGTACATGCACGAGAACCAGCCCTACCTCACATAACCCAGACTCTCGCAGATTGTACCCCTACTGCGATGGACAGAGAACCAGCATCACCCAATCTAAACCCAACCCCAGCAGATTGTAACCCAGTTCCAGTTGACACAACACCATCTCCACCACAGAGCTCCCAAACAAGAGCAATTGGTAAGCCAGCTCTAGTGCCAAAAGCGCCAATACTACCATGGCGAACCTCAATTCCACCAGTTAGAACACCTATTCCTATGGACGAAGCACAACCAGCCATTCATAGTTTAGCATCAATTGCATTTCATGTTGTAAAATCCTATGTGTGTATCTTCCCATCACGGAAATATTATGCTGGACATGAAGGAAAATGCATTTTGCAGGTGTTTGTCCAGGAGTTATGTGTAAGTAATGTTATCCATGGCAATTACTTTGCTTTGTCCCGTACAATCTACCTCCATGCTGGTTATAATATAGCAAATGTTCCCATTTTCTCTATAGAGAAGGACCGATTTGGAAACTCAAGATGAGGTAACATGTGCTAATACCTTTTCTATCTTCAAGAATGCCTGGTGGTAGTATTGGAATTAAATGAAGAAAATGTACTTCTCTATCAAAGAAACTCATCAAATGCCCTTACATTCTACCGAGACACATTTACGGGACGATGACTGGGAATGCCTTCTTCTGTACTGGTCCCGAACCAAGAATGTGGTAAGGTCTATGAGATCATTTTTTATTTTAAAGTACTGTATCCTCCGTCTTAATGTACTCTGTTCATGTAGAACAAGTGCTTAAGACTGAAAAATAACTGTTCTCATTTAAGATTCCATTTCTATGGTGCATACTGCCTTGCTCTTGTATCACTGTATTTACGTATAGAAACTTATTTTTAGATTGAAGGATCCAATCGAAACTCCAATGGCACAACAGGTATGTTTAAGCATGTTTGCTCTTCTAAATTGCTCTATTTATTTCAATTTCAATTGTGTATACAGTTGACTTCTCATATCGTGCACGTTACTAGCATCACAACAGAGCCAATAGTGTTGTTGTACATGTTCACTCGTGGTACCCATATGAAATCTTGTTGTGCCGTGTAGTTTCCCACACTTGTATTATTTCATTGCTCCTTTGTCTTGAACTGATATGATTTTAACTATTTTGATTTGTCAAGACAATATAGTGACCATAGGACATAGATATATGGTTGTTTGATGCTTTTATTATGTACTACTTTGCAATAGAAGACTTGGTAGTTTAATCATGTCCACTATACTACTGAGCCGATTCACCGAAATGAGTTTCATATACTACATGCTAATCCTGTTATGTGTCTACTTATTTCTTCTTTTAGAATGCTGACAGAAAATTGGGGAAGAGTACCTTATTAAGCAATGGTAAAGGAAGTAATGCAGATAAGGTTCAGGATAGTGAGACATCCTTGTTGGTCTCCATAAAAGCTGATAAAACTACTAATGAAAACTGTCTTGAAGATAGTGAGACAACCCCAAAGTCCTGTCTTGGTGTAGTGTTCGAGTTACTGGCCACTACCGCTGGCATAAGCTCCTCAAAATCACTGTCTAAATCAGTTTGATTTCTTGTGTCTCAACTACAAGCTAAAATACATCAATCAGTTGTGCTGCGACAAGAAGCCGAAGGACTGCGGAAGTCCCTGGAGAATTCAGAAGCATACTTTCTGGTGCAACAGCAAGCGGTGGAGGATTTAAGCTCCAAACAAGAGAGAGCTAATAAGCTTGCTAAGCATCTTTCCAACATGGTGGATACCCAGGATATTATTTCTTGAGCTCTTGTGAAGTGGTTTCAGTTCTGGACTAATTTTGCTGCAGCGTTTATTTGCACTAGCTGCCAACTTTGACAACCAGTGTATGTAATATACTGCTTTGTTCCCCATATTTGCACTGGTGGCGAACTTTAATGCCTAGTGCTTGTAATATGTGTAACAGCCGTAATAGCCTAGCGTATGTTGCTTGCTTATTTATTTCCTTGTTGTCTTGTTTATTTGTTTGCTTATACTCAGTGTAGTTCTTTTTCCGCAGTGTGCTAGTGGCCGCAATAACCTATTATTTAAAACTAGGCCACTATAACCTTGGGCAACATATGGACCATTGTCACCGTGTTCCTCCTGTCTGCTATAGTGACCATGGGCCAACTACGGGCCTTCTACGGGCCGTATGACCGATTGGCCAAACATGGGCCAATAACGGACCACATTATGAGCCGTAAGCGGGCTAGAGTGGCAGCCGTCCCTTCATGGTCCAAGCATAACGGGCCTTTAAGAGGCCGACAAGTATAACGGGATTAATTCTATCGACATGCATAACGCGTCATTAATGGGTCATATTTGATGACGCTATAAAAATGGCCCAACGGATTAACGGTCCACAAACAGGCCGTTTATAACCACGAGGTTTAATTTGGCCCAGAAGCGGAAAAGGGCAGTATAGGGCCATAAGATACTGAATCCTGTAAATCATCCCAAGAATAAATGGGCCCTTAAAAGGCTGAAAGTTAACACGGGCTGGGAACGGCCCAATGTAGTAACTCGCCCTTAATGGGCATTAAGCGATATATTGTTCATCCAGGGCCAGTTTTAGTGCGGGCCATTAACGGGCCACGAGTTACAAAGGGCCTCATATGGGCCGAAAGACGTCATGGGCCGTACATGGGCCAAAAGTTAACAACGGGCTGGAATCATATTGGACGGCCCAGATGAAGCTAGTGGGCCGAATTTAGAAAGGCCATAATGGGTCATGAGTTATCGGGCCTGAATGGGCTATATGCGAGCAAGCCGTTAGCGGGCTTTCAATGGGCTGGCCTGTTATCCTTTGACCAAGTCAAACGGGCTGGCCTTTTGACCTAAATGGGCCACTGTTGGGCCGTGCCACGTGTCGACCTATCACAGGCGCCTCCTGTCCATTGGTTGGTTGACATCTGTCCGCACGTGGAGCTGGCACGTGGTTACTTCGGCCAATGAAAATTTTACACGTGGAAAATCCCGATTGGTCGGGGCTGTTAGCGGGTTATCAGATCCAAAATCGGACCCAATAGCTTATCAGCGACCCGTTATAGTGGATGCCACGTTTCGGTTACCCTTGACGAAAGAACTTCCATGACGCGACATTTATCGTCATGGAAGTGAACACTTCTGTGATGATAATTTTGGTATTTTCATGGAACAGTTCTACGACATCACATGTATGACTATCTTGATTCTTTCATAAAATCGTCATGGATGTACATGCATGACAGAAAACATGACCTACTGTGACAAACATGTATTATCACGTAAGTGTTTTTTTCAGTGGTGCCCGTATCGCCTCCGCCTGTCCTCCACCACGGCCCCGCTCCTCAAAACGCCGGTCGATGCTCCTGTGCATGGGGATTTGCGCATGGGCATACCCATGGATTGGGTAGCCCTGCAGAGGCCGTTCGAGCCAAGGCCGCGTCGCCACAGGCTCCGCGGCGACCTCGCAAGAGGTCTCGAGCCTCTTCTTAGGCAGAAGTAGTTTGGGTTCCACCTGGCGGGCCTTATGATACCATGATGGCTTGCTTATATTACTGTCAACATTTACTGAAAAAATATTCATGCTCATAACATGTTGTTCTTAAGATTGACTATAGTACAAGCCCTTTTTATTTCACTTCAACTTGATATGATGTTGTAGGCCGCCTGGTGTCCCCACCCTTCCTAATCCCAGAACATTTCAAAGAAAATCAACATGGCAGTTGCAGGTGGTTCCTGGCTCGATCAGACGATGGCGAACGATTGATGATTGTTTGCACGTACCGGATGTGTTGTTTCGCGGAATACAATCACATTCACTGCAAGGTCTTCGAGCAGGATCCCAGCTTCTCTGGGCCTTCAGGAATTTTTGACTGGAGGCTGGTAAGTAGCCTTGGTACATACTCTCTGTTTCTCGGACTGAATTATCTGCTTAACCAGGAGATAACCGACGACAAGGATCATGATGGCAACACGACTTTTTTCATCTGGCAAAACTGCGTGTACACAACGTACCATGCGTCTCTCCATGCACCATACCCTGATATGTGCCACCACGCTCTACAGCCCAAAGTCGTGGAGAGGGTCGCAAGTATTAGACTTCGACCTGCTGGCTAGAGGTTCCCCCATCAGGCACCCATCTGGTTCAAGTCGTCAGCCAATCTCCACAGCCAGTTAGTTAGATGCGTATGCTTGATGTACTAGGATCTTTATTTAGTTTGATGCATACACTTGTTGTTTTTGGTAGCCCTTTTGTAATGATGGCTGGTGTTTGGTTTGGAAGAGAGAGTTGTGTCTTTACTCTTGTGGCCTGCTTACTACTTCTGTTGCACCCCTAGCCCTGGTTTGCTGCTGCTGCTGTTGAAAATGTACAATCAGTAGAATATTTCGTCTGTTCATTGAATAAATGTGTTGTTAGAATGACAAACACAATGTTTTGGAAATCATTGCATGGTCTGATCCTTTAGGTCCCCATCGTAGCACATATTATTTTCCGTACTGAACACATCTTCCACTTGTCGATAAGATGCAGCCCACTAACGAAGGCCCAATAGAGCAGCCCATAATTAACTGGAAGGGAGGCTCTCACATGAATCTGGCCCAAGTACATGCACATGGTTGCCTAAACATAAATAAGTAAACAAATAAATAATAAATAAAGCTAAATGCTCATGCACAAGTTCTTTAAATTTATGATTTGATCAGTCAAATTGTAACAGGAAGATATTATTTCCTACGAGAGTGTCGTTAAATTCAGTCGATATTATTCTAACAAAAAGTCGCAAAGAAACCGGCCAGTCTTTTTTCTCCCACCATTTTCTTCCTGCGACCAACGGACCCATGCAAATCATAGTCAACATCATAAATAGTTCTGGTCCATTATTATTTTTCGATAAGAATGCCCAACCCAGCCCAACACATTGGCGCCACCACTTTATCCCGGGGCTTTTGAATGTGCTCGGCTTCACACCTCAGGAAGAAAATTGTCTAAAAAAACTCAGGAACCAAAAGGTGCTCTACATCATTTTACAATAAGTTTTAGCCATATAAAATTAATTCTTATAATCGATCATAATGAGTTTTTGGGTCTGACCGGTCCTGCCGCCAAAACCAAACCTGCACTGGCGGGAGCGCATGTTCCCGCCTTCTACGATTGGTTGCGCTGTCGTGCATGCCTCACCGCCGTTTTGTACCCTCAATGTCCAGGCCATCCCTTTACTCCCTTGACATCCTATTCTTCTTCGGTGATGGCAGCCTACCCCGCACCAGAACCGTTGAACCCTCGTACTCCCCTCCAGCTACGGCCATACGGCCGCATGTTCACTGGCTCCTGTTCATTCCCATTTGAGGCCTCGCCATCTTCCTCCACCTTGGTGCGCTTGCCCCGGCAACGCCGTCTGACCCTGTCAACATAGTGAATCGGGAGATGACTGTAGTTGTGAGTATGCTAGTACATCCCCACCAGGTCGACTCCCAAACACAAGCAATCGCCTCTTTTACTACTCAGATGCACCCATTGATTTTATTTACTCTAATCTACCCTGTAGATATCTGGGACCCACATCATTATCAGCGTATAGTCAATTGATGACAGAATTGCACAACTAATTTTTTTGAGGATTTCTTCAGAGGAGCAGGCTGTAAACTTGGTTTTGCGGTATCTGTGGCCCGTCTAACAACATGACCAGGCCAGCAGTTTTTTCTTTGGGAAAAAGTTTGCCTACTATTTCTTTTTGAAGAATACCCAAGCTAGGCCTAATTGTTTCTGTGACTTACTGACTGCAAATCGTTCAAGACGAGGAGGGATGGATTCTGGCCTGACCAAAGAGTATGGGCAGTATATCTTAAAAGTAAAATGAAAGGGGTTACAAATTCCAAAAACATATAACAAATGGGCAATTAGTTTCTTTTTTTGTTTTTGTTCTTCATTGATATTTTATATTTTATTGGATTGACATGATATAGTGCTGATTTATTTTTTATTTTGATTTAGTATTGCTACTAATTTTTTGATTAAGAATATTTTGTTCCATAGTAAAACTATGCGAATTTTTAAAATTTTGCATATTTTTTGTTTCAAATTTTTAAACCTGACACTGACTAGAAAATGGGCAGCAATTCTAAAAATGGTACATGGGCTGCAAATAATTCGTTATGATACAGAAAATGGGATGTAAATTAAAAAAATAATAGCAAATGGGTTGTACACGCCATAGATTTTGAGGTTCACTTGTTTACTCAAGGCTTTGTCAGTCAATACATGATTCCTCCCACTGACATTTGGGGCACACCCGTTCATAGGCTAACCTGTGGGCCTACTAAGTTGACACATACGCAGGGCCTTGTCAACTTAGTGAACAAACGATTGTAGCAGCAGTGACCGTACGATGTCCATCCAATGGTCGTAGTGCTTCTTCAACCTCTGGTCTTCTTGTTCCAGCTACCCAAACCAGCGCCGGTCGTGCCGCCTGCTCCTGCCTCCCGTGGCCGGCTCTGCTGCAGCATAGGCTTGACCGCCCCTACCTCTGGCCAGGCCATCCCTCTACGCACCCACAACCCCTGTTATTCTACGGGTACGGCACCCTCACACCGGAGCCGAACCAGTCAACCCTCGTAATCCTCTCCGCGTGGGCATTCACTACTGCGTCTTCCACGGCCCCGCGTCATCCCCTTCCTAGGCCTCACCATCGTCCATCACCTTGGTGCTCTTGGCGCGGCGTGGTCAACGTGGTCAAGGAGCGACTTCCATCGGAAGAGTATTGTACGTGAAGAGGCTGACAGCTGGGTCCACGGCCGCAGCAAGTAAGTGCCTCCTTATTACGCGCAAAATAATGATTCCTCGACCTAACAACAGGGACCCATCGGACGGGCCACCGTATTTCACGAAAAAACGTCCCGCTCTGACTGCTAGGATCCACCAGCTACATCTTCGCACGCAAGGAAGTGCGTCCATATTACGTGCAAAAAAATGATTCTCCCCCCTGACCACTGGGACCCATCATCAATATCTTCGCATGCAAGGAAGTGCCTCCTTACCTCCCGGACAGCTAGGACCCGCCCGATCGAACGGTACATAGGGTTGTCTGTCTGGTCGTGAATGTGTACGTACATACTGGTCGATCGGTCTGTTTGCAGGCTATAGCGATGAACCGCGGCCGAGCAAGGAAGGGCACGTGTCATAGTAGAGGCGCAGACGTAGCATGTCATGCAATCCCGTCAATATCATGTACACATACATACAGCCAGGGTGAAACAAAGTAAATACGGCCACGTATGTACATATGAGCGGGGTCTCGAACCCCTACTCGCGGATACGTATGGCGAGGGCTCGTGTACATGGAGAGACAGCGGAGAGCAGCGATGGTGTCCTGTTCATCGGCAGCGAACCGGCTGGGTTGGAATGGAGAAACTGCGTCGTGTTCATCGGGAGGCAACGAAATGCGTCATGTTCATCGGGAGCCAACCGGCTTGGACGGGACAGCTGAAACGAGGCCTCGCGTACCACGAAACGGAGGAAACAGCCTTCTGTTCGACCGCCTATGGTCGAAACGGTCTTATTCACCAAGAGGGGTCTAGCATACCGCACAACGAAGGAAACAGACTTGTGTTAGACCTCCTACGGTCGAAACGGGGTCCTGTTGATCGGGAGGGGTGTGGCGTACCACAAAACAGAGGAAACGTACTTCTCTTCGACCTCCTACGGTCGAAATAGGGGTCTTGTTCATCAGGAGGGGTGTGCCGTACCGCAAAATGGGACTCCATGGGCTAATGTTCATCCACCGTCTACTGCCTCGCTCTAGCCTCCACGAGCTACTGTTTATCCACCGTCCACCTCCTCCAGCCTCCACATGCAACTGTTCATCCACGACATCTCCCTCCTCCCTCTACGGGCTCATGTTCATCCAGCCTCCACCGCCCCTCCACCGGCTACTGTTAAACCACCCCTCCACCGGCTACTGTTCATCCAGCCCTCCACTGGCTACTGTTCAACCAGCCCTCCACGGGGTCCCGTTCATCCACCCCCAACCGGCTCGGTCTGGGTCCAGTTCAAACAGTGGCAACGGCCACTGGCTACTACCACGCGGTCCTGTTCATCCAACCCCCAGCAATGCTCACTGTTCATGAAGAAGTAGTAGGTTCGATCGGTTTCAGTTAGCAGCAGTAGCGAATTTATCGCTCAATCGGGTTCAGTTAACAGCCAGATCGATCAATCGCTCGGGATCAGTAATGCGGAGCCTGCAGTGCAATCGCTCAGGTTCAGTAGGCGAACGCCATGCTCGGGTTCAGTTAGAACCCAACGCCTCGCACATACACGTGATGTGTATGAGAGAAACGTGCAAACTACCGTGCATCGCTCTGCCCCGACCACCCAATGTAATCCGTAAATCCCCGAAATTTTCCTTGCCCTCGCTTCTACCACGATTTTTTCCATCATCGGCCGCCCAAAGTATGTCATGCAGGTGCATCTCCCGCCCGCCCAGGACGAAAAGCCCATTTTTTGTCATGATTTTTTCTCATAGAAGTGGGATCCCACCACATCTATGATGATACGGGTTTTTGTCACATTTATCGTCATAAATGTGTCATAAGCATGACAGAAAAAATTTCGTTAGGCGCAAAATGTCACGGATGTGTCTTTTTTTGTAGTGCATACATGAGCCAGGCCGTTGTACATTTTTTGCTACAAGAGCATCATTTTCTTAGCAAAGCTAGTAAAACATCTTCGCCCTTTCAGATGTGTGCCACTTAAGGACCGTCTATACTAGTACTATTATTGTCGAATGCACATTCAACACGATTGGCATATATGTAGGTCTGGCATATCAGTCAAAATGAACTCTCTGAGAGTCTTGTCAATTAATACAGACTCGTGCTAAAAAAATATAAACCACAAAAAAAACAAATTATTACATGATCTATAAAACAAATGGTTTGATCAATTACATGAATAAACAACACAAAGTTTCGACGATGGAAAACACATTTCACCTAAGATTTACCAAGTGGGAATTTAATTTCCTTTTTTCCTCCAGGACCTTAACAATGTGGTCAGTCTCAGCTTGCTTCATTTTGAAATCCACCAAATATTTAATGGTTGTCTTGAGTACTGCTTGTGATTGTGTTGTTTGCTTCCTCAACATGTCAACTTCATCTCTAAGTGCAGAAGTAGAATCCCTTTCTACCAATAGTTTAGCCTCTAGAGCATCAGCAGATGGCAATTCAAGATGCACGATTGGGCTAGTACCACTGCTGTGAGATGATACAACGTCCATGGGGACCTCGCTCTGTGATCTTGGGCTAACCTGTCTTGCCATTAAAGTTCCGACTGGATTCCGAAAAGTTGATGTTAGCAAAACATCTCAACTAGGAGTTAGAGCAGCAAACGAGTTAAACAAACAAGGAACTAAAGAGTTTTGATTGGATGCTCAAAAGTAGTTATTAACATCATAGTAAACGGTTGCACTACCATAATAGTGAAAAAACAAGTTTTGCAAAAGCTACATGTTGTGGCATTGGAGTTTCTCTTGGATCCTGAAAAGTTGAGTAGCCAGTAATGTGATTACAGTAACCGGTTGCTGCAGCAAAGCAGTTAAACAAACATGTTTTGTAAAAGGAACCTGTTGTGGCCCTGGAGTTTCTCTTGGATCCGGAAAAGTTGAGTAGTCAGTAACTTGATTAGAGTAACAAGTTACAGCAGCAAACCTATCACACCAATATATTTTTGAAAATGTACCTTCTCTGAAATTGGACTTCCAATTGGATCCTGAAAACTTGAAGTTGGTAAGATAATTACAGCAGCAAACCTGTTAAACAAATAAATTTTTTAAAATGCACCTGTTGTGCAATTGGACTTACAGTTGGATCCTGAAAAGTAGAAGCTGGTAAGATGATTACATCAACAAGTTACAATAGCAAACCAGGTACACAAGGAAGTTTTTGAAAACATACTTATTGTGCCAACGGAATTTCAGTTGGATCCTGCAAACTTGAAAGTTAGCAATCATAGATAATGTGGTGCAAGAGCCATAAGAAACTAACATCAAACAAGTAAAACTAACCAGTTTTGGCAACATATTTAATTACACATGAACTAGTAAACTAACAAGTTCTTGACAACGTATTATAGTAACAAGTCCGTACCGTTTCCGAGCAACATAGACATCTGTAAATTTCTTTGATGTAAGCAAAATGATTCTGACACACACACACACACACACACACACACACAAGGTTCTACGAAGGAGTCCATGGCATCAATTGCTTGGATACGTAGTCCCAATAATTCTTACTTCCCACACTGCATTGGTAGGTCGAATGGTTAATCTGATAAGATGGTGCATCCTTGGTATGTTATATCAGGCGGGGTTGTTAGACTAGTTGTAGCAACACACATCACAGTGGCTTTTACTCTATATTTCATGCGATTACATTTGGCATATCTAGATCTAAGCAATCTACAACAGGATGAAAAGATTGGCATCCTTCAAATTATTGGCGAACTCAGTTCATAGAAACAAGCAATTCAACCATTCTGTGGGTCAATCAAAATCACCACTGGAATATTTTTCACTACCCCAATCATACACGCAAAAAGGGGTGACGCCACCATAGGGGCTGGTATGGGCGGCCGCCTGATAACCCACAAATGTATGGGATCGCAACAGTTTTCGAGGGTAAAGTATTCAACCCAAATTTGTTGATTCGACACAAGGGGAGCCAAAGAATACTCCTAAGTATTAGCAGCTGAGTTGTGAATTCAACCACACCTGTAAACTTAGTATCTGCAGCAAGATAGTTTAGTAGCAAAGTAATATGATAGTGGCGGTAGCGGCAATAAAAGTAAAGATAGTGTTTTTGTAGTTTTTGTAATAGTAGCAATGGAAAAGTAAATAAGCAACAAGCAATATATGAAAAGCTCGTAGGCATTGGATCGGTGATGGGAAATTATGTCGGATGCAATTCATCATGTAGAATTATAACCTAGGGCGACACAGAACTAGCTCCACTTCATCAATGCAATGTAGGCATGTATTCCGAATATAGTCAGACGTGCTTATGGAGAAGAACTTGCATGACATCTTTTGCCCTACCCTCCCGTGGCAGCGGGGTCCTATTGGAAACTACGGGATAGTATGGCCTCCTTTTAATAGAGTACCGGACCAAAGCATTAACACATATTTTGAATACATGAACTCCTCAAACTATGGTCAACACCGGGAGTGGTCCCGATTATTGTCACTTCGGGGTTGCCGGATCATAACACATAGTAGGTGACAATAGACTTGCAAGATAGGATCAAGAACACACATATATTCATGAAAACATAATAGGTTCAGATCTGAAATCATGGCACTCGGGCCCTAGTGATAAGCATTAAGCATAGAAAAGTCATAGCAACATCAATCTCAGAACATAGGGGATACTAGGGATCATACCCTAACAAAACTAACTCGATTACATGATAGATCCCATCCAACCCATCACCGTCCAGCAAGCCTACGATGGAATTACTCACGCACGGCGGTGAGCATCATGGAATTGGTGATGGAGGAAGGTTGATGATGACGATGGCGACGATCTCCACTCTCCGGAGCCCTGAACGGACTCCAGATCAGCCCTCCCGAGAGAGATTAGGGCTTGGCGGCGGCTCTATCTCGTGAAACGTGATAATTCTTTCTCCCTGTTTTTTTTCTCCTCGAAAGTGAACTTATAGGATCTGAGGATACGTCGTTGGAGCACCAAGGGGCCCACGAGGCAGGGGGCGCGCCCCCCACCCTCGTGGACAGGGTGTGGGCCCCCAGGTATGGATCTTCTTGCAGATATTTTTTATATTTTCCAAAATAAATCTCTATGGAGTTTCAGGTCATTCCGAGAACTTTTTATTTCTGCACAAAAACAACACCATGGCAATTCTGCTGAAAACAACATCAGTCCGGGTTAGTTCCATTCAAATCATGCAAGTTAGAGTCCAAAACAAGGGCAAAAGTGTTTGGAAAAGTAGATACGTTGGAGACGTATCAACTCCCCAAGCTTAAACCTTTGCTTGTCCTCAAGCAATTCAGTTGATAAACTGAAAGTGATAAAGAAAAACTTTGACAAACTCTGTTTGCTCTTGTTGTTGTAAATATGTAAGCTAGCATTCAGCTTTTCAACAAGATCATGAGCTAACCACATTCACAATAACTTTCAGGTCTCAAGACTACTCACATCAATGGCATAATCAACTAGCGAGAATAATAATAAACCTCGGATGACAACACTTTCTCAAAACAATCATGATATGATATAACAAGATGGTATATCGCTAGCCCTTTCTGAGACCGCAAAACATAAATGCAGAGCACCTTTAAAGATCAAGGAATGACTGCACATCGTAATTCATGGTAAAAGAGATCAATCATGATCATACTCAATGCAAATTAATAGTAATACATGCAACGACAGAGGTGCTCTCCTACTGGTGCTCTTAGATAAGAGGATGATGACTCTGCATAAAAGTAAATAGATAGGCCCTTCGCAGAGGGAAGCAGGGATTTGTAGAGGTGCCAGAGCTTGATTTTTAAATAGAGATGAATACCATATTGAGCGGTATACTTTCGTTGTCAATATAACAACCAAGAATCTCGATATCTCCCATGCTGTGCACATTATAGGCGGTTCCCAAACAGAATGGTAAAGTTTATACTCCCCCAACCACCAACAAGCACACTCCACGGCTAGCCCGAAACAATGGGTACCGTCTAAACCAGCAACAACCCTGGGGAGTTTTATTAATTATTATTATTTTGAGCATGGGACTGGGCATCCCGGTTACCAGCCATTTTCTCATGAATGATGAGCGGAGTCCACTCATCGTGAGAATAACCCACCTAGCATGGAAGATATAGACAGCCCTAGTTGATACATGACCTGCTCGAGCATACAAAACACAATTTCATTTGAATGTTTAGAGTTTGGCACATACAAATTTACTTGGAACGGCAGGTAAATACCACATATAGGAAGGTATGGTGGACTCATATGGAATAACTTTGTTGTTTATGGAAGTGGATGCACAAGTAGTATTCCCGCTTAGTACAGGTGAAGGCTAGAAGGAGACTGGGAAGCGACCAGCTAGAGAGCAACAATGGTCATGAACATGCATTAAAATTAATCAAAAATGTATGCAAGCATGAGTAGGATATAAATCACCATGAACATAAATATTGTTTGGTCGCGACCGGCCTCCGGCTTCAGGCTGCTGGGTAGAGGTACCAGTACGAGTTACAACAGGCGTCCTGTTGAGCGGTAAAAGGTCTCATGACTTGGAAGAGGGAAAGCAATAGAGATGGGTGCCTAGTAAGGGGGTGGGTGTGACACTAATCAAATCATGCAAGGGCTGAAAGGCCAAAACACATTCATTAAAAATCCAAATGGGTGATGTAGTCGTTTACACATTCCCGAAGGAAGAATACGACATGCATCCAAACATAACAAAAGCAAACACTAGATGGTTTCATATGAACCATACAAGGACTCGACTGCGCATAGGGGTTACACGACCTATCCTACCGTAGAGGTCACGAACTGGCATATCCGAGTAGCGAATAATGCCTAAGCGGCGGAATGCTCGGTCGCGTATTCTGGCTCTTCGGGGTCTTCCTCCTTGTCTTCATCTGTCTGGGCCCCCTTGTCACTTGAGGGTGTGGGGGAGTGGAGGAGTTGGATACGACGGTGCTTTGTCGGTGGTGCCGAGAAAAGCTGGCGATATTCCTTTGCCGTCATCCAGCGTCGCCGAGGTGGTTCTTCATTCTTGGAAGATACATCTTCGGAGGGCCTTCCGCCTCGGTATGCGATAGCGGACTGTCCGGAAGGTGCTCCTTCCTTCTTGATCCTATTTGTCTTCTCTTCAGCTCGACGAAGAAGTTCCTTGGTCTTGTGAAGTTCTTCTTGGAGCTTCATTGATTCCGAGGCCAAGTCTTGTGCGAAACTGTCGGCACATAGACTGAAATAGGTCTGCAATCGAAGCGAGAGTCCTTCCTTCAGTGGAGGGGCTAGTGCGCTGCTTTCATCTTCTCCTTCCTTCCGATAAGGCAAGAAGCGAGTTGTCATCTTGGCTGCCATCTCCGGAAGAAACTCGCGGAGACGGGTTAGTCCCTTGAGTGCAGCAGCCTCGACAGCGAGAGGTAGAGTTGCCATCTGGGGTCCCTCGAAGAACCAACTTGTGGGAGGATTGTTTGCCTTCACGATCACTTCCACATGGTATTCCACCTCAGTGTCGCTAACCCAATGCTCAAGGTAGGTGAGGATGGGCGCTCGGTGGAACTGACACTCCTGGAGGCTATCCTCGAGAAGCAAGGAAAACCCAGTGGTCAGGTGCTCTTCAGGTACAGCGGCCATCTACAAAGGTGGAATAGGAGAGGTTAATAAGATAATGAAATCTTAGGTTTAGAAAAGAAGAGAGGTTCAGAAGGTTTTTGAAAAAGGGTCTCATCTAACTAACGCCCATGCTAACTAAGGCTTCCTACAGTCAGGATGGATCTGATACCAGCTCTGAGGGGACCCCGACTTAGAAGTCGAGATCACTGAATGCACGTGTACAGTGATCCCAGAGATCAATGCTCACTGAACACACAGAAGCTGAATAACAAGAGTCTTACATCCATACATACCGTCTTACACAAATTAAGGCCATTATGGCCAAGTCTTACATAGATAAAGCCTCAAGGGTTGAATAGAAAATAACTCAAATAGCGGAAGTCTTCGATGATAAGTAGAACCCATGCCATCTGCCTTAACCCTACAGGCATTCTGACTGGGATAGCGTCCTAGTTCGCATGTTCGCCTCCATAGAACTCTTCTTCATAATCCTGTTCCTCCATGCCTGGCCAATTAAATAACCAGTGGCAAGTTAATGAGTACTTTGAATGTACTCGCAAGCAACCCATGATTTGGTTCAAGTAACAAATGCAATTGAACAGTAATGAGCAATCTAGCAATGGGCTAGAATAAATATTCTACCATCAAGTGTATGCATCAATAAACTCACGTAACCTCGAAGACAGGTTTCCGATACCAACATGAATAGAATTCAACTCACGAGTCAAGTCACCACCTTGACTCATCACACACACATACTTTCACCGACGTAGTAAAACTCTGGACATAGTTTAAGTAGCACCACCCAACTGTCCATGATCGTGGACACGGCTATTCGAATAGTTTTACACTCAGCAGAGGTTGCGCACTTTACCCACAAGATCCGGGAAGCTTTCGTGTCACTCACGATCCCGCAGTACCTCAAGTACTCGGGGGAAGCACCCGGTCAATATCTTTCCTTAGACGACACTAACATAGAGTCCACTCGTTGGTACACGGCCCTCGAGTACAAACAATAGATCACGGGACTTGCCCTAATTTCAATGTCACGCGTACCCGAAGGGACCAACGGTGTGTCCGGTGCCCTGTAAAAACAGTCATGGTCGTCTATCTAAGCACGACCCCGTCCCGGGAAAGACCTCCAGTCTTCCCGTCACTAGTAATGCGGGCACCATGCTAGTATCGGCCTAAGTAATCAGTAAGGTCCCGTCCCATAAGAGGGAGAGTGGTTGCACATGTTTGGTTGGGACGGTAGTCACACATAAATCTAATCCATCATTTCACCCATGCACAAGATTTTTACCGACACATCACTTCTTCCTCAAGTGACGACCTAACTCATCATCACCCTCGGGCATTAGGGGCACCCGATGGGGTTTATGGAAAGATTTCAACCATGGAGGTTTCATGACACACATGCATCACTAAGCATCACTACTAACCATTTGCATGACATCTAACACATAGCAAGATCATGAGTAAGCATGCATCATGTGGTGGTTCATAACTAGGTCGCCATCATAACTCTTATCATCATGCATTCGGAAACAAGCGGGTTCCGAAGAACACAAGTGTATCATGGTCAAAAGGCTGCTTGCCTGGATTGGCTTGGTCTTCAAAGTCTTCAAATCCTTCTCCACCTTCTTCTTCAGCAACTTCGTCAAATACGGTATCTATACGTCGCAAAATATCAACAGGAAAATAAGACCACAATAAAAACAGAAAAATCAAAGTGCTCAGAAAAATGTCAACTTATTTTTGTTAAATACTAGAGGGAAAACTAAGATGGCAAAAATTCTTAGTTGGAGTTTTGGAATGACAGAATGGAATCTAAGGATTTTTGAACAGGAGTTTTAATGCTCAAATTTGAATTTAAATTTGAACAGAACAGAAAAGTTTCATGGATATATGTGAAAGTGACACCATTAAATAGGTTGGAATATTACAAGATTTTAGGAGTTGGAAATAATTTATTTGGACATGTATTTATTTCTGTAAAATTATTTGAAATTTTACAGAAAAGAAAAAGAAGAAATGGCCCTGTGCTACTGGGCCAGAATGGTCACAGTGCACGGCCCAGGGCTAACAGCCCAGCCGCACGGGGGCCAGCGCGCGCACGCCAGGTTTTCAAACCTGACGGGCGGGGCCCGGCGGTCAGCGACTGCGAGGGGAGAGAGAGGGCGATGAGGATGACAGGCGGGGCCCGCCTGCCATCTTCAACCTTGCGGCCAACGCGACGGCGAGCTCACCGGTGGCGATTCCGGGCACGGCGGGGCAAATGGAGGGCAGGAACGGGCTCAGCAACGAGTCGCCGTTCCAGTAGTGGTGGTGCGACTCGCCGGGGAGGCCTGGTTCGTCGGCGGCGAGGTGGGACGGCGGAG
Source organism: Secale cereale (assembly GCA_902687465.1). Classification (NCBI taxonomy): domain Eukaryota; kingdom Viridiplantae; phylum Streptophyta; class Magnoliopsida; order Poales; family Poaceae; genus Secale; species Secale cereale. Next base: position 359,904,256 of record LR738715.1, read on the forward strand.
GAGTGTCGGGAGGTAGTTCCTCCGGTCGACTCCGGCAGCTACAGAGAGGGAAAAGTGAGGGGAATGCATCAGTGAAGCACGGCGGTTCCAAATCGAGCAAGGGTTGGAGCGGAGAGGGCCTGTACCTCGAGATCTCCGGCTGCCCGACGCGGCGGAGCTCCGGTCGATCCCGAGCACAGAGGCTCTCTGGGGATGAACGAGTGATGCTGGAGGGCTACTGGGGGTGAGGGGAGGCTGTTGGTGCCGTTGGAGAGGCTCGGGCCTGCTTATATATCCGAGTCCACGGTCCACCGTGGACTTGTGCGCTGGCGAGATCACGGGCGAGGCCAGAGGCCGTGCTGGTGCTTGTGTTCGAGTCGAGGGTGATCGGGGACGTGTTCTACACCTAGTAGAGGGGAGAGGAGGAGCGGGGAAGGCTCCAGACCGCGTGCGTGTGTGAGGCCGGCGAGTGGAGGCTGCGGGCGGCCAGCGCGCGTGCGAAGGCGGCCACTGGAGGGAGAGAAAGGAGGGGGACAGTGCCGGGGAGGGTTGCAGACGTCGAGGAGCATCAGTAGGCGCGAGGGGAGAGCTCGAGGTGGTCGGCTGCGCTGGATTGGGCGAAGCTACAGTGTGGGTGCGCACTTTAGCGCGCTTTGGAGCGGCCTTATCGCATGCCATGGCATGCCATTGGCCTTCTGGGCGCGTCCGCCGTGTCTGGGGGGTCCAGCACGAAGCAGACGTCTCAGCTGAGGCCTTGGATGCTTTGGATGATCAAGGAGAGAGAGGTGAAGCTGGTAACTAGGTGAATTTTGGCTGTCCAGCAAGGTGAACTAGGGTTTTCACCCCTCAATCATGGAGCTGTGGACATGGGGGAATTACTGGAGGTAGATAGTAACTAGATGAAGCTGTGGTAGAAAGTTGGGGCAAAAGTAAATAGTAAAAGGGGTCAAGATGGTTGTTTTGGTAAAATAGCAGAAGGTGTTTGATCATGTTTTGGTCAAGCAAATGACCTCCACTTGCCATGACACTTAACAGGATTGAATGTCATATGAAAATAGGGTGTTTCAACAAATTTGGGCTCATTTGAAGAAACTAGCCAATGTAACTTTGGCGAACCCTAGAAATCAACAGAAATGGCTTCATCTTGTTTAAGTTAAGCTAACCATCTCCCCTTGATGCACCACTTGGTGTAGTTTCATCATTTGGGGTATTGATCATGACCACAAAGTTTGAAGCTCCAGGTAAAAAGTTGCTAATGTAAAGTTGTTCAAATTTGCATTTGAATAGAAACGGTTTTGGGGTATTCTGATCAAGTTGCCGCACTCCAAATCTTGTGCCATTTGGTCTAGATGCCTTATTAGGCAATTCTAGCATGTGCACCAAGTTTGAGAGCATTTCGACAAGTTTGGCAATGTAAAGTTGCTCAAACTTCAAATATGGATAGAATGGTTATGAAGGGTTTTGAGGATGTTTTCTTGCATCCCAAGGCATGGGGCTTGGCAAGATCATCAAATATGTCATATATGAAATGATAGAATTTCCCTGGAATTTTTGGAGAATATTTCCTTTGTAAATATTTCAAAAGCTTGAAATATCCAGAAAGGGTTTTGGAGGAATTAGCCCATTATTTTGAACATGACCAAGTGTTGAAACTCTTATATATGGACAATATATGTCCTATGAGTCTCCCTGAATGTTGGAAAATATTTTTGAAATACTTAAATAATTTTTCCCTATTAAAGACCATTTCTGGCCTTAAGAAAAAGCTTTTAAATAAAATAGGAAAATAACTTTTAAAATTATACTTTTGTGGTTTCTGGGAGTCCTATGACTACTAGGTCTCAAATATACTTCTTGAAATAATTTTCTCACCCTAAATCAAGCACTTGCAGTGCAAACCTCAATTCAGGGGTTTTTGGAATACTAAATTTTAAAAATACATTTTGGCCAAATTTATTTTATAGGAAAATACTATACGGCTATATAACACTTGGCATGATCATTGGGCAGAAGTTTTAGGTATGGAGATGAATTCTACAAGAGGTAATAGTTGACTTTAATGAGCACATGAAAAGCATATGAAGAAAAACTCAACTCCAAATAAAAGCCAAATGATGCCAAAAAAATTTGTTGGTCCAAATTTTTATGCTTCATTGATGCAAATAACATGTTACAAAATGCAGGGTGTGACACGCCCACTGCTAGGAAGGAATTCTCTAAATTCAGATTGGTGAGGATCACTCATACTGCCCCACTGTGGGAGCTTGCAAGCATAATTAAAATCCTCTAAATCCATGGTATAAGATTTATCATACAGTTCAAACAATACAGTGTGAGAATTACATGAAGATGAAAATTTAAACCTTCTCACAAAGCTATTAGTTAGGCCACGGTATTGAGGGCACTTATCTTGTATGAAGCCCTCGAGGTCAGTGTTACACATGTATGCGTAAAATTCATCCTTGATGACATCTTGACCCATGAATTCATTTGACTGCCATTCACAGGGCCGCACATCAGCATCCCTCGGTGGTTCATCGTCTGGCTCACAGAACGCGAGCCTCGGTTCTTGCTTCCTTCAAGAACCACCTTGGAAGTTTCTCCTATGCATTTTTCTGAAATTTTCTGAAAATTTTAGTAACTTCAAAATAAAAGTTAACCAAACTCAATAAGATTGATAGCAACAACTCCTACTAGTACCTAGAGACTATATCATGCATTAGAACTACTTGGGACCAAGAAAATTTGACATGCAAGCTCAAGAACAAGGTCACCACAGCAGCATAAATTTGCAATAAATAGAGCACTAGAACAAAAACTAATTGGACCAATAGAGGAGTCACATACGAAGGAACAATCTCCCAAAATAGTTTGGTGAATGGTACTTTGAGCAAGGATATCAAAAATGGCAGCAAGATGAGCTAGAACTCACGTTTGAGCTGGTTGGTGATTTTTTGGGAGGAAGAAGAAGAGTTTGGGTGCAGGAATAAGTGGAGGGGGACACGTGGGGCCCACGAGGCAGGGGCGCGCCCTGGCCAGGGGGGCACGCCCTGGACCCTCATGGCCAGGTTCTGGCTCCCCTCGTTGTGTGTTTTGTGCCATATTTCCTCAAATATTCTAGAAAAAATTATATTTCATATTCATGGCATTTGGAGAACTTTTATTTTCGGGGTATTTTTTATTGCACGGATAAGTCTGGAAACACACAGAAAATACTAATTTTCTTTTATTTATCCTAATTAACAGAAAGTAAAAAAAGGTACAGAAGGTTTGTGCTATCTAGATTCACCTATCCCATGCTCATCAAAAGGAACCCATTAAGAAGATTGATCAAGTCTTGATAATAAACTCTTTCCGAGTAACATGAAACCGGAGAATTTTCGAATAACACTAGGTTACCTCAATGGGGATATGTATGTCCCCAACAATAAGAATATAATATGTCTTCTTGACAGCAGGAAGAGTAAATTCAAAACCTCCAATAGTAATAGTTAAAAAATTTCCAATATAATTGATACTGTGGACCCGAGGTTGTTTCCTCCAAAAGTGTACCATATGCTCATTACCATTGACATGAAAAGTGACATTGCCTTTGTTGCAATCATGAACAGCCCCTACAGTATTCAAATAGGGCCTACCAAGGATAATAGACATACTATCGTCCTCGGGAATATCAAGGATAACAAAGTCCGTTAGAATAGTAACATTTGCAACTACAACATGCACATCCTCACAAATACCGACAGGTATAGCAGTTGATTTATCAGCCATTTGCAAAGATATTTCAGTAGGTGTCAACTTACTCAAGTCAAGTATACGATATAGAGGGAGAGGCATAACACTAACACATGCTCCAAGATCACATAAAGCAGTTTTAACATAGTTTTGTTTAATGGAGCAAGGTATAGTAGGTACTCCCGGATCTCCTAGTTTCTTAGGTATTCCACCCTTAAAAGTGTAGTTGGCAAGCATGGTGGAAATTTCTACTTCAGGTATCTTTCTTTTATTGGTAATAATATCGTTCATATATTTAGCATAAGGATTTGTTTTAAGCACATTAGTCAAATGCATACGCAAAAAGATAGGTCTAATCATTTCAACAAAGCGCTCAAAATCCTCATCATCCTTTTTCTTGGATGGTTTCGGAGGAAAAGGCATGGGTTTCTGAACCCATGGTTCTCTTTCCTTACCATGTTTACTAGCAACAAAGTCTCTCTTATCATAACATTGATTCTTTGATTGTGGGTTATCAAGATCAATAGCAGGTTCAATCTCTACATCATTATCATTGCTAGGTTGAGCATCATCATGAACATCATCATTAATATTATCACTGGGTTCATGTTCATTACCGGATTGTGTCTCAGCATCAGAAACAGATATATCATTGGGATTCTTAGGTGTGTCAGCTACAGGTTCACTAGAAGCATGCAAAGTTTTATCATTTTTCTTTTTCTTCTTCTTAGAAGAACTAGGTGCATCTAAATTAGCTCTCTGAGAATCTTGCTCAATTCTCTTAGGGTGGCCTTCAGGATACAGAAGTTCCTGAGTCATTTTACCACCTCTAGTAGCAACACTAACATCATAGTCATTATTCTTACTATTTAATTCATTGAGCAAATCATTCCGAGCCTTAAGTACTTGTTCTACTTGAGTGGTGACCACATAAGCATGTATACTAATGAGTTTCAGTTCACCTCTAGCTCTAGACAGATAATCACTGAAGCGTTCAATCATATACGCATTGTGTTGTAATTGTCTACCAACATAAGAATTGAAGTTTTCTTGTTTCACAATAAAATTGTCAAACTCATCTAAGCATTTGCTAGCAGACTTATAACGAGGAATATCACCTTCATCAAATCTATAAAGAGAATCTACCTTTACTACCTGTGTCGGGTTATCAAGACCATGTATTTCTTCAATAGGCGGTAAATTCTTAACATCTTCAGCTTTAATACCTTTTTCTTTCATAGATTTCTTTGCCTCTTGCATGTCTTCAGGACTGAGAAATAGGACACCTCTTTTCTTCGGAGTTGGCTTAGGGGCTGGTTCAGGAAGTGTCCAATTATTTTCATTGGCCAGCATATTATTCAATAGTAGTTCAGCTTGTTCAACTGTTCTTTCCCTGAAAACACAACCAGCACAACTATCCAGGTGTTCTCTGGAAGCATCGGTTAGTCCATTATAAAACACATCAAGTATATCATGCATCTCAAGAGGATGATCAGGCAAAGCATTAAGTAATGGGAGAAGCCTCCCCCAAGCTTGTGGGAGACTCTCTTCTTCAATTTGCACAAAGTTATATATTTCCCGTAAGGCAGCTTGTTTCTTATGAGCGCGGAAATATTTAGCAGAGAAGTAATACATCATATCCTGGGGACTACGCACACAACCAGGATCAAGAGAATTAAACCAAGTCTTAGCATCACCCTTTAACGAGAAAGGAAATAAGTTAAGGATATAGTAGTAACGAATCTTTTCATCGTTGGTAAACATGGTGGCTATATCATTCAACTTAGTAAGATGTGCCACAACAGTTTCAGACTCATAGCCATGGAAAGGATCAGATACAACCAAAGTAATTAACTCAGGATCAACAGAGAATTCATAATCCTTATCAGTAACA
>LR738715.1:359909873-359981172 GCA_902687465.1 Secale cereale
ATGGGAGAAGCCTCCCCCAAGCTTGTGGGAGACTCTCTTCTTCAATTTGCACAAAGTTATATATTTCCCGTAAGGCAGCTTGTTTCTTATGAGCGCGGAAATATTTAGCAGAGAAGTAATACATCATATCCTGGGGACTACGCACACAACCAGGATCAAGAGAATTAAACCAAGTCTTAGCATCACCCTTTCACGAGAAAGGAAATAAGTTAAGGATATAGTAGTAACGAATCTTTTCATCGTTGGTAAACATGGTGGCTATATCATTCAACTTAGTAAGATGTGCCACAACAGTTTCAGACTCATAGCCATGGAAAGGATCAGATACAACCAAAGTAATTAACTCAGGATCAACAGAGAATTCATAATCCTTATCAGTAACACAGATAGGTGAAGTAGCAAAAGCAGGGTCATGTTTCATTCTAGCATTCAAGGACTTTTCTTTTAGCTTAGCTAATAATTTCTTAAGATCATATCTATCATTGCAAGCAAGAAAGTATCTAGCAGTTTCTTCATCCATAACATAACCCTTAGGAACAACAGGCAATTTATATCTATTGGGAGTAGCTTCGTCATCACTTTCATAAATATCATCAGTTTCAATATTTGCATTCTCCCTAACGTTAGCAATTTGTTCATCTAGAAATTCACCTAATGGCACAATATCAGGCATAGAAGTCGTTTCCTCATACATAGCAGAAGTGGCATCATCAAGAACATACGACATATCAGATTCAATAGCAGGAGTAGGAGTCGCAAGTTTACTCATAACAGAAGGAGAATCAAGTGGAGAGCTAGATGGCAGTTCCTTACCTCCCCTCGTACTTGAGGGTAAGATCTTGGTTTTTGAGTCCTTCAAATTCTTCATAGTGATCAACAGATATAAATACCAAGTGACTTAAAGAATAGAGCTATGCTCCCCGGCAACGTTGCCAGAAAATAGTTTTGATAACCCACAAGTGTATGGGATCGCAACAGTTTTCGAGGATAAAGTATTCAACCCAAATTTTTTGATTCCACACAAGGGGAGCCAAAGAATACTCTTTAGTATTTGCAGCTGAGTTGTGAATTCAACCACACCTGGAAACTTAGTATCTGCAGCAAGATAGTTTAGTAGCAAAGTAATATGATAGTGGCGGTAGCGGCAATAAAAGTAAAGATAGTGTTTTTGTAGGTTTTGTAATAGTAGCAACGGAAAAGTAAATAAGCAACAAGCAATATATGAAAAGCTCGTAGGCATTGGATCGGTGACGGGAAATTATGTCGGATGCAATTCATCATTTAGAAGTTATAACCTAGGGTGACACAGAACTAGCTCTAGTTCATCAATGCAATGTAGGCATGTATTCCGAATATAGTCATACGTGCTTATGGAAAAGAACTTGCATGACATCTTTTGTTCTACCCTCCCGTGGCAGCGGGGTCCTATTGGAAACTAAGAGATATTAAGGCCTCCATTTAATAGAGTACCGGACCAAAGCATTAACACATAGTGAATACATGAACTCCTCAAACTATGGTCATCACCGGGAGTGGTCCCGATTATTGTCACTACAGGGTTGCCGGATCGTAACACATAGTAGGTGACTGTAGACTTGCAAGATAGGATCAAGAAGACACATATATTCATGAAAACATAATAGGTTCAGATTTGAAATAATGGCACTCGGGCCCTAGTGACAAGCATTAAGCATAGCAAAGTCATAGCAACATCAATCCTAGAACATAGTGGATACTAGGGATCAAACCCTAACAAAACTAACTCGATTACGTGATAGATCCCATCCAACCCATCACCGTCCAGCAAGCCTACGATGGAATTACTCACGCACGGCGGTGAGCATCATGGAATTGGTGATGGAGAAAGGTTGATGATGACGATGGCGACGATCTCCACTCTCCGGAGCCCCGAACGGACTCCAGATCAGCCCTCCCGAGAGAGATTAGGACTTGGCGGCGGCTCTGTCTCGTGAAACGCAATAATTATTTCTCCTTGATTTTTTTCTCCCCGAAAGTGAACTTATAGGATCTGGGGATACGTCGGTGGAGCACAAGGGGGCCCACGAGGTAGGGAGGCATGCCCTAGGCAGGGGGCGCGCCCCCCACCCTCGTGGACAGGGTGTGGGCCCCCTGGTATGGATCTTCTTGCAGTTATTTTTTGATGTTTTCCAAAATAAATCTCCGTGGAGTCTCATGTCATTCTGAGAACTTTTTATTTCTGCACAAAAACAACACCATGGCAATTATGCTGAAAATAGCGTCAGTCCGTGTTAGTTCCAATCAAATCATGCAAGTTAGAGTCCAAAACAAGGGCAAATGTGTTTGGAAAAGTAGATACGTTGGAGACGTATCACCGCCTGGGGTGGCTGGAAAGTGCACACCTACTTTGAGTCATCTAGGTTGGCCCAGGCTAGTTTTGTTCTTCCTAGCGCACAAGCACGCAATGTAAAAAATGAAGAAAAATATTTTAGTTTGGATGGGCCAATAACTTAAGTGCAAGGCATGCCCAATAGCTGGCCGCGGCACAAACGAGTGCCTCTCATATCGATCGTCATGAGGAAAATCACCCAGTTCATTCACTCCAGACTCAAGTCTAGTTTGCTCCTAACCTAGCCGCCATTGGATAGACCAACACAACACTTCCTGGCACCCTTGTTGGACGTCGGTTGTCGCCATCCTGGGAACAGGGGTACCCAGACTTTCCTGCGTGCGGCCCGTGACGTGGCTCCACCAGCCGCCTGGTACGGCCCAACTTTAGCAACCGGAACTCAAGACCCTCGCGAGGCGGGCAACAACTAGACCTCCCTGGGGTTAGTCTCTCTAGGCTGGCTCCCTAGGAGTAGAGGAATCTATGCAAGATGCACCTCGCGAGGTTCACGTGACGTGAGCCACGACATCCAAGGCCAGGCGGGCGCCAGCGGGCGCAGTGTGCCAGTTTCCCCTTTGGTGCTAAGGGAGCAAGTGCAGGCGCGGAGTCCCGAGGGGTCAAGCAAAGGTTTCCATATCGATGCAACAAGACCTAGGACCATCAGGGCTGCAGAATGGAGGTCATCATGGAGCCCGGTGCGGAGTAACCACCAGAGCCTTTGGTAGGCGAAGACTACTTTTGTTAGGATAGCTTGTACTAGCTGTTCCCCTTCAAATTTGGCCGTTGTGGGATCCCTTCCCGCCGATATTTGGGAAGAGGACCAAGCCCAGTATAAATAGGACCTAGCCACCACCATAGAGGGCATCTCATCTTGAGCTGATCCAACCATACAAGGGATCGGATCCATTCCTCCCTTAGTCACACCACAAGCTCATCCGAGCCCAAGAACACCTCTCCTCCGGAGGTTGTTCGTCCCTTGTACTAGTTCATCCTCAGCCATACAAGGCAATCCACCACACACACTGGGGTAGGGTATTACACCGCAAGGTGGCCCGAACCATTATAATCCTCTGTGTCCCTTGTTCTTTGAGTTCGTCGAGCTAAGCCGTGGAATTGTAGGGCGAGCGCGCTGGGGAGAGAGTGTTCTTCGTGCGCACCATAGAGTTCGAACCTCTCAGGGGTTTGCGGAACCCGAAATCTGACATTTGGCATGCCAGGTAGGGGTGTGTTGAAGCCTCTCTTCCATCGGTCGATGTGTCACTGTTCCACCGCTTCCATGGCTGACGCTCGCCATGCTCATGCTAAGCGACGGGCCGCCCCCGCCGTCCGCGTCGCATAGACAGCTCCCGCCGTCGGACCTCATCGCCGTTCTCCATCGCCAGCCAACAACGCAGCCATCGGCCCGGCGAGGCACGAGCAGCAGGCCTCATCGCTACAGCCCTCGGTGCGGCAGGATGGACGCACTGCAACCCCGCGGACGCGTAGGCTGGGCTGCTCATGGCGCGCGAGCTCCTGTGCTACCGCCCCGTCGATGACCTCTCCGAGGACTGGCTCGACCGCATCGTCGAGCTCGTCAGCGCCGCTGGGGGCTCTCCAGCCCCGTCCCTTTCGCTACATCACCCGCCTCCCCTTGTGGGCGACGTGGCTCATGAAGCGCCTCCACCACCTCTGCATCAAGACATCATCCACGCTCCAAGCCACGAGGCCCCGCGGTGCAAGCCATCGCGCGGGGCGCCCATGCACGAAGAAGGAAGCTGCCAAGAGATCCAGCGGCCGCAAGTAGGAGCTCCCGCGCTCCCTTCACCGTCGCGTCGCGACTGTGCACCCCCTGCAGTGGCCGTGCACGGAAGCCAAGACCAAGCTCCGCCTCCATTATAGGCTCCGGTGTCCACATCAGGCTACCAGGCCTTCACCCCTGAGCTGCGCAACGTGAACTAGCCCGGGAAGTTCAAGCTCGACCTGCCTCCGCGCTACGACGGCACCACCGATGAGGGAGTCCTAGATCGAGGGGTCCTCATGTGGCCGGACAAACTCTTGATAGGCCGGACTGGTGGGCCGTGAAGATTATTATAGAAGATCATCTCACGTATCCGGATATGACTCATGTATTCTTGTAATGGCAAGTTTTAGGTTCAGGTTAAGATTTTCCTTCCTCTTCATGATGATATGTACAAACCCTAGGCCTCTCTGGTGTGTATATAAACCGGAGGGTTTAGTCCATAGAGGCTAGACTTAGGGTTTAGCCATTATGATCTCGAGGTAGATCAACTCTTCTATACATATGCATCCGTACTAATATAGCAGGAAGTAGGGTTTTACCTCGATCGAGAGGGACTGAACCTGGGTAAACATCGTGTCCCCAGCCTCCTGTTACCATCGTTCCTCAGACACATATTTCGGGACCCCCTACCCGAGATCCGCCGGTTTTGACACCCACATTGGTGCTTTCATTGAGAGTTCCACTATGTCGTCGACGGAAGGACTGATGGATCACATCGTCAACTGCAACGGTGACGCCGAGGGGATTTTCCCTCCTAGCCAACTTTTCGTGTTCGGCGGCTTCGCACTTCGTGCCAACACTGAAGGCCACATTGAGAAGATCGAGAGCTACGCCCCTGGCCATCATGTCAGATTCAGGAGCTTGAACTACGTTGCTGGTATCCGCAGAGACATGATCTTCGCCAGATTCGAGCCAGCGGCAACCCCTCTCTGCCACCACGATGATCATGACTTAACTCTGTCATCGGATTAGGAAATAGCACCTGCAACAGTTCTAGCCCTAGATCCAGAACAGATCGCATCACCTGAAGATGGGAAGCTGAACCCCACCACGGGAGCCACAGACTCTACAGCGTTGGAGCCGCACATGGACCCAAGTGCGGGTGGGGTCTGTGTTACCGGAACTCCGGACTCGACTCCAGCCTCTGATTCCGAACTGTGCGTAACCGCGCCCCTCGAATCCAATCAGGCGCCTATCACTGAATTCTGTGCTGCAGATATTTTCCAGCACTCACCACTTGGCGACATGTTGTGGTCATTAAGATCTCTCTCATTGGATGAGAGCACACAACCGCACTATATCCGGTTCAAACTGGAGGCTGATGAAGTATTTTTTCCCCACCCACCACCCACTTGGTAGCCACGGTCGAAGATCTAACCAATCTACTTGACTACGCTTCAGAAGACTTCGATGGGATGGACCTCGAAGCTGAAGCAGATACAGATTAAAGCCAGCCCATAACAGGACGGTGGAAAGATACGTCTTCATATGACATATATATGGTGGATACACCGGAAGAGGCGGAAGGCGACGGCAAAAACAATCCCATAGAGGATAAGCCCGCCGAAGAACCTCCCAAGCGTCGGTGTCCAAAACACCAAATAAATCCCGTAAAGGAAAGGATAGCAACACCGTGAGTAATGATAGTGGCATCCCGGAACAAGCCGAAGACCCCGCAGACCCAGCGATAGAGCAGGACAAGCGAGAGGACGGCGAACAAAGTCTGAAGCCGCAGTCCGACGACAGCGATGTCGAAGACGGTACTTATGAACCAGTCTCTGAAGAAGAGGATAGCCTAGGCGACGATGAAGTCACCATCCCAGAAGAACCCTCAGAACAAAAATGCTTCCACCGCAGGCTTATTGCCACCGCTAGGAGCTTGAAAAAGCAGCAGTGATGGCTTCGAGCCACGCATGACATGCTTAATGATAGATGGAATGAGGTGCTAGACGTCGAACAGAAACATGGCTTTAATGGCCAAACGAAAGGTTATCCTAAGCGTAAGCTCCTGCCCAAATCGGATGACAAGGCCATTGCACCCGTCCCACCGAAGAATAACACTGGAGACAAGCCGGACCAACCACCTCGCGAACGGGATAGAGTCGCTAGCAATGGCGTAAAAAATCCCCCACCCCATAAAGGAAAGGAGGGTGCACCCCAAGTCCGAAAACACGATATGCTTGAGGACCTAAACAAAAAAGCTAGCAAGATCAGGTCTATATTCGGACCTATAGACCGAGCTCCCATACGGGGCGACGGCTATCAAGCCAATCGCGTAGGTGACATACCAGTTCGAGGTCAATACCGAACACCACAACCATCGGACATACGCCACGATATAGAAAGATACAAAGGAGCTTCATACCCTCTATGCTTCACCGATGAGGTACTGGGTCATGATTTCCCAGAAGTGTTTAAACCCGTGAACATCGAAGCGTATGATGGAACGACGGATCCCGCCGTCTAGATAGAACACTTTATTATTCACATCCACAGGGCTTGAGGAGATGATTTCCACGCCATCTAATATTTACCCCTCAAGCTAAAAGGACCAGCTCGACACTAGTTAAACAGTCTCCCAAAGAACTCCATTGGGAGGTGGGAAGAACTTGAGGACGCTTTTCGGGCCAATCTTCAAGGGACTTATGTCCGGCCCTAGGACGCTGACGATTTAAGTCACATCATCCGACAACCAGGGGAGTCAGACCGCAAGCTTTGGAACCAGATTCTCACTAAGAAGAATCACATCGTTGATTGTCCGGATGCCGAAGCCTTAGCGGCATTCAAGCACAATATCCGGGACGAATGGCTAGCCATACACCTTGGATAGGAAAAGCCGAGGACAATGGCAGCCCTAACTACACTCATGAATCGCTTTTGCGCAGGTGTGGATAGACGGTTAGCTCGTAGCAGCACTAGTGACCCTAGAACATCCAAAGTCAGGGATGGCAATGGAAAGCCACGACGTAACAAAAACAAACGTCGAAACAATTCTGGAAGCCCAGAAGATACAGTAGTAAACGTCGAATTTAGTGGCTCCAGACCCGGTCAACGGAAGAAGCCATTTAAAGGCAACAAAGATGGTCCATCAAGTCTGGACACAATATAAGAAAGGCCCTGCCAAATCCATGGCACCCCAGAAAAACCTGCCAACCACACCAACCGTAAATGTTGGGTTTTCAAGCACGCCGGCAGGCTAAACGCCGAACACAAGGGGATGGAGCCTCAGAGCGAAGACGAGCATGAACCTCGCCAGCCGAATATAAGGGGACAGAAGAAATTTCCACCAGAGGTCAAACCGGTGAACATGATATATGCCACTCATATCCCAAAGAGGGAGAGCAAGCGCGCACTCCGAGACGTCTATGCCGTTGAGCCTATCGCCCCAAAATTCAACCCATGGTCAGCCTGTCCGATCACTTTCGATTGCAGGGATCATCCGACTAGTATTCGGAATGGGGGTTCGGCTGCCTTAGTGCTCGACCCAATAATAGATGGATGCGATCTAACCCGAGTCCTTATGGACGGCGGCAGTAGTCTCGATCTGATATATCAGGACAATGTCCGTAAGATGGGGATCAACCCATCAAGAATCAAGCCAAGCAGCACGACCTTTAAAGGAGTGATACCGGGCATTGAAGCTCGATGCACAGGCTCTTTAACGTTGGAGGTTGTATTCGGGTCTCCCGATCACTTTCGAAGCGAATAACTACTCTTCGACATAGCTCCGTTCTGAAGTGGCTATCATGCTCTACTCGGAAGAACGACCTTTGCCCGATTTAATGTAGTCCCGCATTATGCCTATTTAAAGCTCAAGATGCCTGGACCACGTGGCGTTATCACGGTCAATGGAAATATGGAGCGCTCTCTTCGTACGGAGGAGGACACCGCGGCCTTAGCATCCAAAGTCCAATGCGGCCTACTCAAGCCGGATAATCTATCAACAGCGGACACAGCTAAATATGTCCGGCACACTCTTCAGTGCGGCAGCTCACATGAACCTGAGCAAGATTGATAGCTATGCCCCCGTCGACTGCCCCATGAGGTGATAGGAAAGGTGCCTCGAGTACATAGTTATGCCTTCAAAGTTCCTTGGGTGACGACCGAGGGCACCCGCATATAGTCCGTAGTACGGCTAGACCCTATTCGGACTTTAAACTTACCCTCTTTAGGTTCATTAAACGAACCAGACTTGTTATGGCCAGACCGGATCGATTTCTTTGTTTCCAGGTTTACTTTTTTTTCTTTTTCCTTTTCTACAGATGGCCATCATACTCACACCTTCAAGGACACATTACAGAGGAGGAAACGGCGCAGACGTGCAGCAGGGACCCGCACAAAGGTTTCTTTTTAGATTAAGACCATGTGTAAACCTTTTTTTCTCTTTCTTGTTATATACCTTCTTTGCATGTTAAATGTCCAAAAAAAGGTCCTCGGCGTTATCTGTATAGTTTGCGGCTCGCCGTACTATAGAGGGATATTAATAGAACAATTTTATTTCTATTATGTCCAGAGTTTTATTCACTCACCATGGAATGTTATTTTCCCGCATCAGATTGCCATATGTGCCTTGTCAATAAGGGTTTATTACCAGGGGTATCGTCAGCCCTGGTACATGTTGAAAAGACCGAACACCTATAGGGAGTGTTCGGCGTCTTGGTTATTTTCATTATATGCATCAGTTCCGAATCATGTCTTGGGTCAATAGTTGGGTTGCCCGAGTCCTGTGCTTACCCCTACGTTCCCGATTGTTCGGCTAGGGTGTAAAGGGAGAACTACTGCGATAGTACTTCTGGCTAGTCTGGTCAAGTACCTCAGTAGAGAAAGCCGAAATCTAACTGTCATGATAAGCGAGAACCTAGTCTGCAATCCGGTGACTTAGTTTTATACTACGATCGATAGAGATCTACCCCATGTTATACGAAGGGCTGGTTCTTCGCTCAGCCAGGTGCAATTGAACGCCTTAAAAACAAGGAATATTATATCCGCACCAGGGGCTAGTACCTAGCCCCACATGTCAAACTCCTACGACTAAGTGAAAGCAATAACGCCGCATAGTCTGATTGCCTGGTTCACTCCGCGTACACCTCCTATGCGGACCAAGACGTTGGATAAAGAGTGTATTTGCATATGACCGAACACCCCAGTACTATGTACATGGGGGCTGAAGCCGACGACTGGATACTTTTTGATTTAAATTAAACGGTCACACAGGAAGAAAAAGACGCTGATATTATAATAGGGCAAAAGTTATATACATCGGATTCATAAGCTTAGTCTTTACATCTAGATACAGTCACTCGAAGACAACATCCTTCGAACCTTGGCCTTCTACAAGGCGTGTGCCTTCGACGACGTCGTCGAAGTACTTCTCCAGCTTGCGGTGCTCCTTGCCTGCGGGCGGGCCAGCAGTAGCTATATGCACTGTGTTCATCTTAGCCCAATGCACTTTGACACGAGCAAAGGCCATCCGAGCACCTTCTATGCAGGCTGAACGCGTTAGTGTGTCGACCCGCAACTCGCCTCGACGAGCCGCTTGACCAATCTGAAGTAGCTACTTGGGATTGACTCTGCGGGCCATAGCCGGACTATTAAGTCCTTCATGGACGAACCCGCCATGTTGTGCAGCTCGACCAGCTGCTTCATCTGGCCGTTGAGGGGAACTGGATGTTGTGGCGCATAGAACTACGACCAGAACAATTTCTCCGTGTCGTTCCCCCCTGGGCTCGGAAGTATTGAGCGGCATCTGCGCTGCTCCTCGAAAGATCAGCAAACACGCCTGGAGAACTCCAGAATCGTGTCAGCCCAATATACTTCCGCCCTCCAAAGATGCTCTGTAAGAGAAATATCTTACTAGATGCTATCTGTCGCGCTTGTTTGATTTCCTCACAGGCAATGCGCGCCTCGCCTCGCGTGTCCTGGGCAAACTTTACTACCGCAGACAGCTCAGTCGCCTGCTCCGAAGCCTTTTTCTCCGATGCCTCACACTTAAGGATGGCATCTTGGAGCTCGACCTCGACTTCGGACACCTGAGATTTGTGCTTCTAGCACTCCGCCTTTTCGGCCTCCAAATCAGCGGCCGCCTTGTTCTCCTCGGCCTCCTTCTTGGCCTTGGCAACCTTGCCCTTGAGGGCCTCGAGCCTAGCAGCGTCAATAGTGTAATACAGAATACAATATTAGAGTTTGTAAACTTACTCAATTAATTAGGTCTTATTGACATTCAAAAAAAATCCGCATACCTTGCGTTTCATCAAAACACCGGTTGATGCGGTCAAGGTCCGCGTTGGCCACCTCGAGCTTCTGATTTAGTTCGGCAATCTCTGCGTCTCGCGCAGTCACTGTAACTAAGGAAGCCTGCACAACAGTTCAACTCTGTAAATATGCTACTATGTGGATACTTCATCCGATTCTTTTCAAAATCACACAAAGCATTAGGTGCTACTATTTATATATGTTTATTTAAAACAAATAAAATTTCTTAACAGCATTACATTGCTTACCTCAAAGCCCATTAAAAGGTTGTTGAAGGCTTCATCCAGCCTCCCTTGACGGACTGAATCTTCTTCATCACCGCACCCATCATGGGGCGGTGTTCATCAATGACGAGAGCACTTTGCAGTGCTCCCTCCATAGAATCCGGCGCCTCCGGATTAACTCCAGGTGCCGCCGTATCCTCCTCCGCTTAAGGAATCAGGTCTTTGGACCTCGGAGCCGTGCTAGGCTCCAGGATAATGTTCGGTGGGGCCCCGGATGGATTGGGCCCATGTCTTCGGTCTCCATGGGGGTATATCCTCATGGTCAGCGGCCGCCGAGGTTTTACCCCCGTCCGCCTTGTCTCTTGCCCCGCCCTCATCTCCTTGGGCGGAGAGCACCCGCTGGGACGACACTTCGGTGTCCCCGCCGATTACGGGCGATGGAGCCCGGACTGGCGGGTCACTCTTCGTCTCTCTAGGCGCTAGAGAGTTCCCCTCCGATGAGGTAACATCGGGGTTTACACCGGGAGGGCTGGAGGTCGGCAGGAGAAAAATGCTAAGTAAGCATAAAAAATAGTAGACAAACAAAGGTGCAGCACTGGAATCCAGATTAACTTACGATTCGGGCAGGGGTTTCAACCTAGGCTTCACCACGAAACTATGTCCGTACGAATCCGAACTAGTAGAGAGGGTCATCTTCATCTTTGGAGAGGTTGTGCCTGCATCGGCAGAGGCTGCCCTCTTCCTCCCCCTACCTTGCACAGGGGGAATTTCTTCTTCTTCTTCTTCCACCTCATAATCTTCCTCTGCCTCGTCAAAGGAGAGGATGCGGAGGTCCTCGGGCTTCTTGCCCGCAGGACGGGGGCTGTCTCCGGCCCCCTT
Source organism: Secale cereale (assembly GCA_902687465.1). NCBI lineage: Eukaryota > Viridiplantae > Streptophyta > Magnoliopsida > Poales > Poaceae > Secale > Secale cereale. The sequence goes on from LR738715.1 coordinate 359,921,377, forward strand.
GCCATTTATCTTCTTGGGCTTCTTGGTCGGTGCCTTGTACGGCGCCGGAACCAGCATCACCGTCAGTAGAGGCAGTGCTGCCTCTTCGGGCAAAGGCGTCGGACACTTAATCCGGGTCGCCTTCTTCGTCCAGCCCTGTATATCGCGTAAAAATTCCAACTCCTATTATCATTAAATAAGAGAAAGGGTAAGTGTTCGGCAAGGATTATTATCACCCCTGAGGTGGAAACATCGGTGCTGAAGCCCGCATCCTCAGCCTCTTTGGGCCATTCCTTCTGGCTCTTGAAGAGGTGCTTCCAGATCTCTTTGTGCGTAGAGCCAAAGAGATGCTTCAGCGGCTTGTCCCCTGCCGAATCGAACTCCCACAGGGAGGATTCCTGGCTTTGGCAAGGGAGAACAAGCCGGGTCAACATCACCTGGACCACGGAGGAGAGCAGGTGCCCCTTGGAGAGCACGTCGGACACACGACACACGAGAGTCGTCACCTCAGTATGCGACCCCCAGTCCATACCCTTATTGGTCTAGGAGGTCAACCTCATTGGGGGTATGTATCTGAAAGCAGGTTCTGCCGCCCACTTGTGTCGCAGGGTTCGGTGATGTAGAACCATTCCTGCTGCCAGACCTTGTTCATCTCCATGAACAAGACCTTGGGTCAAGTTGCATTCGGGAGCTTGCTGATCATGGCGCCCCCACACTCTGTGTGTTCCCCGTCAACCACCTTCGGCTTCACGTTGAAGGTCTTAAGCCACAGGCCGAAGTGTGGCGGGATGCGGAGAAAGGCTTCACACATCACTATGAAAGCGGATATTGAAGAATTGAGTTCGTGGATAGATCATGGAAATCTAGCCCGTAGAAGAACAAAAGACCCCGAACAAACATGTGGAGTGGAAACCCTAGCCCCCCTAACAAAATGAGAGGTGAAAACTACCCTCTCGCCTGCCTTAGGAGTGGGAATCACCTGGCCCTTAGGGGGGACTCGGTGTGCGATGTCACCGATGAGATACCCCACGCTCCGTAGATCCTCCGCGGTCTTTTTGGTGACCATGGAAGCCTCCCACTTGTCTCTGTCACCGGATCCAGCCATTGCTGGTAGGAGGACTAGTGGTTGAGCAGCATGGAATTGTGGGCGCAGGTGATGAGAATACGGGGGCAAGGGAGATTGGAGAGCTCAAGCTTGAGGAAGGCGTGGAGCTGATGAAAGGGATTGGTGTCCTTTTATAATGCTGCAAATACAGAGCGTCCCCCCACTTTAGCCATAAAACTTGCCGGTTCCTAAAGCGGTCATGTGAAATGCGCGGCTTGGGTGCTTACGTCACACTGATAAGAATCCCACAATAAGCGGGCACGATCTCTATTCTGATGAAACGTGCCAATGAGGATATACCTCGAAACGCGAAACTAGGACCAAATAAAATGGTTCAATATATTAGTGGGTTGGACGCGACGCTTCACCCAAAAGTTGTCGGTAGAGACACATTATTCATTTTCTTTAAGAGCCTTGCCTTCGAGGCTAAGGGTTGTACTAAACTTGCAGAGCCGAACACAATCCATCTGTTTCCAGAAGATACATTCGGGAGGAGGAACCCGCCTTGCAATATCGAACACAATACGGAAGCCGAACTCATCGCCATCGAAGACAGGTTCACGGGCTACTAAGGGAGTCTTGGATCGGGGGGTCCTCATGTGGCCAGACAAACTCGTGGTGGGCTGGACTGGTGGGCCGTGAAGATTATGATAGAAGATCATCTCTCGTATCCGAATAGGACTCCAGTATTATTGTAATGGCAGGTTTTAGGTTCGGGTGTAGATTTTCCTTCCTCTGCAAGATGATATGTACAAACCCTAGGCCTCTCCGGTGTGTATATAAACTAGAGGGTTTAGTCCATAGAGGCTAGAGAAGAATCATAATATCCTCATAGGCTAGACTTAGGGTTTAGCCATTACGATCTCAAGGTAGATCAACTCTTGTATACATATTCATCCATACTAATATAGCAGGAAGTAGGGTTTCACCTCGATCGAGAGGGCCTGAACCTGGGTAAACATCGTGTCCCCAGCCTCCTGTTACCATCGATCCTCGGACGCATAGTTTGGGACCCCCTACCCGAGATCCGCCGGTTTTGACACCGATACCCGACCCTGCTGACTTCCTGCAGCTCTAGGAGCCGAGCATCGAGGCGTCCAACATCGACGAGAAGATCATGGCAAACTGGTTCCCTATGGCACTCAAGGACGACACGCGCTTGTGGCTCCTGAACTTGCCCACGGGGTCGGTCTCCTTCTGGGGTGAGATACGCGAGCGTTTCATCGCCAATTTCCAATGCACCCGCGACCGCTCGCCGGCCGCAGGTGACCTGAGGCGTGTCAAGCAGCATCCAGGGGAAACCCTGCAGAAGTACATCCAGCGCTTCAATAGCATCCGCCTCAAGATCCCCAAGGTCACGGACGAGGCCATCATCTTAGCATTCTCCGATGGCGTCCGCGATGTCAAGATAGAAGAGGAGCTCGCCATCCATGAAGATCTGTGCACAGCCCTGGAACTGTTCAATGTCGCGACCAAGTGCGCCGGGGCCGAGGAGGGGCGCCTCTACGTCGTTGAGATCCCCGCTGCTGACCGACAAGAAGGCCAAGGCTAAAGACGTGAAGTGCAAGGGGGTGGCCGTGCTCGCAGCTAAACCAGAGATGAAGCATGGTCGCGACCACCCAGAGTCATCGAAGAGTAGCCGTCCATTCCGCGCCTTCCACAACGTGCACAACCACAACACCAATGATTGCCAAGAGCTCAGGCCATCCGTGATGGGTGCATCGGCCGACGCCCCGAGCACAACGACCGGGGCTACAGCCATGGAGGAAGCCGGACTAGGGGGCACTGGGACGATCGCGGCCCCCATCAGAAGTAGCGTGATCAACCTCGTGAGGTACACTGGCGCGATCAGTCTCGCGAGGGCACCTGGAGGGACCAGCCTCGCGAAGGCGCCTCGAGGAATCAACCTCGCGAGGACCATCCTCAGGGCAAAGTTGGCCTCCCTCCGCTGCCACCGCCAAGGAGGAACGACGACCAAGATGAAGGGGCTGGGGGTTTCCAGGAGCCTCGTGCCATCGCTTGCATCTTGGGCGGTGCGCAGGCTCCAGCCTCTCATCGTATCTTCAAGCAGTTCGCCCAAGAAGTAAATGCAGCTCTTTCCTAGGATAGATGCCACACGGTCGCTCAAGTGGTCCAAGTGCGCCGTCACCTTCTGCTTAGCTGACGAGCTCAAGTGCGTGTCGACCATCGGCGCTCTCCGAATGCTTTGGTCACCCATCATCAGCAACGTCCAAGTCACCAAGACCCTCATGGATGGCGGTGCAGGGTTTAACGTTCTTTCCGTCGACACATTTGACCAGCTCCAAGTGTCGTATGACCAGCTGCAACCCACCAGGCCTTTCTCAGGAGTGACCGACGGCTCCACCACTCCAATCGAACATATCCGGCTCCCCGTTTCCTTTGGCACACGCAACAACTACCACACCGAGCTCATCCACTTTGATATACCTCACATCCTTCTCCCATACAACGCTATTCTTGGGTACCCAGCTCTGGCCAAGTTCATGGTAGTGACTCACTATGGCTACAACATCCTCAAGATGCTAGGGAGCCATGACATCATCACTATCTCTTGAAAAGAAAAGGGCGTAGTGTGCTCCCTTGAGCGTGCTTAACAGGCTACAGCAGTCGAGGACCCAGACAACGAAGACACCATCTACCCCCTGGAAGCTATCTCGAAGAAGAAGAAGCAGCTGCTCACCCTGGAGCATCATGAGGATGCAACACCCAGCGGCCGTGCCTCAGGATCCGCACCCATGGACGGGGCGCCTCCCTCCCTCGCATAGGAAGGTGCGCCCAGCGCCCCCCTCAGGCTTGGCTTGGGGGCTCTCCTCTGGAGGGCCTCCGACCTAGCCAATATGTCGAGGGAGGCACACGGGCACCATGTGCAGGCATGCTTCACCGCGCGTTTCCCTCAAGAGAGCGCAAGGCATGAGGCGCCAAGCGCTCCGGAGTTCATCAACCAGACCATCGAAGACTTACAGGAAATAAGGGCGATGTGGGGTGAGCGTCGCCCTGCACCCTGGAATGCAGTTGTTATCCCAGGCTCGGGTGACAGGCTACGCGTCTGCGTCAACGTCCCAGGACTCAACAGTATTGCATCTCAGGAGCTCTACTGGCCATCTTAGGTTGACCGTTGAGAGGGCCCTCCTCACAGCTACGTTCGCACGCCCTTCTGCTTGCTGAACCAGGCGGCCATGCACCATCGCCACATGTGGGAAGTCCTGGCGGCTCGCGAAGCCAGGCTTCAAGAGATCTTGGTGGAAATGGTGCTGGTTCTTCGCGAGCTCTCGGAACCTCACGAGCCTCGCGAGGCCTCGGAGTCAGGCATCTCGTGAGGAACGACATCTGCAGCGAGCGTCTTCAGCTACATCAACATCACTCCAGCATTGGAGCCAGGTGACTTTGTTTCAGTTTGTTCAGTTGGGGGTGCCGCTCGGGCTGCATCATCCACAAGTCGCATAGGCTTGCCCCTGCGACGTGTATCCTTTTTGCATCCTTAGCTTACTCTGTTGGTGGTGCCCTTCGGGCTGCATCATCCCCAGGTCGCATAGGTTCGTCCCAGTGGCATGTATCGCATTTTGCATCACCTGGATTAGCCCATTTCCTCTTATGAATTACCTTATGGTTATCACATGCTCACTCACCACCTCTTTTGGCCTCCCTCGCTGCCGAATGGACAGCTGCTCATCCCGCTACGACACTCGTGCTCGGGTCCGTACCTGCAATGCTGACAAAATCTAAAGAGATCGAGCTCTGACTCATGGCCCGCCTCGCGCATGTCACCTCACCAGGTCCTTGGTGCCTTCGTCTTCCTACGGAAAGATCAGTGGCGTAGTGGTAGGCGTGATTGTAAGTTGTGTTGTTTCGTCGGACTGACCAGAAGGAATCTCAGGAGCCAGCGACAGGCGGCCTTGCCGATTTCTCCTTCTCACGTAATTCCCTTGCGCGGTAAACGGGGGGCTTTTGAGCATCATGTCTCAGGGTCTCCTACAGATTCTCCAACCCTCACCCATGGCCTTGATCACGGCATCGCGACCTGGCATACTAGCGGCGGCTGAGCTCCGCTCGAGGGTCGGGACCCGATGACGCAGAGCACCTAGAAGAGCGGGAGAAGGTGAGGCCGGCTCGAAGCGCTAAGGTTTGTTCGTACGTCAAGGGAGACCCCTGAGCATCGCGTCTCAGGGGCCTAACTAGCCACGTAGACCCCTCATTCCCTGGTCTCGTCCTGGCGATCCGGACGAGCCAGCGGCGACTGACGTATGCACAGGGCTGGGCCCTACCGACACAGAACACCAAGGTCTAGTCCAGCATTTCCTTCCCGAGGGCTATTCGCACGTCAAGGGTGACTCCTGAGCATCGCGACTGAGGAGCCTAAATGGTCACGTAGCCCCTCACCCCCTGGTCTCATCCTAGCGATCCGGATGAGCCAGCGGCGGCTGAGGTATGCACGGGGCCGGGCTCTCCCGACGCAGAACGCTAAAGAAAGAGGGAAGGGAATCGCAAAAGCTCAGCCGCGGTGCCGCAGGAGCACATCAGGCGCATCGCATGGAGAATCGCTTTTGGACCATCAAGATAAGTCATGCATCCAAATCAGCACGATGCCACTACACGACAAGTTTGGTTTCCGTAGTCCTGCTCCAGCAATGCCGCCTCCCTTTCTAGCCTTCGGAAGCTGCTTGCACGCCAAGGGGGACCTCTTGAGCATCGCGCCTCAGGAGCTCTTACTGGACCCCGGGCCGCTTACCTCCTGGCCTTGACCACGACATCGCGACCTGGCATACCAGCGACGGCTGAAGCTTGCCTTGGGACTGGGACCTGCCGGCGTAGAGCACAAAGCTACTGAAAGGATAAAAAGGAGGGACACTGCCAAAGCAAGACTTGCAAACATGGTTTCATTGCAAGAATAATAGGCATGGTAGCAAAATCATTATAGGTTCTATACACGCCCCCATGGGGTTTGCTTTGATTCCTTGCAGGGAGCAAAAGAAGGAGATTCCAGGAGACCCTAACTACGGCTACCACCGTCGAAGCCATCATCAACAGTGGGCCATGACATACCGTCTCCAACCCCGCACGGGTCACCATCGACGACGAGCTAGTGCAGCTGCCGTGGTACGGGCGCGGCATGAGCTTGGGGGCGCGTAGCTGTCGTCGCTCGTCTCTGGAGACTCGTCAGGATCGGGAGAGCTCCTGGATTCCCAGGGTCCATCGCTGCTGCTCGGGGAGCTGTCGGCAGGGCCTAGAGCAGGAACGGCGCCCGTCGTTGTGCCACCCTAGCGGCTCCCACCAGGGCAGCACTCCTAGCGACGCCCTTTCCCGTCGAAGACCTTGAAGAATAACGTGGAGGCACCGTCGAACTCGAAGTGGACGACGGAAGCTCCACCGAGACGGTACATGCGGAAACCTCGCCCCATCCTCGGGTCATGAAGACACCGGCCGGGGGGGCAACCTAAACCTCCGCCTCCGAAGCCTGGCTGCAGCACCCGGCATGCTGCACCCACAGCTCAGCAGGACCCCTCGTCGGCATCAGCTCGGTGACGAACCTCGGGAGTAGGATCCAAGAAGACTGTGGCATCACTGTCCACACCACGAACTCGCGAGAGGAGCCCTCGGCGTGAGTTCGGGGGCCGGCAGCCCTAGCTGCCCTAGCAGAACGACCTCGACCACGACGCAAGCGGCACAGGTCGTGACCCCCTTGCTCTTGGGCATATAAGGGTAGCAGGAAGCTAGGAGGAGGCCGCTCGCACGAAGGCCTCGTCACCTCCGGCCTCTCGTCGTCGCCACAGGGGCAGCTGAACCTCTTCTTTGGCGAAAGTGGTTCTCACTCCTCGTAGGGAGTTTTACCTTTTTTAGCAGCAGAGATTCTCCTTATTGGCGCCATGGGCGTCACGGTAAGCCGGTGCGGCAAGGAGGAAGAAGAAGAGGAGGGCAACCAGAAGAAGGAGATGAGAAATGGGGCTTCACCCTCTCATCAAGTCGGGCAGTTGCCGAGACAGCATGGGGAAGCGGAGACGCCCATGTCCAATCAAGTTGCCACGCGTCGGCCAAGGTCGTAGGCGATTAAGGCCCACGGCACTTCGCCCTTGCCCCTTTGGCTTCACCTCGAAGCCATCTCCGAGGGCGCCTAGTCCCGGGGGCTACTGTAGGCGTCCTCGGAGCGGGGGTACCTAGACTTGCCTGCCTGCGGCCCGTGATGTGGCTCCACCAGCGGCCTGGTATGGCCCAACTTCAGCAACCGCAAATTCAAGACCCTCGCGAGGGGCCAAGCCTCATGAGGCGGGTGACAACAAGACCTCCCTCGGGGAACTTTCTCTAATCTGGCTCCCGAGGAGTGGAGATATCTATGCAAGATGCCCCTCGCGAGGTTCACGTGACGTGAGCCATGACGTCCAACGCCAGGCGGGCGCCAGCGGGCACAATGTGCCAGTTTCCCCTTTGGTGCTAAGGGAGCAAGCGCAGGCGCAGAGTACCGAGGGTTCAGGCAAAGGTTTCCATCTCGGTGCAACAATACCAAGGACCGTTAGGGTTGCAGAATGGAGGTCATCGTGGAGCCCGGCGTGGCGTCATCACCAGAGCCTTTGGCAGGCGAAGACTACTTTTGTAAGGATAGCTTGTACTAGTTGTTCCCCTTCAAATTTGGCTGTTGTGGGATCCCTTCCCTCCGATATCTGGGAAGACGACCTAGGCCTCTATAAATAGGACCTAGCCACCACCATAGAGGCCATCTCATCTTGAGCTGATCCAACCTTAGAAGGGATCGAATCCATTCCACCCTCACTCACACCATAAGCTCATCCGAGCCCAAGAACACCTCTCTTCCGGAGTCTCTTCATCGCTTGTACTAGTTCATCCTCAGCCATAAAAAGGCAATCCACTACACACACTAGAGTAGGGTATTACACTAGAAGGTGGCCCGAACTAGTATAATCCTCTGTGTCCCTTGTTCTTTGAGTTCGTCGAGCTAGGCCGTGGAATCATAGGGCGAGTGCGCTAGCGAGAGAGTTTTCATCGTGCGCACCCCAGAGTTTGAATATCTCAAGGGTTTGAGGAACCCAAAATCCGACACCGGTCGCCAGACTTCAATCCAATGCAAGGACAAGAAGATGAAGATCGAACCCTGCGTATAGCTGGCATGGGAGACAGCGGCAGCAGCACAGGCATTGCATCGAGCATGCGCAACGAGCAGGTACATCACATCCTTGATTATATCTAATTCTACTGTTCAATTTCTGGCCAATAGTTAAACCTGACGGTGTTGTAAAACCTCATGTATGTAGGGAATGTATAAGAAAGTGGAACCAATTTCTATTTATTTTATAACTCCCCCAATGTCGTGGAAAAACACGGCAACCTATGGGGTCATCCGCCCCTTGTTGTTTGGCAAGGGGGAAGAGCACGTTGCACAAAGAGCGGAGGGCGTAGAGGAGCGCCACAGCAATGACACGGGCAATTTTTACCCAGCTTTGTGCCGTTGTGAGGCCTAAAACCCTACTCCTGCTTTGGTGGATAGATGGAGTGGACCGTAGTGGAGACGCAGCGATCTAGCTTAGCAAGGTTGCGTGAGGGCGGCAGCAACTACGCGCGTATGAGTGTACAATGGTCCGAATCCTTTCTACAGTCACCACGACCCTCCTTTTATAGATCAAGGGGTCACCACAATGGCAAATCAGTCATTGTGTATTGATTAGATAGAAAAAAGTGCTATCATACCTAACTCTGTAAATGAGACAAGGGGCACTAAATGCGCCGCTTAGTGTGACTTCGTGGCATAACCCGGCAAGCCTTACCGAGGCGATCTGCCACATATTCGCATGCCTGCATGACATGTCACTGGACGGGTTTCATTGGTAGGTTATCTCCTTCAGAAGTGGCTGCCACATACCGAATTACGGCCACCTAGTCACTTGAGGGCTTGACACCGCACCGATTGGTTACTTGAGTTAGTGTGAGCTTGAGTGGTGGAGCCTTGGTGGGGTAAGTTCACTCTTCGCGTCCACGGCAAGCCTGCCGGGGTAGCCTTGGGACTTGTCTTCGGGGCAACCTTGCCCTCGCTGGGCTCGCCTGCCCGACAACAGAGGTTTTTCCTTAGTTAGTTCTTGCTCCTTTATCTTGGCTTGGTCTTCTTGATCCACCCATTGATTTCTCAAAGGGCTAACTTCTTCTGCTCGATGTGGTATTGGTTGATGTAACCTTGCTTCCGTTCCTGTGTATAGTCTTGGCAGCATACACTAAGGTTTGTTGCATCTGAAGTCACCGAGCCTTGCCCGAATGCACTGTTGGGCGTCGTCGGGGTAGTCTCCAACAGGTACAGAGGCAACGGTCTTGGTGCGGGCTTGTTTATGATATTTTTCTTGCTTCTTCATTAACCTGTTACTGAATGAATCTCCGCCACCCCCGCGCGTCGCCTAACGCCAATTGTAGTGAAGCCATCTTTGTAATGGCTCGTGAATGACTTTAATGCACGGGGGAGTAATTACCAATTCCCTTATCCCACCGCACTTATTCCTTCCGCCACGTACGACGCATGCACTACGTGGGGTAAGTAACGAAGGTGCATGGTGCGGGCAGAGCGCCATGGAAGGGTCCAGACTTCCTTGGGTTGGTGGAGTGGGACGGCGGTTACCCATTGAAGAATCAGCCCCTAGCCCCGGTTTGCCTATAAAATAGGGGAGGGGAGGAGTGGGATTGCTCATCCATGCACCTCCCCGCCTCCACTCTCTCCTTCCCCCTCACCATGTTGAGAGGGAGGGACTGGGGCCAGCCCCCGGATTTGAGCATGGAGTCGATGATGCCGAACCCTCGGGTCAACTCTCGGGGAGTGAGTCTGGTCTTAGGCCCGAGGGGATGCAGTGGTCCGGTTGCCCACGACGGGCGAGGCAACGAGTATCTCTACCTCTCTTGCATGAATCGGTCATCGCATGAGGTGCGCTTGTCACATCCCTAGTTAGTGCTTGCATTCGGACTAGCTAGAGTGTGCTGCATGTTTACTTATCAAAGAAACTTGAAATGGGAATGACAGAAACCCCAGCACCCCTCCTCTAACAACTAGGGTTTATTAAAATCTTTACCAATGTACCCAAAATGCCCTTCAAAATGATCATCATTTCGGCCTTGGTCTTAAACCTCTGCCAAAAATGGTGCACAATTTTCTAGGACATCCAAGGTCTCTGGATTAAATCATATGGTATTTGCATTTGGGCATTTAAATGCTATAAAATATTTTGTGTGCCCAAATAATCATAAACTAAAATGTTCCATGCTCTTCATATTATATACAGTGGGCATGACTAGTTTTATGAGCTATAAAAATGTTCTGGCATTTTAAATAATTCAACAAAGTTGCAAAAGAAATGAAACAGAAAGAAATAGAAAAAGGAGAGAGAGAAAGGGTTACCTGGCACCCAACCGGCCCACCTGCAGGCCCAGCCCAGCCGCCGCTCCAGCGAGCTGCTTGGCTCGGCCAGGCAGGCAGGCAGGTGCTCGACGGCGTCCGCAGCGCGCGCCACGCAGCTGCCCGCCGCCCTGCTTCCTCTCCTCGCCGCTCTGGAGGCTTGGATCGATCGTCCACTTCGTCCCCGAGCTCGCCGACACGCTCACTTCTCCCCAGCTCCTCTGCTTCGCCCTCCCCGCACCATGGCCGACGCCGCCGTGTTTGCGCCGTCGTGGTAGCCGCGTCCATCGCCGTCCCTGAGCCCCGTCATCGTGTCCGTCTACTCCGCCGTCCTCGACTGCGTCGAACAGGCTGAGCCCCGAGCGCTCACCCGCTCTGGAGACGCCCCCGACCCCGTCTTCCCCAACTCCGGCCGCAGAGATCCCCCTCGCCGCCCCGCTCAGCTCCGGCCATTCCCAAGCTCGCCTCGGCATCTACTGCAACCGCTGTGAGCCCAGCTTCGTCCTTCCCCTCTCCGTTGGCTCTCTCCTACACTGAACGCACCGCACGTAGCTCACCTGCACGCGCCGCCGTGGAGCTCGTCGCCGACGAGGCTCCGGCCATCTAATGGTCCGACCACCGTGCCCATCAGCTTCACCGTTCCGTGTAGATGCTGTAGGACCACTCCACGCACCTCTACGAGCACCACACCGTTGTTTTCGACCTCGCCCGAACTCCGACAGCCGCTGGACTCGTCGCCGGCGTCGTTTCCGGTGACCCCGAGGCCAACCACCACCACCACTCGACGCGGCTCACTCCCAGCTAGCCGTAGGTGTGCTCCGCCGTTGTTTTGGCAGCCGGAGCACAAAACCCGCACCTCACCGCCGCATTTGGCCTCGCCGGCGGCTAAACGCCGGCGAGTTAGCCCTGTTTGACCAAGGGTTTGACCCCCCTGGGTCACTGACATGTCGGCCCTGCCTGTTAGTCAAACCTAGTTTAGTGTTTAATTTAATTTTAATTAGTCAGTTAATTAACTGTGACACTGACTAGTGGGTCCCGCTGGTCAGGTTTGACCTGGGCCGCCCTGTTGACTGGCTGACATCAGCATGATGTCATGCTGATGGAGTAAAGGATTTTCTGGTATTTTTAGATTTAAAAACAATTCAGGAAATTCCAGAAAATGTTGTAACTTCAAAAAAATCATATAAATTCAACAGTAGCTCAGATGGAAAAGATTTATATATGAAAATTGATCAGAAAAATCCAATCTTTCCAATGGCACTGGTTTCATGAATGTTTGAGCAAGTTAACCTTGCTGTATACATTACAACATGATAATGCACTTAATTAAATAATAGTTTGAGTTTCAATTTGAATCTTTGATTCAAATGGGCTCAAACCCTTCTGGTTATAGTTGCATTAGCCCAAAACACATGCATCTTGCCATATCATGAGCATGCATCATATTGTTGCATTTGTTTGTTTATTGATTGTATCGCCGATATTCTCCGTGTTAGGTCCTGCTCCCGAGGATACTTCTACGTATCCAGCTGAAGAGCAGTACCCGACAACCACTCTGTGAGGCAAACAATCATTAATCATTCCGATACAAACCCAATCTTCTCGCTCCTGCTCTCTTTTACTACATTAAGGCAACAGCGTGTGAACTGCTACTTGTTGCGGTAGTTGAACCCTATTCCCTTGCATGACCTGTCTTTGCCACAGTAAATAGTTGAAACCCACTAGCATGTGTAGGAGTTGATTGAGCCATGTGATGTATGATCCACCATGCTATTTGTTTATGTTGCCTGCTATGCTTAGAGTTGTGTCAGGTCTGATTCATCTGGGTGATGGATCAGAGTGAAATGATCATACCGGCAAAGAGAGGGAATTGTTGAACATGTTTGGTAAAGGTATCGATGAAAGGCCATGTAGGAGTACGTGGTGGGTTGTTTCATTGGAACCGTCCATAGGACCTGAGATCTGTATGTGTGGTTCAAGTTACAGTTACTACCACACATTGGGCCCTGAAATATGACCCCGCTCGACTTATCGACTGCCATGTTCTCTGTGTAGGAGTTGCAACTAGTTTCTGGTGTTTGTAGTTTACTGGTGGTCGTGCACAGCGCTGACCCTCGGGGTGGGTTGTGATGCGACAGGTACGTGGCACGGTGTACCGGTTGCCCGTTTGGTAACTCGGGAACCCTGTACACATCGTTTGGGGCCGTGAGCGACACCCCGGCCGGATCTCCCCACGGATGGAACCCAAATAGGCGATACACCTGGACGAGAAACTTGAGTGGTTGGTTAGGTCGTGGTCTACACCCACGTCAGCTTTCGCTTGAAGTCTGTCGAGCACATGTCGTGTGCAGACGCTAAGTGGTGTAAACATGTGTGAAGAAGTACACCCCTCTAGGGTTATCAATCTATTCGAATAGCCGTTGTTTGCGGTACGAACTACTTGGTTACTCTTACAGTTCATAGATAAGTTGATGGTTACTACTAAAAGCCTCAAGATAAGTGTGAGTGCCGTGGATGGCTCTTCCGTAGGATGACGGAAGAGGATCCTCGGTGGTGTATTGTTGTGATGAGTAGAGGACTCGTGTACGTAGTAATATCTTGCAATTTGTTGAGAGTTGTAGTATAGGTTAGCCAAGAGTCAAAGTTGGCTTCTGCTATGAACTCCACTACCCCCTGTTGATAATGTTGCATGTATGATAGGTTCTGTTGTAAGACTTGCTGAGTACCTTTGTACTCATGTTTGCTTAATAACTGTTGCAGAGGAGAACCCTGCCCCTTCTGATGGGTTCTACATAGACGTTGACGTCGATGAGTAGCTTGTCACCCAGACGGAGATCTGGAGGTTGTGAAGGGCCTTGTAGATAGTCAGGCTACACCAAGCCTGTTTTATTTTCTAAGATGTCTGTACTCAGACATGTAGCTTCCGCTTGTGCTTGTATGACTGTATGACTTGAGCGTTGGGTCATGTGACCCCTACCTGTATGGATATGTTATGTATGGCTCTTGGAGCCTTTTAAATAAAGTACTTTGAGTCATAGAGTTCTGTTGTGATGCAATGTTGTATTTGCACATATTGAGCATATTGTGTGTATGATTGAAATGCTTGGTATGTGTGGGATCCGACACCTAGTTGTTTTCCTTTGGTAGCCTATCTTACAAGGAAATGCCTCCTAGTGCTTCCAATGAGCCTTGGTAGCTTTCTACTGCTCGGAACACTAGTAGGCTGACCCGCGCATTTGCACGGCTAGATTTATTAATTCTTATTATGGTTAAGATATATACTTTTATATATTATTTTTTATTTGATAGACTTTCAATTACAGAAAACTTAATTACAAAATTAATTATGGAATATTGTTGTTTTCTCAAACAATAATTTACCCACACATGTGCTGCTATTCAAAGTAATTCTAAAATTACTAATTTCTAGCAAAAATGTTGCCTTGTAGTGTATTCCTATATTAGAGTGTTTGTACTTTTTTCCCGCCCTGTCTGGCCAGCTACTCATACCCAATTAAATTCACCACTACATGACTATACTTTGGCCAAAATATTTATCAAAGACATTATGATTTTGGTAAGATTTTTTTGTTTTAGGTCGATGCTCTTTTGTTTGGCGTGCAAAATCGGAACCTTCCAATTCAATTTGTACCTTCTCTCTTGCACTTGAAAATTACACCAACGATTAAATCAAAATATTGAATAATTCTACTTCTACTTTGTATTCACTTTCCATCTAAGGCATATATGTTTATAACAATTTCTACAACATTTAACTCTTGCTTAGTCTCACCATAACTTTACATTGCGAGTACCATGAAGGCCAGTTCTATATTATACCTAAGTTTCTAATGATGATATAAAGTATGCACGATCGACAACCGACTCCTTATGTGTCTTAACTTGATTATACTTACTTCAAACTCAGACAGAGATCGATGACGCAACTTACTGCTCGATCGAAAATGGACTTCCTAAATGAGGGGTTGTAGCAAGCACTCCATGGATTGATATTGTAGCATCGTTACCGTAGACATACATTCTCATGGGAACTGTTTTTATCAATCGGAAAGCCAGGAGAGGTGGAAAAGTCCCCATAAAAATAGCTGCACTTTGCTTGGTCCTTGATATTTATAACATACTCCCTTTGCAAAGAAATATAAGAGCGTTTAGAACACTATTTTAGTGATCTAAATGCTCTTATATTTGTTTACGGAGGGAGTACATTATAACCGTGGATTGATATGGCCACTGATTCTCAATCGGAAAGCCAGGAGAGGTGGAAAGTCCCCATAAAAATAGCTCCACTTTGCTTGGTCCTTAATATTTATAACATACTGCCTTTGTAAAGAAATATAAGAGCGTTTAGAACACTATTTTAGTGATCTAAATGCTCTTATATTTGTTTACGGAGGGAGTACATTATAACCGTGGATTGATATGGCCACTGATTCTCAATTGGAAAGCCAGGAGAGGTGGAAAAGTCCCGATAAAAATAGCTCCACTTTGCTTGGTCCTTGATATTTAAGAAAAAAGAAACTTAAATAAATAAATCAATCCTAACAATGCTTAGTTGGAAAAAAATCCTTACACCTAGCACTTAATATTGGTCCAACGACCCAATTTATAGCTTCCATATCACTGATAATTCCGGCCCAATCTTGTAGCTCGTAATACTTAATTAAGATGACTATGTTTTCATGCGCTCTGTAATTTTTTGAAGTATAATGTATGTTGTCCATCTAGCTTAATTTGGAAGAAAATCAGGTTTGTTTAGCGGTGAAGGGTATGTAAAATGTATTACTAAAATTGCAGACATAATGTATTCTTTTTCCTATTATATGAATTTCCTTCTCTTTTTTCACCCTTTTTTTTCCGTGCTCATTGAGCTAGCATATCATCCAAAACAGCGCCACGATTTATTGCAAATTAAGTGTGTATGGTGTTTATCGACCGAAATCCAGTGAACCAATACTAAGTTTTTAAGGAACAAAAGTAGTTACCTAAAAAAAGTCTCTCTTTTTACAAAACTTAAACACACTATTTTATATGTGTGTACTAGTGGTATGTAGGGCTAGAAAAAATTGTGTAGAAGATATCACATGCGAGCAAATCAAGTATTCCAAATTTCTCACATAGAACATAACTCTAATTCGGAGTTTTAATCTCTTAGGGTACGGTAGTTTCTATCAAAGGTAGTTTTTTGTTATGTCCACATGAGGTGACATGCACAATGTGAACTCTTATATTATTATTATTTGTTCCCGTGAAAAAAGGCTCTTATATTATCCGAGCTATTTCTCTCTTATATATACTTGTTGTATGTGTTCCTTACTCACTTTGAAAATACGTGCGCAAATAAGTCATTAAAATTAAGATCAGCGGAACACATATTGTTAACCTATTTGAATGAATCGGATCTTAATTATTTGCCTTTGTTAATTATATACTCCAATACTTGCAAAGAAATACTCTCCAATAATTAAGGGATAATTAATTATGCATGGAGTATTAGATTATTTTGAACTTCATATACAAATTAAGTGGTCTTTTTATCAGACTATTAAGGGATGGAGACCAGCTGGAGTATATATTATTTTACAGCCAAGCTGAAGTATTTTCATCAACTGTAGGTAGTTGATAGTCTCCTTAGTCCTGGTGCGGCCGTGTATGCATCATCCGATGAGCTCACTGAGTCACTGGGCACACGTATCCATGTCGAAGCTATTGGAGAAAGGAAAATGGTGTTGCTACAAATTTAGAAAAAGACGTTTGTAGTACCAAATAAATGGGTATTTAGAAAATAGTGTAATGAGAAGGATGTGACGATTTCGAAGATATTCATGAATCCATAAGTATGATGTAAATCGATAGTTAATTATAATCACGAATATTGCACTCCCAGGTGCTATATATATACCTAAGTAAAACCGCTTGTAAAACTCAGATTCAAGTAATAAAAATTCAGGCCAGCGACATGCATCTTTTCCGTCGTGTGCGTGTATTTCCGCAAGATCTAGATCGGTGTTGTGTGGATGCGCTGCTTTGCAGCCGGCCTGGTTCAATTCACCTGCCTGGTTGGTAGCCTGTCGGCTATATACATGCGCGTGTTGCTGGCCAAAGCATTGGTCAGTTGGCTGATACTTCAATCGTCTACACGCCTGAGCGATTTCTTCAGGCCGCAAGTATTCGGTAGGGCGATCTTCTTCGTGGTCATATCGGTGAGGGGCTGGCGGCATACATGGAGGAATTTTGTTAGATGTGAAGGACCCATAAATACTTATAGACATGAGCATATATATTCGTGGCTTTCATGTGTCCCATCTTCTCCTCTTCCGACGATATGGCAAGTTCCTTACGTACGTAGCCTGGATGGATATAGTTTTTTTTTCTCTTGGCATGATTCGAATTGGAATTGAATAGCTGTCCGTGTAGATGACACATATAATAAATGTGTTGTTGGTCTTCCAAACATTGAGTTGTCCTTCTCCTATTTTTTTCGATGCTCCAATACGTGATTATTGTTGCAGTGTTTCCATTATAGGTACTTGTATACGTGACATATTTAACATGTCCAAATTAGTGCTTGTCCAGAATATTTGTATGTAACGTAATATCGTTAAATCTCAGCCGTAAGTATTATTGATCAACGATGTATATTATTTTATCGTATGTGGAAGAACGTGGTGTCTTATTTGACTTATGTTTTAATTATATAATAGATGTCACGCGTTGTTCCTTAAGTCCATGTAGCTTGCTACGACTTGGGTTCATACGTTGATGACCGACACGTTCGTTGCTGGGTCATGGATGCATGTCTCTGTAATTTAGTGCCACTTTTGGTTTATAACTAGCCATGTTGGCCCGGGTTCTCTGTCATATGGATGCTAGCGACACTGTCGTATACGTGTGCCAAAATGCGCAAACAGTCCCGGGCCAGGTAAGGTGGCACCCGTGAGGATACCGTGCGTGAGGCCGCAAAGTGATATGACGTGTTACAGCTAGATCGGTGTGACTTAGGATCGGGGTCCTGACAGCGTTGGCATCAGCGCTGGACTGCCTGTAGGTTTCTCAAGCCAAACTGGTCGATGTTGAGTCTAGAAAAAATCTTAGTTATATATAGGGGAATTGATTGTGGAAGGGAACGTAAGGCTCTTTTTACTCCTTTACCTTATGTCCTTCTGATCTGAGTCAGTCTATTTTTTCTACGGGGATTTAGGACCAGGCCTCTTATCCTTACTAGGTTCACGTGTTACTAATCCGTAGACTCTTAGGATTGTTGGTTTCAAGCCTCAGTTCAGTTTCTATCCTTTTAGTATGATGGTTGTTGAACCCGGAACCTTTATATGATATTGTTGAGTGGCTATGCTATCATTTGTATGATGTCTCAAATATTTTTGAGCATTTACAGTTGTTATGCTGCCCAATTTCTTCCAGAAACACTAATGCCTTGCATTATTTCGTGTTTCAGATGTCTGGCCGCACGCCTCACCAAGTGGTTCGTTTGACTCGGTGCATTAATGTGCCCGGTCACACGGCCATGCTAGTCCGTGTGCTGACTGAGACCGGTTACCGCTGGTATCCTGAGTACACCGTGGAGGAACAGTACCGGGATTTCAATCAGAGTCAGTATTTCTCCACAGTCCGGATATATCCCTCATATCCTGGAGCTAACGAACCCATCCATTGGTCTTTTGGACTCGTGGTTACTATCGAGATGGCAGTGCAGGATGCCGCCTATTCGATGATGACCATTCTCCGGGCTAGGCATGCCCTGTTGCTGAACACTGAGTTCTGTTACATGCCAGCCTCACTTCCCGGAGAGGAAGGCTACTACACTGGTCTGTATACTGATGCTGCTCATGAAGAGCCACTGCTTCAGACTACTGTTCAGATGCTGGAGGATAGGAACCGTGAGGTCCGTGCCCTCCGAATGGAGCTGTATAACACTCGAGCCGCCCACTGGACTACTTTGACACGGCTTGCACCTGATGTGCACGCCGGATATCTGGATATGCGGGATTTGTACCCCGTACGGACTCGTCTAGCGGATCGTATGGTTTGGCGTGACGTTGGGGGTATTACACCTCCACGTGGGCGTCGGTTACCACCAGCATCAGGCCCGAGGCCACATCCATGTCCCTATGGTCCACAGCCTTCGAGTGCTCGAGAGTTTCAAGATCCATCTGTTCCACTTCCAGGCTACGGTGGTAATCTTTATGAAGATTACTACGGGAACGTCTGAGCTAGACCGTGGCAGTAGTAGTATTGTAGTAGTTGTATTGCCACAGTCCTACGCGTCTTGTGGAATATGACTTAGCTAGTACCGAGTTTCGGGGGTGTAGCTAAATAATGTATAGGAGCTTGGAATGCCTCTGATGTGATGTATCGTCTTTCACCGCAGTTGTACTTTAGCCTTGGCTTGTACTAAACTATGTATGGTGTGTATGACCACTGGTGTATATATAGTAGTTTCTATATTACCGTGTCGTACGGATGAACATCTCTGCATTCCGTGTCATCCACTACATTCTGCACTCCTATGTCAAGTTTTTGCCATCCTTGTCTAAACCATTGTTTTGTTTTCCTAGGATGGCCTACACTCGCAGCACTCCTGCTGCTCAGGAGCAGGGTGAGGCTAGTGGGGCTAGAGATGAGAATCTGCTCCAGCCGCCTTCCTTGGCTGAAGTTATACTCGAGGCAGAACAGAACAAGAGAGAGACCAACCGTCTGTTGGAACGCATAGAGCAGAACACTGGGTTCCGTCAGAGGAATGACATGGTGTCAATCAATGATTTTATCAAGATGTGCCCACCGAAGTTCCACCACTCCACTGAACCTCTGGATGCGGATGACTGGCTACGTAGTATCACCCACAAGCTACACTCTGCCCGTGTGGCCGAAGCGGATAAGGTTACCTACGCCGCCTACCATCTTGAGGGCCCTGCCAATCTATGGTGGGAGAACTTTGAGGCTATGTGTCCTGCTGGCCAAATCACTACTTGGGATGAGTTCAGTGAGGCATTCCGTGAACATCACATTACGGAAGGTCTCATGGATCGCAAGCGGGAGGAATTCTGCAATTTCACCCAGGGCCGGTTAACTGTGGATGGCTATAGTCGCGAGTTTGGCAACTTGGCACGCTATGCACCTGAGGAAGTATCCACCGATGCCAAGAAGCAGGCGAGGTTCCGCAAGGTACTCAGCCCTAAACTCCGCCAAGACCTACGTCTGCCTGAGTGCACTTCCTTCCAGAAGCTGGTAAACAAAGCTATCAGTGCTGAGACAGGCCAGACTGATTTCGAAGCCACACGCAAGCAACCACATGACTTTGGTTCCTCATCCGGCTCTGGCTCTCACAAGCGCCGTGTGTGGGTTCCTAACACTGCCCTGCCACCCAAGTACACACCGAGGCCATCCTATGAGGCGCCTCGCCCAACTCAACAGTATGCACCTGCCAAGACATATGGTGGACCACCTACCAACTTTGCTCCACGCAGTGGCACTGTGACATGCTTCAAGTGTGGAGAACCGGGGCACTACATGCCTGAGTGTCCTCAGAACCAACCAGGAAAAACCGTTGGTCGTGGTAAGCCAACCGGCAAGGTGAATTATGTCAAGCCAATCCCCACTGCACGTGGTCATGTCAACTATGTCTCTGCTGAGGAAGCCTATGAGGATCCTAACGTCGTCCTTGGTACGCTTCTCGTTAACCGCCATCCGGCATCTGTTCTTTTCGATACTGGAGCATCCCATTCGTTCATATCTGAGAGCTATGCTCGAATGCACAACATGACTTTTTGCGACATGCCTACTTCCATGGTTATTCAAACCCCTGGTTCAAAATGGAAAACCTCTAGGGTAAGCCATGGAAATGAAATCCTTGTCGATAGACTTGTTTTCCTTGCATCTCTAATCGCTCTCAAGTCCTCGGACATAAACATCATCTTGGGTATGGACTGGATGACAACTCATTACGCCAAGATTGATTGCTACACTAGGACCGTTCAACTTACACACCCATCCGGCAAGACAGTCAATGTCTTGACCCGAATGGCTGAGCGTCAGCTCTACTCTCTTAATGCCAGCCGTCTACCAGAACTCGAAGATATCCCGGTAGTCCGTGACTTTCCGGATGTCTTTCCAGAAGAACAGCCAGGAGTTCCACCTGACAGAGATGCCGAGTTCGTGATAGATCTTATCCCTGGAACTGTCCCAATCTCTAGGAGACCTTATAAGATGGCACCCCTGGAATTAGCTGAGCTTAAGAAACAACTCGATGAGTACTTGCAAAAGGGTTTCATCCGTCCTAGCTCTTCCCCTTGGGCTTGTCCCATCCTCTTTGTCAAGAAGAAGGATGGAAACGGAACGGATGGTTGTAGATTACCGACCTGTCAATCTAGTCACAATAAAGAACAAGTATCCGCTCCCCAGGATCAACGACCTATATGATCAGCTCGCTGGATCCTCAGTCTTCTCTAAGATGGATTTGAGGTTGGGCTACCATCAAATCAAATTCAAGAACGGGGACATTCCTAAAACGGCTTTTGTTACTCGTTATGGCCAATACGAGTACACTGTCATGTCCTTCGGATTAACCAATGCCCCAGCCACCTTCTCCTGGCTAATGAATTCTATATTCATGGAGTATTTGGATAAATTCGTCGTGGTATACCTCGATGATATACTCATCTACTCCAAGAACAAGAAAGATCATGCTGAGCATCTAAGGCTGGTATTGGCGAAACTTCGAGAGCACCGCCTTTATGCCAAATTCTCTAAATGTGAATTTTGGTTGCCGGAAGTGACCTATCTAGGTCATGTGATCTCTGGCAAGGGTATTGCTGTCAATCCCGAGCGAGTTCAAGCCGTCCTTGATTGGACTCCCCCTGAATCGATCAAGCAAGTTAGGAGTTTCCTTGGCTTAGCGAGCTATTGCCGACGCTTCGTCGAGAATTTCTCCAAGGTTGCAAAACCTCTAACCAAACTCCTCAAGAAAGATAAAAAGTTTGAGTGGACCCCACGGTGCGAGTCCTGCTTTCAGGAACTGAAAAGACGCCTGACATCTGCACCCGTACTGGTACCACCAGACTTTTCCAAGGATTTTATTATCTACCGCGACGCCTCGCGACCAGGACTAGGTTGCATACTCATGCAAGATCGTCAAGTGATTGCATACGCATCTCGACAGTTGCGTCCACACGAGGATAACTATCCTACACAGGATCTAGAGCTTGCAGCTGTAGTCCACGAACTCAAAACATGGCGACATTACCTTCTTGGTAATCGCTGTGAAATCTTCACTGATCACCAAAGTCTGAAGTACATCTTCACCCAACCGGACTTGAATCTCAGGCAAAGACGTTGGGTTGAATTGCTCACAGATTACGACCTAGGAATCACTTACACCCCTGGGAAGGCCAATGTCATGGCTGACGCATTAAGTCGTAAGTCTTATTGTAACAACTTGATGTTACAACAAGGGCAACCACTTCTTTACGAGGAATTTCGTAAGCTTAACCTGCACATTGTTCCTCGAGGATTCCTTTCCACCTTGGTGTCGAGACCTACCCTTATGGATCAAATTATAGCTGCCCAGAAGCGTGATAAGGGTATATCCCGACTCTAGGAGAGCATTGCTAGCGGACTCGCTAGAAGCTTCTCTAAGGATGATCTTGGTGTTATCTTCTTCGAGAACCGTTTAGTGGTTCCCAAGAACCGGCATCTACGGCAGTTAATCCTTAAGGAGGCTCATGAATCTCCTCTCACGATTCATCCCGGTAGTACCAAAATGTATCAGGACCTACGCCAGAGGTTCTGGTGGACTAGGATGAAGAGAGAAATTGCTCAATTCATTGCTAACTGCGACGTTTGTCATCGAGTCAAAGCAGAGCATCAACGGCCTGCTGGCACCCTTCAACCTTTAGCTATTCCTGAATGGAAATGGGATAAGATCGGAATGGACTTCATTACCGGGTTTCCCAGGACCAGAAAAGGGAATAATGCTATCTTCGTCGTTATCGACCGCCTCTCCAAAGTAGCTCACTTCCTACCTGTTCGAGAAAGTATAACCGCTAGCCAGCTAGCAGATTTGTATATCTCTCGGATAGTATCACTTCATGGTGTGCCATTGGAAATTAACTCCGACCGAGGAAGTCTTTTCACTTCACGATTTTGGGAAAGTTTCCAGAATGCTATGGGAACTCATCTCTCTTTCAGCACCGCCCTCCATCCCCAGTCAAGTGGTCAAGTGGAATGAGTCAATCAAATTCTGGAAGACATGCTTCGAGCCTCTGTCATCTCTTTCGGTATGGAATGGGAGAAGTGTCTTCCATTTGCCGAAATCGCTTATAACAATAGTTATCTAGCCAGCTTGGGCAAAGCTCCCTTCGAAGTTCTATATGGACGAAGATGTCGAACACCTCTTAACTGGTCAGAAACCGGGGAAAGACAATTCTTTGGTCCGATATGATCCAGGAAGCAGAAGAGCAAGTTCGCATCGTTCGTGAGAAATTGAAAACAGCCCAGTCTCGCCAGAAGAGCCAATATGATAGTCATCATAAGGCTGTGACGTTTGAAGTCGGCGATAAGGCTTACCTTCGGGTTACCCCTCTTAAGGGAACCCATCGCTTCGATATCAAAGGCAAGTTGGCCCCTCGTTACATCGGTCCTTTTCGCATTCTTGCCAAACGAGGAGAAGTTGCCTACCAATTGGAACTACCTTCGCACCTCTCCAGAGTTCATGATGTCTTCCACGTCTCTCAACTTAGGCGATGCTTCGGATCCTATCCGCGGAGTGGACCACGAAACGCTTGATCTCCAGGACAATCTCACATATCGAGAATACCCCGTTCGTATTCTTGATCAAACCGAGCGCACAACTCGACGTCACAATATCAAGTTTCTCAAGGTTCAATGGTCACATCATTCCGAGAGTGAAGCTACCTGGGAAAGGGAGGATCGTCTTCGACTTGAGTACCCCACCCTCTTTCCGGAGGAACCCGAATCTCGGGACGCGATTCTTTTGAGTGGGGGTGAGTTGTCACATCCCTAGCTAGTGCTTGCATTAGGGCTAGCTAGAGTGTGCATCATGTTTACTTATCAAAGTAACTTGAAATGGGAATGACAGAAACCCCAGCACCCCTCCTCTAACAACTAGGGTTTATTGAAATCTTTACCAATGTACCCAAAATGCCCTTCAAAATGTTCATCATTTTTGCCTTGGTCTTAAACCTCTGCCAAAAATGGTGCACAATTTTCTAGGACATCCAAGGTCTCTGGATTAAATCATATGGTATTTGCATTTGGGCATTTAAATGCTATAAAATATTTTGTGTGCCCAAATAATCATAAACTAAAATGTTCCATGCTGTTCATATTATATACAGTGGACATGACTAGTTTTATGAGCTATAAAAATGTTCTGGCATTTTAAATAATTCAACAAAGTTGCAAAAGAAATGAAACAGAAAGAAATAGAAAAAGGAGAGAGAGAAAGGGTTACCTGGCGCCCAACCGGCCCACCTGCCGGCCCAGCCCAGCCGCCGCTCCAGCGAGCTGCTTGGCTCGGCCAGGCAGGCAGGCAGGTGCTCGACGGCGGCTGCAGCGCGCGCCACGTAGCTGCCCGCCACCCTGCTTCCTCCCCTCGCCGCTCTGGAGGCTTGGATCGATCGTCCACTTCGTCCCCGAGCTCGCCGACACGCTCACTTCTCCCCGGTTCCTCTCCTTCGCCCTCCCCGCACCATGGCCGACGCCGCCGTGTTTGCGCCGTCGTCGTAGCCGCGTCCACCGCTGTCCCTAAGCCCCGTCATCGTGTTCGCCTGCTCCGCCGTCCTCGACTGCGTCGAACAGGCTGAGCCCCGAGCGCTCGCCCGCTCTGGAGACGCCCCCGACCCCGTCTTCCCCAACTCCGGCCGCAGAGATCCCCCTCGCCGCCCCGCTCAGCTCCGACCGTTCCCAAGCTCGCCTCGACGTCTACTGCAACCGCTGTGAGCCCAGCTTAGTCCTTCCCCTCTCCGTTGGCTCTCTCCTACACTAAACGCACCGCACGTAGCTCACCTGCACGCGCCGCCGCAGAGCTCGTCGCCGACGAGGCTCCGGCCATCTAATGGTCCAACCACCGTGCCCATCAGCTTCACCGTTCCGTGTAGATGCTGTAGGACCACTCCACGCACCTCTACGAGCACCGCACCGTTGTTTTTGACCTCGCCCGAACTCCGACAGCCGCTGGACTCGTCGCCGGCGTCGTTTCCGGCGACCCCGAGGCCAACCACCACCACCACTCGACGCGGCTCACTCCCAGCTAGCCGTAGGTGTGCTCCGCCGTTGTTTTGGCAGCCGGAGCACAAAACCCGCACCTCACCGCCGCATTTGGCCTCGCCGGTGAGTTAGCCCTGTTTGACCAAGGGTTTGACCCCCTTGGGTCACTGACATGTGGGCCCTGCCTATTAGTCAAACCTAGTTTAGTGTTTAATTTAATTTAAATTAGTCAGTTAACTAACTGTGACACTGACCAGTGGGTCCCACTGGTCAGGTTTGACCTGGGCCGCCCTGTTGACTGGCTGACATCAGCATGATGTCATGCTGACGCAGTAAAGGATTTTCTGGGATTTTTAGATTTAAAAACAATTGAGGAAATTCCAAAAAATGTTGTAACTTCAAAAAAAATCATATAAATTCAACAGTAGCTCAGATGGAAAAGATTTATATCTGAAAATTGATCAGAAAAATCCAATCTTTCCAATGGCACTGGTTTGATGCATGTTTGAGCAAGTTAACCTGGCTTTATACATTAAAACATGATAATGCACTTAATTAAATAATAGTTTGAGTTTCAATTTGAATATTTGATTCAAATGGGCTCAAACCCTTCTGGTTATAGTTGCATTAGCCCAAAACACATGCATCTTGCCATATCATGAGCATGCATCATATTGTCGCATTTGTTTGTTTATTGATTGTATCGCTGATATTCTCCGTGTTAGGTCCTGCTCCCGAGGATACTTCTACGTATCCAGCTGAAGAGCAGTACCCGACAACCACTCTGTCAGACAAGCAATCATTGATCATTCCGATACAAACCCAATCTTCACGCTCCTGCTCTCTTTTACTGTATTAAGGCAACAGCGTGTGAACTGCTACTTGCTGCGGTAGTTGAACCCTATTCCCTTGCATGACCTGTCTTTGCCACAGTAAATAGTTGAAACCCACTAGCATGTGTAGGAGTTGATTGAGCCATGTGATGTGTGATCCACCATGCTATTTGTTTATGTTGCCTGCTATGCTTAGAGTTGTGTCAGGTCTGATTCATCTGGGTGATGGATCAGAGTGAAATGATCATACCGGCAAAGAGAGGGAATTGTGAAACATGTTTGGTAAAGGTATCGATGAAAGGCCATGTAGGAGTACGTGGTGGGTTGTTTCATTGGAACCGTCCATAGGACCTGAGATCTGTATGTGTGGTTCAAGTTACAGTTACTACCACACATTGGGCCCTGAAATATGACCCCGCTCGACTTATCGACTGCCATGTTCTCTGTCCAGGAGTTGCAACTAGTTTCTGGTGTTTGTAGTTTACTGGTGGTCGTGCACACCGCTGACCCTCGGGGTGGGCTGTGATGCGACAGGTACGTGGCATGGTGTATCGGTTGCCCGTTTGGTAACTCGGGAACCCTGTACACATTGTTTTGGGCCGTGAGCGACACCCCGGCCGGATCTCCCCACGGATGGAACGCAAATAGGCGATACACCTGGACGAGAGACTTGAGTGGTTGGTTAGGTCGTGGTCTACACCCACGTCGGCTTTCGCTTGAAGTCTGCCGAGCACATTTCGTGTGCAGACGCGAAGTGGTGAAAACATGTGTGAAGAAGTACACCCCTGCAGGGTTATCAATCTATTCGAATAGCCGTTGTTTGCGGTACGGACTACTTGGTTACTCTTACAGTTCATAGATAAGTTGATGGTTACTACTAAAAGCCTCAAGATAAGTGTCAGTGCCGTGGATGGCTCTTTCATAGGATGACGGAAGAGGATCCTCGGTGGTGTATTGTTGTGATGAGTAGAGGACTCGTGTACGTAGTAATATCTTGCAATTTGTTGAGAGTTGTAGTATAGGTTAGCCAAGAGTCAAAGCTGGCTTCTGCTATGAACTCCACTACCCCCTATTGATAATGTTGCATGTATGATAGGTTCTGTTGTAAGACTTGCTGAGTACCTTTGTACTCATGTTTGCTTAATAACTGTTGCAGAGGAGAACCCTGCCCCTTCTGATGGGTTCTACATAGACGTTGACGTCGACGAGTAGCTTGTCACCCAGACGGAGATCTGGAGCTTGTGAAGGGCCTTGTAGATAGTCAGGCTACACCAAGCCTGTTTTATTTTCTAAGATGTCTGTACTCAGACATGTAGCTTCCGCTTGTGCTTGTATGACTGTATGACTTGAGTGTTGGGCCATGTGACCCCTACCTGTATGGATATGTAATGTATGGCTCTTGGAGCCTTTTAAATAAAGTACTTTGAGTCATAGAGTTCTGTTGTGATGCAATGTTGTATTTGCACATATTGAGCATATTGTGTGTATGATTGAAATGCTTGGTATGTGTGGGATCCGACACCTAGTTGTTTTCCTTTGGTAGCCTATCTTACAGGGAAATGCCTCCTAGTGCTTCCAATGAGCCTTGGTAGCTTGCTACTGCTCGGAACATGTAGGCTGGCCGGCATGTGTCCTTCTTCGTTCCTGTGTCTGTCCCTTAGGGGAAATGTCAGGCGTTGTTCCTTTAAGTCCATGTAGCTTGCTACGACTTGGGTTCATACGTTGATGACCGACACGTTCGTTGCTGGGTCATGGATGCCTGTCTCTGTAATTTAGTGCCACTTTTGGTTTATAACTAGCCATGTCGGCCCGGGTTCTCTGTCATATGGATGCTAGCGACACTGTCGTATACGTGTGCCAAAATGCGCAAATGGTCCCGGGCCAGGTAAGGTGGCACCCGTGGGGATACCGTGCGTGAGGCCGCAAAGTGATATGACGTGTTACAAATAGATCGGTGTGACTTAGGATCGGGGTCCTGACAGCGCTGGCCCTTGCTGCGAGTCGTCGAGGCTTGTCATTCCGACGACAGGGCTTTTGGGGTTTCCGGCGCCATCCTGGGGTGTAGTGCTCGGGGTCTTGGGTCGCCCCAACACTGCACCTTCTAGCGGAGCTGGGGCTGTCACTAAAGATGGTGGTGCCCTCCTGTCCTCCAAGGTGGTTGGCAGTGCTCCGCGTGTGCCTTGGTCATCGTAGTCGTCCGCGGCCACTCCGGGGAAGGTGACGGACCAACGGTACGACGTCTCCCTGGAGTGGTGGTGACGGGAAGAAAACGAGGGAAGACGGAGAAGACAGGTGGCAAGGCGTCAGGTCGGAGTACGATGGCACCGACGCCTTGGTCTCCTACCTATGGTCCGCTGCCTCATCTTCCAGCTCTTCCCCTCCCTCCCCGACACCATAATCACCAGCCTCTTTGAAGCGGTTGCCGGGGAGGGGGTCGCTCTCTTGGTGCCTTTGTCTCCTCCAGCAGTCTTCCAGCTCAGCTCCGGCAATTCTCCGTGTTGGTGCTTATGCTGGGGCTTCCTGCTGGCCTTGGGGGTGGTGACCAGGGCAGCGCCGAGGTACTCCCTCCGTCCTCATCCTTCGCAGCCTCGCCACTCCTGATCTTGTCAGGCTACGCCCATCAGGCCCCGACGGGGTCAGTCTAGGCTTCTGCTCGGTTGTCCCTATTGCCCCCCTACAATTTCCACGAAAGTTCCTAGGACGAGAGGGACAAGAAAGGGATTATGGGGCACTTATCTTTTTTATTGTAAAATACGTAGGCTCTCGCC
The DNA here is from genome assembly GCA_902687465.1 of Secale cereale. NCBI lineage: Eukaryota > Viridiplantae > Streptophyta > Magnoliopsida > Poales > Poaceae > Secale > Secale cereale. The sequence continues at coordinate 359,949,715 of LR738715.1, forward strand.
AAACTTTATTCTCAGTTGTGTAATCTTATTTATTGATGTTTGTGTTCTGTAAAATCTGTACTTGGTCATCAGCATATAAACGAAAAAGATAAGCCTTGCCGGGTACTTGTGCTGGTATGATATCCATGCAGAGGTGGAATGCCTCTATAAACTTAAGTAAACAAGTTTTCCCCGGTAGGCTATCGTGTCGGTACCCTCGGCTTTTTCCCATGGGGCTAGGCCTGCCGGGCATTAGACCATAAGGTGGGACAAGCCCCCCCCCCCCCGCCAATCCATTTCCGCCAAAGGCCACTGTAACCATCCTCACTGAAGCAATATTCGAGCCAACGGATGGGAGCACCTATATTTCGAAGGTCAAGAGGTTTTTGTATGCACAAGTCTCACTTTCAAGAACATATATGGATAAAAAGAAAACTTATGTGTTTGGCTTGCCGAGGATCAGTGTGCAGGCTTGTCTTCATTTCTTCTCTTCGGGATCGAGTCCGCGGCAAGAAACCTGCAGCTGAGTGCAGATGAAAACAATGCCATATGCGATCTTATCTATATGATCGTGCTATGCTCATGATATGCTTATGCATGCATGCAATCTTCTTCGGGGGCTTCCCAGCGCTTCATTTATTTTTTGTTGATCAGCGTCTGCGCTTGAATTTGTACAAAGGGTTACATGCAACTAAGGCAAAGCTTGTACAATAGGGTGGCTGCTGGGCAGGGCCCGACAGCCATGCCTTACGGGTAGAACTTACGGTGATGGTCAATGTACCATGAGTTTTGCAACATAATGCCATCTCCGGTCTCCAGTGGACTGCGCCAGGTCTGGTGACTCGACCCGGTAAGGGCTTCCCACTTTGGCGTCACCTTGTTTGTCCCCTTGGCGGACTGAACGCGCCTAAGGACAAGGTCGCCTTCCTAAAAACTCCGGGCGTTAACCCCGCGGTTGTGATAGCGACGCAGGGCTTGCTAGTAGCATGCTGCACGCGCAACATTCCAGAGACGGTTCTCCTCAAGTAGCACATCATCCTCACACCGATGTTTTTCTTGCGCTACTTCATCGTAGGCAAGCACTCGAGGAGACCCGTAAATGCGTTCCATAGGGATAACTACTTCTGCCCCATAGACTAGGGAGAAGGGAGTCTGCCCGGTGGCTCGATTTGGTGTCATACGGAGGGACCACAGAACCTCCGGCAACTCGTCGATCCATCGCTTGCCACACTTCTGTAGCTTATCAAGTGTTCTTGTCTTAGACCTCGCAGTACTTGAGCGTTCGCCCTCTCAGCTTGTCCATTTCTCCTTGGGTGAGCCACTAATGAGAAAGAAATCTTGCTTCCGAAGGCATGAACGTATTGTATGAAGGCGCAGCTTGTGAATTGGGTGCCATTGTCAGTGATGATCTGGGCAGGCTCTCTGAAGTGGCACACCAATCCTTTCAAGAAATTGATAGCTGACTGAGCGATCACCTTTCTCACTGGATCTACTTCCGGCCACTTTGGAAACTTGTCGATTGTGATGAACAAGAATTCAAAGCCCCTGGCAGCACGGTGGAAGGGACCCAAGATATCGAGCCCCCAGACTGAAAACAGCCATGACAAATGGATCGTTTGAAGATCTTGGGCAGGCCGATGGATATTCTTGGAATGGAACTGGCAGGCTTCACATTTGGTGACTAGATCGATTGCATCTTGGAGGGCAGTGGGCCAATAGAATCCTTGTCGGAAAGCCTTCCCAACCAGAGCCCTCGATCCAATGTAGAAGCCGCACATACCCTTGTGTATCTCCGACAGCAGTTCCTTTCTTTCTTCCCGGCAAGTGCACTTCAATTTCACACCATAGGGCCTTCTTATGTATAGTGTCTCATTAACGAGCTGATACATACTGGCCCTCCGGATTGCTCTTTTAGCTTCTTTTTGCTCTTCAGGAAGTTCTCCTATTTGGATGAAATGGACAATGTGTCGTGCCCAAGTTGGAGCCTGTAGATCCGCAACAAGGATCAGCGGCACCTCCTCATTCACAGAAGTGCACTCCTTAGCCGTAGGTGATGGAAGTTTGGTGGGAGGGTGTGGCTTATAGATCAAAGGGGAGTTGTTCCCGCCAAGCCCCCTACTGGGGGTTTTGGAAAACTCTGCTGGGAGAGGCTTGCCCGAGCCCAGTTTCCTCCCCTTTTGGCCATTGTTGTCGGGGATACAGAGGGTTGAGTCAGATGGAAAACACAAGTCCCTGGTTCCATAGGGAGTTTTTGTGCAGCGCACTTTGACAGATGATCAGCTATGCTATTTTCCGCACAAGGCACGTGCTCTGTTTGCAACCCGTCAATGTGCTCCTCTAACTTTCCCACTTCCTCGACATATGTCTCCATCAACAGGATCTGATAATCCATGTTTAGTTTTCTCACCACAAGCTACGAATCGCCACGAATGGTCAGCTTCTTGATTCCCAATTATGTGGCAATCCTGAGCCCGGCAAGGAGTCCTTCGTACTCTGCAGTGTTATTGGTGGCCTCCTCCCAGGGGAAATGCATTTGGACAACGTACTTGAGATGCTCCCCATTGGGAGCAACGAGAAGCACGCCAGCCCCTACGCCCTGAAGGGAGAAGGCATCGTCAAAGTACATGATCCATTATTGGGGCGCTTCCTTGCCGGGGATGACTGTCTCTAATACTTCTCCGGTAGGGGTTGGTGTCCATTCTGCAATCAATTCAACCAGTGCTCTGATCTGAATAGTTCATGTGCTTTCAAACTTCAAACCAAAGCTGGATAACTCCAAAGCCCATTCCATAATTCTGCCAGTAGCCTCAGAGTTCCGTAGTATATGTTGCAAGGGGAAGCGGGTGACAACTGTGATCTCGTGAGCTTGGGAGTAGTGGTGCAGTTTCTTTAGGCTGCAATGAGGCCAAAAATCAACTTTTGTACACCACAGTACCTTGATCTAGCCCCCTGCGATAGGCAACTGATGAAGTACATCGGGCGCTGCACCACTTCCTTCCTTGTAGCGACCATGGAGCTGCCTCCACTCCCTTGCTCTTCCTTGTCTTGGACTGCCTCTAACCTTACCGGGATAGGTTCACTTTCCTTTCCAGAGTGGACTGCGGCGGCGACTGTCGTGTCATTTATCAACCACTGCGCCACTAGTGTTGCACTAACCACTTGATTGGTTGATGCTAAGTATAGCAGCAACAGTTGTTGTGGTTTGGGAGAGACCAAGGTGGGGTCAAAGGAAAGGTAGGTCTTCAAATCTTGTCGTGCAGCGTCTGCCTCCGGGGTCCACTCGACGGGCCCTGCTTTCTTCAAGATTGTTGGGGAACATGGACAGGGTTATGTGTATTCCCCTGACTAGTGCCCGGACAACAAGTGCACAGATTCAAGGGCAAGTTTACAGCATCAAGTACCAAACCAAGACACGAAGAGATCAGCTCCTTGATGAATCAGCAGGCTGGTCAAGGAGATCAAGAAAACCAAGGTGCGAGACGCCACCAGAAGGAAACCATCCTTGCTGGGCATGTGAGCCTGGAGGGGAGCCGGATTCGCCCGACAGCAAGTCACCAGGATCACCCCGTCGGGCTTGCTCGGGCATGCGGAGGTAAAACTCCACCTCACAGCAACGCCCATCAACAATAAGTGAGGTGTCAAGCTCTAAGGTGGCTTAGTGGCCACCCTGGATACATGGCAGCTATTTCCTACCACAAGAACCAACAAATGACACCCGTTCAAAGACGTGTCAAGCAAACGGGAACACAGCTGGCAAAACAAGCTGGCATGGCTTGCAGGACGAGCTGTGATGTGACACTAAGCGGTGCATTTAATGCACCCAATCAGCTGGAGAGTTAGGTATGATAGCACTGTTCACCTTCTAATCATTTTGGAAAGACAGATTTTCCACTGTAGTGAACCCTTAACCTATAAAAGGAGGCCCATGGCAATCGTGGAAGGGATTCGGCCATTCCAACCCGTACACACTCATACACATGACCACTCTCACCCCAAGGCGACCTTGCCAGGCAAGAGTGGCGTGTCCATTTTCCACCTTTCCGCCATCAATCCACCAAAGCAGGAGTAGGGTTTTATGCCTCGCGGCGGCCCGAACCTTGGTAAAACAGCCAGTGTGATCCCCGACGCGTTGCTCGGCACTACTTCGCTCTTTGTGCAATGTTCTTGTCCCCTTGCCGAACCAAACGGGACCTCTATCCCATAGGTGGCCATAGTTATCCGCAACATCTTTGGCGCGCCAGTTTAGGGAATGGGCGTTTGCGCGAATCCAAGGGCGCAAGTGGTGCGTCACGCTCACCCAAGGCGTTGCGCCCCGCGATGTCCAGGAGGATGGCTGAAGTAGGACGAAAGAGCACCCCAGCTCTCACACCGGCCCTGCTCATTCTCCTTCACCTTGAAGTGTTGTGGTCATAATGACGACAAAATCTGACAACGAGAACTATAATTCCACCCTGAGCGGGCTGGGCAGCCAAGGCTCCCTAATGATCCCACTCAAAAGGAAGGATCAATATGTTACGGTACGAGGTTTCCTCTCCCTTTCATTCTCACTCTTTGACGATCCTGCTATTCTGGGTTTCCGCGTCATCAATGATGATGAGCCTGCGCGATGCTCGGTTCAGCATTTACCCTGCTTAGGGAAATCCTGATTAAATCGCCAGCACAAGTCCGTTAAGGCCGCCGACTTTGCGTGGTATTCCGTGCCCTCTACCATTGGATTGGTCAAGACGTGTAGAAAGGAAGAGACGAACACCAACGTTACCCTGCATCGTTCCTGATCACCCCAAGATATACTTATGTTTCTAGCTGACCCGTGCCGGGGGCTAGGGACCAATATGCACTGGCCATGTTGTCATTTCGGAAGCATGAGATCCATGCGAGCGATCGCTCCTGAGGGAAGAATAGACGAAGATATAGAAGAGCTAAGTTCATGCTACTTTTACAAAAGTATGACCCTTTTTTTAATCTAGATATTTGTTTATCCCCCGAGTATCTCAGTGGTCGCTTCAAGGGATCTTGTGCATAATGGTTCCTCTGCTAGATTCTTGTCTACACCCCTGTTCCGGTCAAAGCCTGCTCGCAGATCGAGCGGCTGCGTCAGAAACTTGCCGGGACGCATCCACGCCAAAATAACTATTAAGGGCCAGGCCGTTACGACCATTGCGGCAATATGTTACCTGGAAGCAACCTGAATACACATAGAGACAGATCACACAAACATTGTATAGATAAAACTCGGTGGGATAAACAGGCAGTTTAGATCAGATAAAAAATTTCATGCTCCATTCAGAGCACATATATTATGATAACTAAACACAAAAATACATATCATTGTTTTGCTTACAGGCCAGTACAGCAGCTGAATTGATTCCGCAACGAGCGTACCCGCTTCGTAGGGCAGATGGGACCTTGAGGATCTTGGCGGCAAGAGGAGTGGCCTTCTTCTCGGCAACAACGACGTCAGCACCCAACGGCGGCTTCCTGAAACCATCGTTAAGATCAAGATCTGGGTGGCGGCAGGACAGATAGCTCAGCACCATGAAGGGCGCTGTGGGAAAGTTTCTGGGGTTCAGCTACAAAGCGACTGGCCCTCCCCTCTTCGTGCATCTTTAACTTGCTGAACAGCTCCTCAAAAAAGATTTTCAGCCTGGCGCTGGGAGCCTCCTGCTCACTGGATGACAAGACCGGCCCCTCCATGCCCATGGTGGCGGCCTGGGGACTGAGACGCTCAGCAACATCGATCAAGCTCTTGGTCTAGAAGTCGATCGGTTTAGATTGATTCGCCAGCGTGTGTTCGGCAACCTTTTGAAGGCATCTTGCGATGTCCAAATCCATAGTCTTCTGTCGCAAACAAGCCTCCTGGGATTCTGTAGCACTCTCCAAGGTGCCGATCCTGCCCTTCATGCTTTCAAGAGCAACAATGGCATCTTCAAGCTCCTGCCCTTTGGAGGAGAGCTAGGATCGCAGATCTTCTGCAAGGGTTTCTGCTTTCCAAGCCTCCTCCTTGAGGGTCTCGATCTCCTTGACACTATGGGCTAGATCTTCAGTCAGCTTGGCCACCTACTTATCTAGAACAGATTTGGAGGAAGACGCAACGGCAAGATCATTAACAAGTTTCTTCAGCTGGGCAGAAGACTTAGTAGTAAGGTCATCCAAGGCAGCCTTATGTGTGTCCCCCAATTCCTTGGTGTGCTACTGCATGAGAGCCTCCATCTCTTCATCTTTGGCACGGAGGGCGGCCTCAAGACTCTCCTCACGGAGAGAAATTTCCTTCTCCTTGGAGTCCAAGAGTGCCCTGCGATCTTCCAAGCGCGCTTCCTAGGCGATGGCATCCTACCTCGCCATCGAGACAGTCACGCAGCTCTGTCCCCTTGTCTTACATCTTCTGATCAACTTGGTTGGCAGACCGGCGCTGCTCCTAGAGATCCTGCCATTTTCGGCTGTGCCGCTCCTGCATCTCCTTGAGGCCAGTTGCCACAGTTTCCAGGAAGGAAACCTCCATGGCAACGTCAGCAGAGTCATCCACCTCCACTACTCCATGGTGCGGCGATGCGATTATGCGCCGGAGTTCTTCATCGAACTCCGTGCTCGTTGTCATCAGCGAGTCAGGACCTGTGGTGCCAGGCTGCGCCAACACCAGGGACAAGCTGTGTGAAGTAAATGATGGGGCCGTCGCTGGAGTGTCGAGCGAGGGAAGAGGGGCCATGGTTCGGAGGGTGATCGTTTCCTTGATCGTGACCCCTAAACCAAACCCGCTACCGTGGGTCTCAATGGTCTCCTTCAAGGGACCTAGAGCTCCCTCGGCAGCCAGTCCCTGCCCCTCCGTTGCGGCAATCTTGGTCACCTCCTCGGTGGCGTCCTCGATGTCTCAAAAATTATGCTCATGATCTTCACTTATATTTGTTCGAGCTTATCAAAAGCAACACATGAAAATTAGTCCCAAAGTGATAGATATCCAAGAAGGATATATTAAAAACTTTCATGAAGATCATTGGACAAAATAAACTTGATTCCTTGTAATAGTTTTGAGACATGATGATATGATATGTTAGTCATGTTAATGAGTAATTATGATTTAGTAAGAATATTAGTGTTAAAGTTTGTGATTCCCTATGCAAGCACAAAAGTCAATAATTATGCATTGAAATTATATCCTAATTGGGGTGCATTATTCTGTGTTATTTATGCTCAATGTTCGCTTATGAGATTATTAGTTTCATGGTTGGTCGCTTCCTAGTGTTTTGTTAGCCTTCATTTTGCACTAAGTATGATCTCTACTTGTACATACAGAATCCTTTATCCCGGTTTTCCCACATGAGTCCACCATACCTACCTATATGCGGTATTCCCTTGCCGTTCTAAGCAAATTTGTATGTGCCATCTCTAATTTTCAAAATAAATTTCCCATTTTGTGTGCCTGTACCGCTCGCAAGGCGGTGAGGGGTGGCCAATATTTTCCATGCTAGATGTGTTATTCTCACGATGAGTGTTTAATCACTTGTCATTGCATGAGAGTAAGGCAAAGGTATTAGGGATGCCCGGTCCCGAAATGAAAAACAAATTTACTTTATGTTATCAAATGATACATTTCTTGGAAAGTGTTGGTACAGAAGGCAACCGTGGATTAGGCTAGCCATGGCTTGTGAAAGTTTGGTGGAATAGGAATACACTTTATTTTCTGTTTGGGAATCAACTATGATTTATCTAGCATGGAAAGTGTTGGGAACCTCAAGTCATTCTCGTTGGTGGGAAAAGTATACCTCCCAAAAAAATTTATCTCTCAATTTAAGCTCTGAGCTCTGTCACCTCTACAAATACCTACTTTCCTCTGCGAAGGGCATTTCTTTTACTTATGCAATTTTTATTGTTGTAATTGATTCTCCATCTTCTCTTACAAGCACCAACTAGGAAACACTACGATCGTACTTGAGCATTGGGTGTAACTAATATGCGAGTGTGTTTCATGAATGGATCAATGGTTGAGCATGATGGGCTAGGGATAACTTATTTTAGAATTGATATTTTGAAAGACATGGTTTCTTCTTGATATGCTTGAGTATCTAAATTATTATGTCAAAACTATACTTTTGCTTTGAACCATATAAAAGTCCAAATGTCCATGCTATAAACAAAAGAATATGATATGACATGATAGGCAGCATTCCACATCAAAAAATTTGTTTTTAACACTTACCTACTCGAGGACGAGCATGAGTTAAGCTTGGGGATGTTGATACGTCTTCAACGTATCTATAAGTTTTGATTGTTCCATGTTGTTATATTATCATTATTGGATGTTTTACAATCATTTTATAGTCATTTTATATCATTTAATGGTACTAACCTATTAACATAGTGCCAAGTGCCAGTTGTTGTTTTCTGCATGCTTTTTACATCGCGGGGAATCAATATCAAATGGAGCCCAAACACAGCGAAACTTTTTGGAGAATTTTTATGGGCCAGAAGACACCTGATGGGCCAGAGCTACACCTGGGGGTGCCCCGAGGGGGCACAACCCACTAGGGCGCGCCAGGCCCCCTAGCGTGCCTAGGTGGGTTGTGCCCACCTCGGTGGCGTCCCGCACCACCTCTTTGCTCTATAAATACCCCAATATTCCAGAAACCATAGGGGAGTTGACGAAATATTCATCCAGCCGCCGCGGAGTCCAGAACCACCAGATCTAATCTAGGCACCATCTCGGATGGGGTTCACCACCTCCATTGGTGCCTTTCTAATGATGCGTGAGTAGTTCCTTGTAGACCTACGGGTCTGTAGTTAGTAGCTAGATGGCTACCTCTCTCCCTTTTGATTATCAATACCATGGTCTCCTGGAGATCCATATGATGTAACTCTTTTTGCGGTGTGTTTGTTGGGATCCGATGAACTTTGAGTTTATGATCAGCTCTATCTTTTTATATCCATGAAAGCATTTGTGTTTCTTTGATCTCTTTTATGCATGATTGCTTATAGCCTCGTATTTCTTCTCCGATATTTGGGTTTTGTCTGGCCAACTTGATCTATTTATCTTAAAATGGGAAGAGGTGCTTTGTAGTGGGTTCGATCTTACAGTGCTTGATCCCGGTGACAGAAAGGGAACCAACACATATGTATCGTTGCTACAAAGGATAAAACGACGAGATCCATATCTAATGCCATAGATAAACGGATCTTGTCTACATCATGTCATTATTCTTAATGCATTAATCCATTTTTCCATGAACTTAATACACAAGATGCATGCTGGATAGCAGTCGATGTGTGGAGTAATAGTAGTAGATCCAGGTAGGAGTCGGTCTACTAATCTTGGACGTGATGCCTATATAATGATCATTGCCTGGATATCTTCATAATTATTTGATGTTCTATCAATTGCCCAATAGTAATTTGTTTACCCACCGTTTGCTATTTTTCTTGAGAGAAGCCACTAGTGAAATCTACGGCCCCCGGGTCTTCCTCCTCATATATTTGCCTTTGTGATCTAGTTTTTCCTTGCATTTATTTTCAGATCTATTAAATCAAAAATACAAAAATACCTAGCTGCAATTTATCCTTATTTATTTTATTTGGTGTTCGATGTATCAATTTACTACAAATTCCTCACGTCCGGTTTGCCTATCTTATGGCGCCGTACCCCAAATGGGATTGACAACCCCTTTCACACGGTCGGGTTGCGAGAAGTTGTTATTTGTGTGCAGCTGATGTTTATGTTGTGTTGCTTGGTTCTCATACTTGTTCGATAACCTTGGTTTCACATCAGAGGGAAATACCTACCACCGATGTGCTGCATCATCCCTTCCTCTTTGGGGAAATACCGACGTAGCTGTAAGCGACATCAGTCGCCTCCATTCCTCCATGCGAGCACACTTGTCCACCATACTGTACAGCTCATTCATAGTCTTGAGCATCCGCATGTTCATCTTGGAACGCAGCCCGGAGTAGCGCACGTTGGACTCGAATGCAGCTATCACAACCACCGGGTGGATATCTGGAATATTTCTATGCACTCGACTAAACCTTTGCATGTACTTCCGCGGAGTCTCTCCTTCTTTTTGCGGAAGAAGCTGCAAGTCACTGAACCGCCCTCGTTCCTGATGCCTGCCAGTGAAGGCAGCAACAAACTAACGCCACAGTTCAGCCCAAGACGAGATGGAGTCCTCCGGCAGGTGCATCAGGAAAGACCTCACATTTGGCTTGAGTGCCAAAGGGAAGTAATTGGCGAACACTTTCTTGTCTCTTCCCCCGGCAGCTTGAACAACGATGGTGTAGACACTCAAGAACTCTGCCGTGTTCAGTCTTCCATCGTACTTCTTAGGTATCTCTGTCTTGAACATGCGGGAAGATGGCCAACGGACCTGACATAGCTCACGGGTGAAAAGCGGGGCGCCCAACCTCGAAAGTCAGGTATCCGGTCTCACCGAGCGCAGGATCATCAACATCGGGGCCATTGCCCCTATCACACTAGCGGTGGGTTCCGCGACATCGCTCGATGATGATGTGCGCGTCTCCCCCACCCCTCTTCTGTTCTCTAGGGATCATTGCTGATCTTGACGTGCTAAAGGACCTTATGAAGCCATCAACATGTCCTCAAGTGCTTGGTCATGCAGTTCTGGCCGCAATCTCTGCGCTGGCTACCGGGGAGGGGACTGCATCATGGGTGTGGCCCCCTTAGTACGACCAGCAGCTCGGCTTCTTGTCGCCGCCAATGGAGGCCGTGCAGGGCCCGCTCACTGTTATCCTCCCGCTTTGGCGAAGCAAATAAAACTCTGAATGGTGGCTCTCCACTCATCCATTTGATCGGCCACCGGCGGAAATCTCGACAGGAGTTGGGCCCGCGCCATGGATTCCGAGACAGTGCTCGACCTGGATGACGACGTAGACCATAATGTCGCCTAGCTTCCGGCGGCGCTGGCCTTGGCAGCGCCGTGCTCTCGCTGTCGTGAGCCGGTCGCTAAGGTGGCGCTGTGATGAGGTGAATGCGCTTGAGGGTCAATGGTTCCGTTCGATGCATCGACCCGATCAGCTCGCCCCAGGGGCGCCGCATGCCCAACGGCTGTACCCACATCGGGGGCAATCAAAGGGTCACTGTTCGCCATAGAACGAGCGTCACCGCTGCGACTACGCCCTTTGCGCAGATGGAGAGGCGGAGATGGAATAACCTCTCCACCTGTGATCTATGGAGCGTGCCCGCTGGGACTCTGTTGATGATGTCCTCCTCCGATGCCCCTACTCCCGCTTTGGCCGCAGGGGAGGTGCTGACGACTGCCCCCGCGCCGACCATGTTCCCCACGACGCCCATGTTCCTGTGAGACCCTGCAGCCCCTATGGCCTCGGCGGCCACGTGCAGAGGGTCTCTCGAGGTGGACGGGTGATCTGCAGCACCGGGTTTCTTCTTGGGCGCCATGGATCATGACACTGTTGATGAACAAAACAATGATGAAGATGACGGGCTGCATACACTCTTGGATTCACGCAAGCTCTTCCCACCACCTGGCGCGCCAAATATGTCGTGGAAAAACATGACCACTGATACGTCTCCAACGTATCTATAATTTTTGATTGTTCGATGCTATTATATATTATGTTTTGGATGTTTAATGGGCTTTATTATACACTTTTATATTATTTTTGGGACTAACCTACTAACCCAAGGCCCAATGCAAATTGTTTTTTTTTCCTATTTCAGTGTTTCGCAGAAAAGGGATATTAAACGGAGTCCAAACGGAACGAAACCTTCGGGAGAGTTATTTTTGGAACCGTATCTTCACAGAAGACTTGGAGTACACGCAAGGGAACGAGAGAGGCAGCCACGAGGGTCCAGGGCATGCCCACGGGGGTAGACGCGTCCCCCGCCCTCGTGGGCCCCCTCTAGCTCCCCCGATTCCCTCTTTCCTCCTATATATATCCATGTACCCTGAAAACATCAAGGCAACAAAGAAAACCCTAATTCCACCGCCGCAACCTTTTGTTCCCGTGAGATCCCATCTTGGGGCCTGTTCTGGAGCTCCGCTGGAGGGGGGGTCGATCACGGGGTGCTTCTACATCAACACCATAGCCTCACCAATGAGTTGTGAGTAGTTTACCACAGACCTTCGGGTCCATAGTTATTAGCTAGATGGCTTCTTCTCTCTTTTTGGTTCTCAATACAAAGTTCTCCTCGATCTTCTAGGAGATCTATTCAATGTAATCTTTTTTTGGTGTGTTTTTCGAGATCCGATGAATTATGGGTTTATGATCAAGATTATCTATGCACAATATTTGATTCTTTTCTGAAATCTTTTATGTATGATTATAATATCCTTGCAAGTCTCTTCGAATTATTGGTTTGGTTTGGCCTACTAGATCTATGGTTCTTGCAATGGGAGAAGTGCTTGGCTTTGGGTTCAATCTTGCAGTGTCCTTTCCCAGTGACACCAGGGGCAGCAAGGCATGTATTGTATTGTTTCCATCGAGGATAAAAAGATGGGGTTTATATCATATTGCTTGATTTTATCCCTCTACATCATGTCATCTTGCTTAAAGTGTTACTCTGTTCTTATGAACTTAATACTCTAGATGCATGCTGGATAGTGGTCGATGTGGGGAGTAATAGTAGTAGATGCAGAATTGATTTCGTTCTACTTGTTACGGACGTGATGCCTATATATAATGATCATGCCTAGATATTCTCATAACTATGCGCTTTTCTATCAATTGCTCGACAGTAATTCGTTCACCCACCATAGAATTCTGCTACCATGAGAGAAGCCACTAGTGAAACCAATGGCCCCCAGGTCTATCTTTATCATATTACTTTCCCGTCAACCAGCCAATTTCTGCCATCGTTGCTTATTTACTATCTTTACTTTCTGTTCTTATACCAAAAATACCAAAAATACTATCATATCCTATCTATCAGATCTCACTTTCGTAAGTGACCGTGAAGGGATTGACAACCCCTTATCGCGTTGGCTGCGAAGTTCTTATTTGTTTGTGCAGGTGCGAGGGACTCGCGCGTGATCTCCTGGTGGATTGATACCTTGGTTCTCAAAAACTGAGGGAAATAGTTACGCTACTGTGTGCATCACCCTTTCCTCTTCGAGAGAATACAATGCAAGCTCAAGAAGTAGCAAGAAGAATTTCTGGCGCCGTTGCCGGGGAGATCAACGCAAATGTCATATACCAAGTACCTATCACAAACCCTTATCCTTCGCACTACATTATTTGGCTCTTGTTTTCCTCTTACCCACTTCACCCTTGCTGTTTTATTCGCCCTTCTTTTTCCGTGTGTTTTCCATTTGCTTGCCTCTTGTTTGCTTGTGTGTTGGATTGCTTGCTTATCACTATGGCTCAAAACAATACCAAATTGTGTGACTTCTCTAATACCAACAATAATGGTTTTATTAGCACGCATATTGCTCCTATTACCGATGTTGAATCTTGTGAGATCAATGCTGTTCTGTTGAATCTTGTCATGAAAGATCAATTTTCTAGCCTTCCTACTGAAGATGCCGCTACCCATCTAAACAACTTTGTTGATTTGTGCGATATGCAAAAGAAGAGGGATACAGATAATGATATTGTTAAATTAAAGCTATTTGCGTTTTCACTTAGAGATCGTGCTAAAACTTGGTTTTCCTCTTTGCCTAGAAATTGTATTGATTCATGGAATAAGTGCAAAGATGCCTTTATCTCTAAGTATTTTCCTCCCACTAAGATTATCTCTCTTACAAATGATATTATTAATTTTAAGAAACTAGATCATGAGCATGTTGCACAAGCTTGGGAGAGAATGTAATTAATGATACGTAATTGCCCTACACATGGTTGGAACTTATGGATGATTATACAAAACTTTTATGCTGGCTTGAATTTTGCTTCTAGAAATCTTTTAGATTCGTACACGGGGGGCACTTTCATGGAAACCACCTTAGGAGAAGCTACCAAACTCCTAGATAAAATTATGGTTAACTACTCTCAATGGCACCGAAAGATCTACTAGTAAAAAAGTGCATGCTATTGAAGAGATTAGTGTTTTGAGTGGAAAGATGGATGATCTTATGAAATTATTTGCTACTAAGAGTGCTTCTTCTGATCCTAATGATATGCCTTTATCCACGTTGATTGAAAATAATAATGAATCTTTGGATGTGAATTTTGTTGGTAGGAATAATTTTGGTAACAATGCTTATAGAGGGAACTTTAATCCTAAGCCTTTTCCTAGTAATTCCTTTAATAATTATGGTAATTCCTACAATAACTCTTATGGAAATTTTAGTAAGATGCCCTCTGATTTTGAATCTAGTGTTAAAGAGTTTATGAATTCGCAAAAGATTTTCAATGCTTTGCTTGAAGAAAAATTGCTTAAGATTGATGAGTTGGCTAGGAACGTGGATAGAATTACTCTTGATGTTGATTCTTTGAAACTTAGGTCTATTGCACCTAAGCATGATATCAATGAGTCTCTGAAAGGCATGAGAATTTCTCTTGATGAGTGCAAAGAAAGAACTGCTAGGATGCATGCTAAAACAGATTGCTTTATGAATGTGTGTTCTTCTAACTATCATGAAAGTAAAGATGAAGATCTGAAAGTTATTGGTGTGTCTCCTATTAGATCCTTGTTTTCTAGTATGAATCTTGATAAAGATGGGACTAGAGATGAATCTACTTTAGTTAAAAGGCGTCCCAATTATTCGGAGTTTTTAGATCTTGATGCTAAAATTGTTAAAAGTGGGATTGAAGAGGTCAAAACTTTACATAGCAATGTGCCCACTATCCTGGATTTCAAGGGATTTAATTATGATAACTGCTCTTTACTAGATTTTATTTCCTTGTTGCATTCCGTGCTAAATTCTCCGCATGCTTATAGTCAAAATAAGGCTTTCACCAAACACATAGTTGATGCTTTAATGCAATCTTATGAAGAAAAAATTGAATTTGAAGTTTCTAGCCCTAGAAGCTTTATGATGAGTGGGAACCTGTTATTAAAATTAAGATTAAAGATCATGAATGCTTTGCTTTGTGTGATTTGGGTGCAAGTGTTTCTACAGTTCCAAAAACTTTGTGTGATATGTTAGATTTCCATGAGCTTGATGATTGTTCTTTAAATTTGCATCTTGCATTCTACCATTAAGAAACCTATGGGAAGGATTAATGATGTTCTTATTGCTGCCAATAGGAATTATGTGCCCATAGATTTCATTGTTCTTGATATAGATTGCAATCCTTCTTGTCCAGTTATTCTTGGTAGACCTTTCCTTAGAACGATTGGTGTAATGATTGATATGAAGTAAGGAAATATTAGATTCCAATTTCCATTAAGGAAGGGCATGGAACACTGGCCTAGAAAGAAAATTAAATTACCTTATGAATCTATTATGAGAGCCACTTATGGATTGCCTACCAAAGATAGCAATACCTAGATCTATTCTTTTATCGTGCCTAGCTAGGGGCGTTAAAAGATAGCACTTGTTGGGAGGCAACCCAATTTTATGTTCTTTGTTTTTGCTTCTGTTTAGGAATAAATATTGCATCTAGCTTCTGTTTAGATGTGGTTTTGTGTTTTAATTAGTGTTTGTGCCAAGTAGAACCTTTGGGAAGACTTGTGTGAAGTTTATGTGATCATGCTATAAAAAACAGAAACTTTAGCGCTCACGAGATTGGCTGTAATTTTTTACTGGAGAGTGTTTTTTAGTTGATACTTTTCGTAGATGATTAATAGACAATTTCCTCACGTTTACCTATTTATTTCAATTTTTTGGAGTTACAGAAGTAGTCGAAAGTTACAGATTACTACAGGCTTTTCTGTTTTTGATAGATTCTGTTTCTCGTTTGTTGTTTGCTTATTTTGATGAATCTATGAGTAGTATCGGGGGGTACGAATCATAGAGAAGTTGGAATATAGTAGGTTTAACAACAATATAAACAAAGAATGAGTTCATTAAAGTACCCTTGAGTGGTGGTTTGTTTTCTTATACTAATGGAGCTCACGAGATTTTTTTGGCTAAGTTTTGTGTTGTGAAATTTTCAAGTTTTGAGTATGGCCTTGATGGACTATGGAACAAAGAGTGGCAAGAGCCTAATCTTGGGGATGCCCAAGGCACGCCAAGGTAAAATTTAAGGACAACAAAAAGCCGAAGCTTGGGGAAGCCCCGGGAAGGCATCCCCTCTTTCGTCTTCATCTATCAGTAACTATACTCGGGACTATATTTTTATTCACCACATGATATGTGTTTTGCTTGGAGCGTCATGTATGATTTGTGTATTTTCTTTTTAGTTTGCCACAATCATCCTTGCTGGACACACCTTTTAGGAGTGATAAATATAAATTAGAATTTATTAGAATACTCTATGTGCTTCACTTATATCTTTTGAGCAAGATAGTTTTGTTCTAGTGCTTCACATATATCTTTTAGAGCACGGTGGTGGTTTTACTTTGTAGAAATTGTTGATCTCTCAAGGTTCACTTATATCCGTTTGAGAGTATTTTAGAACAGCATGGTAATGTGCTTTGGTTATGAAACTAGTCCTAATATTATAGGCATCCAAGATGGGCATAGTAAAAACTTTCATATAAAGTGCATTGAATATGATGGGAAGTTTGATATTTGATGATTGTTTGGAGATATGAGGACGCCGATATTAGAGTCATGCTAGTAGAGTAGTTGTGAATTTGAGAAATACTTGTGTGAATGTTTGCAAGTCCCGTAGCATGCACGTATGGTAACCGTTGTGTGACAAATTTGAAGCATGAGGTATTTCATTGAGTGTCATCCTTTGTGTGGAGGTCGGGATCGCACGATGGTTAACTCCTACCAAACCTTCCCCAAGGAGCATGCGTGTAGTTCTTTATTTTGATGACTTGTAGATTTTCGCAATAAGTATGTGAGTTCTGTATGACTAATGTTGAGTCCATGGATTATACGCACTCTCACCCTTCCACCATTGCTAGCGTCTCTTCTACCGCGCAACTTTCGCCGGTACCATACACCCACCATATACCTTCCTCAAAACAGCCATCATACCTACCTATCATGGCATTTCTCTCTGCCACGGCTAGTTCATCGAATATCGTCATTATTGCCTTTCACTTGCACGACTGAATGATGTTAAATAATAATAAAGGTGCAAGAGTGCGGTGGACTAAGCTGGAATCCGCAAACATTTTATTCAGCAGGGGAAGACAAGGTAAAATGGGCTCTTCATTAGATCAACAATTATGCCTATGAGAGCCACTCAAAATTTTCATCGTGGTCTTCTCCTTAGTATGACTCAGAGAATAAAAGAAAGAAAGAAACTCAGATAAACATACTAAAACATTTTTGGAGTTTTTGGTTTGCCAAAACAAGCAAACAAAAGAGGAAAGCAAAGACGAGAAAAACTATTCACATGGGAAAACTCCCAACAAGCAAAAGAAGAACAAGAAAATATTTTTAGATTTTCTTTTTTATATTACAACTAGGCAGACATAGAAAGTAAACTAACTACAGCTAGAAATTTTTTGGTTTTCTAAGGTTTTTTTAAACACACAAGAAGAAAGCAAGCAAATAAATTAAGCATGGATAATACAATGGAAAAAGTGTGAACACCGACAATTGAATTGTGTGAACATGAATGTAAAGTCGGTGAGGAACACGCACTCCTCCAAGCTTAGGCTTTTGGCCTAACTTGGTATGCAGTCAATAGCCTAGATATCCGTCGGCGTACTGAGGAGCAGGCATCCACACATCCCACTATTGAGGCTCCTCCTCTCCTACAGCCTGGGCGTTCCGATAGGCAATGATATCCGCAGGCGGCGTTCCGATAGGCAATGATATCCGCAGGCATAATCTTGTATCCACCCCTGGCGATAGGATCAAACAAAGCAGGTGCAAGCAGTGGAATGATATCACGAGTAGTCACGCTAAACACTAGGTTGTAAGGAATATGAATGTTAGGATAATCGGCAGTAGTAAACAGATGGTGATCCATAGCAACACGATCTAGGTAGACCTTGGGTAAAGGAAAATCATGGAGGCGTATCTGAACGTTAAAGCGAGTTGCCAAACGTGTGGCATAAATATCTCCATGTATTTTACCCTTAGACTTATTATTGTGGAGGCGGCGTGCGACAATAGCTCCCAAGCTATAAGTGTTGTCGCCCTCTAGTGCACGCCGCAAAATGGCAAGGTCTGGTGAACTGAGTGCACCCACCTTCTCTCTAGCTAGCAAGCATTTTGTAATGAAAAGAGCAAAATAACGAACAGCAGGAAAGTGCAAGCCCGCAGCAGTGATACCCGACACCCCTCTCTCATCACCCACTTTAAGAGTGCGGTAAAATCTTTCAAACTATGCGGGTTTGGGATCTGCCAAACGACCATCAGTAGGAAGCAAGCATATTTTGCAAAATTCAGTAAGAGGTATCTGATAGAGTTCAACATATAATTTAAACTTCACCTCAGGGGGGATTATTCCTAGGAAGAAAGGTAAAACTTTGCACAAAGGAATTTGCGAGGAGATGATACTATTCACATTCAGCTGTTATGAAGTGGGTGAGACCGGCATTAGCAGCATATAGTGCAAACTCTTGAAGGATTCCAGCATCTTCCATGAACGGGGTATGCGGCCATTCGCACGGCCGTACTTCAGCCTTTCTATGAAAGTAGAGATCACTATAAGATGACTCCCCGATCACACCCTTGGAGTTCTTCTTGGAAGCAAACTTTCTAAAGAAACTCATGGTTTTCCTATGTACAAAATTCTGAAAATTTTAGTCCACAAAAATTTTCTGAACAAAACTTTATAAAATTGATGGCAACTACCCATACGGATACATAGAAGTTATAGCAAGCATTCAAACTACATAGAACTCTAAGAATTCAACATGCAAGTTCATGTACAACAACACCAAGAGTAGCTAATTATTCAAAATATAAACCACTAAAACAAAAACTAATTGGACAAACAGAGGAGTCACATACCAAGAAACAATCTCCCAAAACAGTTTCGGAAACGGAGCTTCGAGCAAAGAGATCGAAATAAGCGGGTTTGAAAGCAAGAACACGAGAGAGAGAGAGAGAGAGAGAGAGAGAGAGAGAGAGAGAGAGAGAGAGAGAGAGAGCAATGGTGATCTTTTTCTAGAGGTAGGTGATGATGTGGTATAAAAAGATAAGGGAGGAAGCCCACATGGGGACCACAACCCACCAGGGCGTGCCTGGCGGTCCTGGCGCACCCAGGTGGGTTGTGACCACCTGGTGCACCCCCCCCTCTTGTATTATTTGCATCAGAAATTCTTAAATATTCAGAAAAAATAGTGTTAAATTTTCAGGGCATTCTGAGAACTTTTATTTTGGGGCTAGTTTTTATTGCACAGGAAACTCAGAAAACATGCAAAACATGGCATTTTATTTTATTTAACTAATAAAAATAGAAAACAAAAGGTAGGGACATAAGGTAGTGCTTACTAAATTCATCAACTTCATACCACTCAAAAATGATTCATTAATAAGGTTGATCAAGTCTTATTAATAACCACTTTCGATTAGCATAAAACCGAAGTACTTTCGTAAATCACTAAGTTACCTCAACGGGGATATGGAAGTCCCCAACAATAAGCATCTCATATTTCTTTTCAAGAGTAGGTAGAGGTATTTGAAAACTTCCAATAGTGATTGTCGGAGGTTTGTCAATAACATTAACAACATTCACTTGGAATTGTTTCTTCCTAAAGTGCACTGTATGCTCATTACCATTGATATGAAAAGTGAATTTGCTTTTATTGCAATCAATAAGCACCCCTGCAGTATCAAAGAAGGGTCTACCAAGGATAATAGACATGTTGTCATCCTCGGGCATCTCAAGTATAACAAAGTCAGTCAGAATAGTAATGTTAGCAACAACAACAGGCACATCCACACAGATACCGATAGGGATGGCAGTTGATTTGTCAGCTATTGGCAAAGATATTTCGGTAGGTGTAAGTTTATTCAAATCAAGTCTTTTATATAAGGATAAAGGCATAACACTAACACCAGCTCCTAGATCACATAGAGCAGTTTTCACATAATTCTTTTTGATGGAGCAAGGTATAGTTGGTATTCCTCGGTCTCCAAGGTTTTTAGGTACTCCGTCCGTAAAAGTATAATTAGTAAGCATGGTGGAGATTTCAGCTTCTGGTATTTTTCTCTTATTGGTGATGTCTTTCATGGACTTTGCATAAGGAGGCATTTTCAAGATATTGGTCAAGCGAGTGCGCAAAAAGACTGGCCTAAGCATTTCAGCAAAGCATTCAAATTCTTCATCATCTTTCTTTTTAGTTGACTTGGGTGGAAAAGGCATAGGTTTTTGAACCCACGATTCTCTTTCTTTACCGTGTTTCCTAGCAACAAAGACTCTTTTATCATATCTTTTATTCTTAGTTTGTGGGTTATAAACATCAACTGGTGGTTCTATCTCAACATCATTATCTGGTTCGTTCCCATTGTTAGGTTGAGTGTCTCCATGAGCATCAACATTATCTTTTTCATTATCACTAGGTGAATGTTCATTACCAGATTGAGTTTCAGCATCAAAGGTAGAAACATCATTATCATTATCACGGGGTTTTTCTACTTCAGGTTCACTAGTAGCATGCAAAGTCCTATCAGTTTTCTTTTTCTTTTTCTTTTTAGAGGGACTAGGTGCAGTGGTGTTGTTTCTTTGTGAATCCTTTTCACTTCTTTTTGGGTGTCCCTCAGGATAAAGTGGTTCCTGAGTCATTTTTCCTCCTCTAGTTGCAACTCTAACATCAAAGTCATGTATATTGCTATTTATTTCATCAAGTCCTTCTCCTTGAGATTTAGCAACTTGTTCTAGCTGGGTTTGTACCATAGAAGCATGTTTTCCTACACCTCTAACATCATTTGAAATTCTAAATAACAAGTAACTCAAGCGAGCATTCATATCAGAATTGTATCTCAGTTGTTTCATAACATTTGCATTGAAGTGATCTTGTTTTCTAACATAGTTTTCAAACTCATGAAGGCATTGACTAGGGTGCATATTGTGAGGATTATCATTGTCATTGAATCTCATTAGAGAATTTACCTTCACCACCTTAGGCCGAGGTGGTGCATTAAGCCCATGTATTTTTTTCAATAGGAGGTAAAATGTTAACATCCTCAGCTTTAATACCCTTTTCCTTCCTGGATTTCTTTGCCTCTTGCATATCTTCAGGATTGAGATATAATATACCCCTTTTCTTCGGAATAGGCATAGGTGGTGGTTCAGGAAGAGTCCAATCATCACAATTTTTCAATATTTTATTCAATAGTTCTTCAGCCTGTCCAATTGTCCATTCCCTGAAAATACAACCATCACAACTATCTAGGAAGTCCCTAGAAGCATCGGTTAGTCCATTATAGAAGATATCAAGTATTTCATTTTTCTTAAGAGGATGACCAGGCAAAGCATGAAGTAACTGGCAAAGCCTCCCCCAAGCTTGTGGGAGACTCTCTTCTTAGTTTGCACAAAGTTAAATATTTCCTGTAAGGTAGCTTGTTTCTTATGAGCGGGAAAATATTTTTCAGAGAAGTAATAAATCATATACTGGGGACTACGCACACAACCATGAGTAAGAGTATTGTACCAAGCTTTAGCATCACCCTTTTATAAAAATGGAAATAATTTGATAATATAGTAGTAACGAGTTTTCTCAATTATATACTGGTTTATATCACGGTCAAATATGGATAATCTCAAGATGTCTCCTCAAGTCATCTTAAGACTCAGTGGCTACGAGAACATGACTTAGCAAATCTTGCTAGATCCAAGAACCCTGGGTCATTGGAGGGAAAATAACCCGGTCCCGGAGGCTACTGCCACATTGGTGAAATTCAAAAGGTTGCCGGATAATTTCTGGCTTAAACAATGCTGAGGAATCTGAAAGTTCCGGCTCAATAGAAGAATTCCGGGCTATCAGGAGAAATTCCGATTCGAAATCCAGCTCAAGGGAAATTTATCTCCCACAAAGCTTGAAGCTCTCAATATTGGGTTAAAAATTCGTCTCAAGAAAAATTTATCTCTCGCACAAAATTAAAGGTTGACAAAGGGAACTTGCTGCACTTCAAAGTTCAAACATAGGTATCCTTCCTTGAGGGGTCATTATATGTCACTTGGGGGCTTCTTGCTCATTGAGCACAGCTGTGATTACCCAAGTTCAAGGTTACCAAAGAGAACTTGGTGCAATGCGCAGTTCAAACATAGGTAACCTGCCTTGATGGCTTATTATAGGTCACTTGGGGCTTCTTGTTCAATGAACAAAGCTATATTTACCCTTTTGATCGGCTTGGAACGCGAGGTGTATTCACCAAATTCTGGGTTATCCTGCCTTGTATGTCTGCCACTGTGCCAGGTAATCCTGGAATAACCCACCGTACTCTTGACAGTCAATCTTATAAAGACCCTGAAATTGTCAAAGTTAAAATGGCGATTGGTCATGTGAGGCCCGGCATACAAGTTTAAATGAAGGATTAACTCAGTGGATGTGCGGCCCATGAACAACACTTGATATTGAGGTTTGGCAGCCTATGAAAGCCTTATTTCTCTTTTTCTGATCTATTATTTTCTTTGAACATTGTTTTGGGTTCATATCATTGTACCATATTGACATATGTTTTGAAACAATTCAGGCCATGTAGCCTTAATCCTTATGGCTCATATTTCAGCATATCTAGGGTTTTGATAACCCGTTCTAGCTTTGGACGTTAAGTCGCTAGTATACTTGGTCTGCGCAATTGGAAGTGATGTGTCATAAATCTTTGGGTTATCACCCTCATTGGATGTGGCGATGTAAGCCGGCAATTTGAGCCGATTTTTTCAGGCAATGTAGCCTTGATTCTATGACTCATATTTGAGAGTCTTGGGTTAATAACCCGCCCTAATAGCAGATGTTAAGTCGCCGGGATATTTTTTCCTTGCGCAATCAAAATGATGATATTTCCCGACTCTAGGTTGATACTGGCTCCGGATTATAATTATCAAGGCATTACCATGGTGTTAATCTATAGGTATGTCTTTCCATAGTTGTATGAATATTTGCGGTTTGATAACCCGCTGTAGCTTTGGACGTTAAGTCGCCAGTACACCTGGAATTGCACCATTGGAATCATGCGCTTATAAATCTTTGAGTTGTCACATTCAGTGGATATGGTTATATAAGCCGACAATATGAGCCAATTCTACATGTATGCTTTCCTGGTTATATGAGTATGCGGGGTTTAATAACCCACCTGGGTTTGGACATTAAGTCACTTGTATATTTTGGTTTGAATGGCCTTAATTTTAGTCTTTTCCATAACTGCATAAGACTATTATGTTTGGGTTGTTACCCGCCCTAGCTTTCGACGTTAAGTCGCTAGGGCATATGTTGTTTAAACTTTGTGTAGGACATGCAGAGTTATACACATAAGTAAGAATACTACTATTGCTCATATGAATCATTGTGTTTAAACCCATCATCTAGCTATCTAAAGATATTGTCGGGTTATCCAGCTCTGGGTTATATTGCTCAATATTGAGGCTATAAGCCGCCAAAGTGATCTTTTAAAAAATTGGACATGACTAGGAGCTGCCATGGATGGATTATCAGTTCTTGATTTTTACAAAGGCTATTAGCCACCGGGTTACAAAAATCCTGGATTACAATGAATGTGCATTAAGTCGCCATCGGCCAAGAGCCACTGAGTATTTAACTCTAGATTTACTTGTCAACAGACAAGATCTTGTGATTGTTTTCTAACCAGGTTATATTATTCAAATCTTAAATATCCAACAAGGCTGGATTTTTATTATGGTTATCAATTACTAATATTATGACTAAGATTTTCAAAGCCACTTTATAAGCAATGGCTATTATTTATTAATCCAAGAATACTGGTTCAGAGCAGAGAGCATGGTTCAATATTGAATATGCAAAGACTTTCGGCGATAACATCCAGACAATGGATATGGTTTTATTTAGTCCTGAGTTGCTGCAGGCATATGGACCGGCACTTGGGGGCTACATTATTGAAATCAAGATTACATCAAGTATGCAAGTCCCATGTCGCTGCATGCATGCACCATGGCACTTGGGGGCTAATGTAAAGTCATTTTTAACTTGCCTCATTATAGAACTGACTCATCACATGGTGATGAGCCGGCCCTTGGGGGCTACTAATTGCTCCTATCAAAGTCTAGATAATCAGGTATGCATAAGTCCCTGCTCATTATTGCATAATGATCCGCCCCTTGGGGGCTACACTGATTGAAGTTTTTATAAAGCATAAGACAATTATCAAGTCCCAGGTCGCTGCAGGCAAGACAACATGGCACTTGGGGGCCACATCGCTCAGTTGTTTCAACAGATTATAAGGTCCAAATTGAAGACCTGGCCATCAAATATTGATGATCCAGCCCTTGGGGGCTACATATGTGTAATACAAAGCATTCAGTCTATGACTGGTCACTCAGATGAACAACCCGTAGTTCCAAAGTTGGAGCGTTTATATTGAAGCAAGTCTTAAAACCTTCACTACATTCCCCTCTTAAAACTTGGAGGCTACAGGTGATATGCATATAAGGGAAATACATCTTCAGGTTTTTGGTTTTGAGCAAACCAAGTGTCATATATTTTAGTGGAGAAATTGGCAAAGTATATCTCCTCTAAAGCTATTCATAAGAAAGGCCCAGTAGTCGACTCAAAGATTGGAAGTTATATTTACAAGTGCAAGCACCAAGTCATCACAGGGAATAAGGATTTGCCCTGAAGAGACTTAGGAAGACCAATTATGTGACCAGGCGTCTGTAGCAATCATGACTCGGTATGGTCAAAATTCTATAACTCAAAAAGTTTGGTGAATATCCTGAGTCCAATATTTTTTTAAGCTGGAGCTTTGGAAACTGAATGAAATGGATTATTTCTTACAATATTTCTCTACAAGAGACCAAATGTCAGCAAATTAATTATGAAGCTAGCCTGTTGACCTGGATTTTTTCAAAAGAAGTATCTGGATTTATTGCATTGGAAAAGTTTGAACATATCTACTCAAGGAGATTTGGTATGTACTCATTGTAAAAGTTTGAACATATCTTCTAAATGACAAGGACTTCAGGTTGACTAGGTGCCCGTTCAGAAAAAACTTTAACCCAGAGCACAACCTATCAAATTTGTTCTGGTGTTTATTTCATAGGATCAGTTTAATATGGATAAATCCAAGTTAAAGTGGGTGCTAATGTCGGGGATATGCCCCGCGGTGTAACCCGTCCTGATGTATGACCCGCCCGAAGCTTGGTGACTCACGGGTGTCCCGCCCGGAGCTTGGCAACTCATGGGTGACCTGCCCAGAGCTTGGCGACTCACTGATGACCCCGACGGCTTGTTAGATGGATAAGAAGGCCCAAGGCCAAGAAGGCCGGGTCATGTTATGGTGGGCCGGCTTAAGAGGAAAGGCATGAGGAGTATTTCCCTTACAAGGAATCAAAACCAGGGCTTTTATCTGGCTTGTATTAGAAGATAGACTAGTCCTAATCCTACTGGGACTCCACATGTAACCCGCCCCTCCAACTAATATAAAGGAGGGACAGGGCACCCCAAGAGGGGTTAGAAAAAATAATCTCTAGGGCTAGACACAACTGGAGGAGAGCCGGCTTACGCAGCAACTCCCTCATGAGCATATTGAATAAGACCTAGCCACAAACAACATGTCGGGTTATTATCGGATGATGTTTCTCGGGGCCCGAAGCTGTATAAATCTTGTCTCGTGTGCTAATCCACTTCGACGATCTACACGCGTCTCTCGTCCTGATCAACCCCTCTCAAGCTACAGCCTAGTTGCGTTGGCCTCACGACAAGTCCTTACACTAGGACATATGCCGTGACAAATCCATGACAAAGGTGGTTCCTCGAAGAAGAAAAAATCATCAGGACTCTCAATTCGTGAGCCAAACCTTGAACCACTGCGGGAAGCTCTAGTACGACCATGTGATTTGCCGTTGGATTATTTCATGAATCGTGCAGGTTTCAAGGAAGAATTTGATATGTATGTGCGTAACACCGGCCTAATGGACTTCTTGTCAGATAAGTGCTTCCAACATTACAACCTCACCGATTCCTTTGTACGGAGATTTGAGTACTCAGACCGTCGAGGTATGCAATTTGTTTTGTTTGATCTTTATGATAAGTTGTATCACATGGACCTTGAGGAGTTTAGTGAAGAAGGCAAAATTCTGTATTGGGGCACTTGCACTGAACCACGTAAAGTTGATTGGGTGGAGTTCCTTGCTAGCATTACAGTAGGAGAAACTAGAAGTAGAACACAAGCTACTATAGGGAGCATTCACTTTCCTGCCTAAAATTATTTTGCTCTCTTCATAGGTAGATGTATTAATTGTAAACATGATCATAGCCACCTTTGCGCTTCGGATTTGAGCGTTCTTAAAAGCGCAATCTTGAATGGAAGACAATATTACTTAGGGGCTATTGTCGCACGTCGACTACATAATAATTCTTTAGATGGAGATTTCTTTGGTGGAATTTATGCCACTTGTTTAGCTGACTATCTTGGGGTACCTATAAGAAATGATGATACTCAGTTGCCACCTGCTTTCCTCGATTATGCCGCTATGAAACAATTTCAGTTTCTGGAGAGGAGTGATTTTCCATCCCAATACAGACTAATCTTTGACAGGATCCGTGTTGTCTATATTATGCTCACTGCCCCTACTTTCTTTGACTTTCAGGTAAAACAACGATTTGTCATACTCAAAGAGGAGGCAGAAGAGTATGAGAGAGCAAGGGAGGCTGCTCGTCTCAACGAGGCAGCCTGCCAAGCGGTGGCAGCTGCAATCGAGTTGAACCCCAACTATGTCTTTAGGTATCATCCTGGCCAACTGTGGCCTTAGACCAACTTAGGAAAAAACCTAAGCTTGGAGGAGTACGTATTTCTCACGGACATTAGATTCATGTGCACACACTTATTCCAGTTGTCAGTGTTCATACTTTTCACTGTATAATCCATGTTAGTATATTTTTCTTGCTTCCTTCTTATGTGTTTAATTTTTTTAAACCCAAAACTATTTCCTGTTTCTTTTTGTCTTTTCTTTCTGGTTTATTTTTCTAGTAGTTGTAGTATTAAAAAGAAAACCCAAAAAAAATTCTCGTTCTTCTTTTACTTGTTGGGAGCTTTCCCATGTAAATAGTTTTTCTCATTCTTGTTTTTGCTTCCTTCAGAAAAAGAAAAACTCCAAAAATATTTTAGTGTGTTTCTTTGAAATTATTTTCTCTTTTTTGGGTCGTAAGGAGAAGACCACGATGATAATGTTGAGTGGCTCTCATATGCATTATCGGTGACCTATTAATGAGGCCATATTACCTTGTCTCTCCTTTGAATAATTGTTTTGCAGATTCCTGCTTCGCCCAATGCACGTGCACTCTTATTATTATTTACATCATTCGATCAGGCAAGTGAAAGGCAATAATGACAAAATTTGATGAAGTGATTGAGGTGGAGAAAAGCTGGTACGAACTCGATCTATTTTATTTTCGTAAATATGATTAGCTCATCGGTGTTGATTCAACCTATTATGAATGAAGCATGCTTGCAATGACAATTAGAGTATATAGTTACTCTTGCCATGCTTAATCAGCTAGGAGTTGATAATGGTGTGTCTTGTGTGCCAACATGTATTGAAAATTGTTATGATGCGGTATTATAGGATTGTATCCTCCTTTGAATGATTTGAGTGACTTGAGTTGGCATAAGTTCATCCATATAGTTGAATCAAAATCAACATAGCCTCCACGATATTTATGTTCATGGTGTTTTAGATCCTACTAATGCTTGCATTCAATGTTGATTAACCTCAAGGCATGTTTATGACTGTTGTCGCTCTCTAGTTGGTCGATCCTCAATCTATTTTCTAGCCTTCACTTGTACTTAGCGGGAATACTGCTTGTGCATCCACTTCCATAAACCCAAAGTTGTTCCATATGAGTCCACCATATATACCTATATGCAGTATCTACGTGCCGTTCCATGTAAATTTGCATGTGCCATACTATAAACCTTCAATTAATAATATGGTTTGTATGACCGAATCGCTCATGGATTGACTGGGGGCTGTCAGTATCTACCATGCTAGGTGGGTTATTCTCATGATTAGTGATTATCCCCTTGTCATTCATGATAAAATGGCTGGTAATTGGGAAGCCCGGTCCTACAATCAAAAATCAAAATATAATAAATAAACAAAACTCCCCTAGGCCTTTTGTTGGTATGGATGGCACTCATAAATTCGGCTAGTCATGGAGTGTGTTTGATGGTGGAGGGGGAGCAAAAACTTTACCATTCTGTTTGGGAACCGTCTATAATGTATTTAGCATGGAAGATATTGAGAACTCTTGGTCATTGCGTTGACAACAAAAGTATGACCAAAATTATATTAATCTTTGTTTCAAAAACTTCGAGCTCTGGCACCTCTGCAAACCCCGCTTCCCTCTACGAAGGGCCTATCTATTTAAGTTTATTGTTGACTCAACATCTTCTTATTAAAGCACCAGCTGGAGAGCACCACTCTCATTCATATGCTTTGTTTTTTATTGTTATTGAGTATGAGTGTGCTTGGATCTCTTTTGCCATGAATTACAATGTCCAACCGGTCCTTGATCTTCAGGGGTGCTCTGCCTTTATGTTTTGCGGTCTCGGAAAGGGCTAGCAAGACACCATTTTGTCATATTGTATCATGATTTTTTTGAGAAAATGTTGTCATCCGAGATATCTTATTATTGCTCGCTAGTTGATGATGCCATTGATATGAGTAAATGTGAAACCAAAATGTTATTGTGAGTATGGTTAGTTCATCATCTTTATTGAAAACCTGAACGTTGGCTAGACATATTTGTAACAACAAGGTCAAACAGAGTTTGTAAAAAAATTCTTTGTCACTTTTAGTTTGTCAACTGAATTGCTTGAGGACAATAAATGGGTTAAGCATGGGGGATTTGACACTACAAAAAAAAGACACATCCGTGACATTTTGGTCCGAACGAAACTTTTTTGTGTCATACTTATGACACTTCTATGACAATAATTGTGAGAAAACACGGTATCTTCATAGATGTGGTGGGGTCCTACTTCTATGACAAAAAATCATGCCAGCAAATGGGCTTTTCGTCCTGGGCGGGTCGGAGACACAGCTGCATGACAATCTTTTGTCCATCCATGACAGAAAAAACCATGGTAAAAGCGAGGGCGAGGAAAATATCGGAGTGTTCCCTGTTACGGTGGGTGGTCGGGGCCGAGCGATGCGTGTTTCTATCATACACGCACGCGCGTGGGTGCGAGGAGTTGGGCTCTAACTGAACCCGATCCATGCATTGGGCTCTAACTGAACCCGAGCGATTGCACTGCTGGCTACGCGTTACTGAAGCCGAGCGATCAATCGATGGTTCTTAGCTGAAACCGATCGAGTGATTCCTTCGCTACTGCTGCTAACTGAAGGTGATCGATGCTGCCTCTGCATGAACAGTGAGCGTTGCTGGGGGGGGTTGGATGAACAGTTCCCGGTGGGGGTGGCTGAACAGGACCTCGTGGAGTTGCCTCTCCATGAACAGGACCCCGTTCGATCGAGCCGGTTGGGGCTGCATGAACAGGACCCCGTGGAGGGCTGCATGAATAGGACCACCCGTGGAGGGTTGCATGAACAGTAGACGGTGGAGGGCTGGATGAACAGTAGCCTATGGAGGGGTGGTTGAACAGGAGCTCGTGGAGAGGGCTGGTTGAACAGTAGCCGGTGGAGTAGCGCGCGGTGGAGGCCGAACAATCGCAGGTGGAGGCTGGAGGAGGTCGACAGTGGATGAACTGTAGCCCGTGGAGGCTGGAGGGGGTCGATGGTGGTGATGAACAGTATCCCGTGGAGTCATGTTTTGTGGTACGCCACACTCCTCCCGATGAACAGGTCCCCCGTTTCGACCATAGCGCTCCAACACAAGTCTGTTTCCTCCGTTTTGCGGTACGCCACACCCCTCCCGATGAACATGACCCCGTTAAAGACCGTAGCGCTCCAACACAAGTCCGTTTCCTCCGTTTTGCGGTACGCCACACCCCTCCCGATCAACAGGACCCCTGTTTCGACCGTAGGTGGTCCATTTCCTCTGTTTTGCGGTACGCCAGACCCCTCCCGATGAATAGGATCCCATTTAGAATGTGGCCAGTCGAACACTAGGCCGTTTCCTCCGTTCTGCGGTATGCCAGGCCTCGTTTCCATCGGCTGTTCTGTCCAAGCCCTCACGATGAACACGATGACACATTCCGTTCCGACCCAGCCGGTTGGCTCCCCATCAACACGACGACGATGCTGTTTCTCGGTTCCGACCCAGCCATGTACATGAGCCCTGGCCGTACGTATGTGCGAGTAGGCGTTCGAGACCCTGCCCATGTGTACATACCTGGCCGTATTTTCTTTCTTGCACACTTGCTACTTTACGTACGTGTACATGCTACGTGTGCGCCTCTACTACGCCACATGCGCGCCTCTACATCGACCAGTATGTACGTACACGTTCGCGACCAGAATGACAACACTATGTATGCTTTGACCAGGTGGCTCCTGACTGTCAGGCACTTCCTTGCGTGCGAAGATGTAGCTGGTGGGTCCCAGTAGTCAGGGGGCGAATCGTTTTTTTTCGGACGCACTTCCTTGCGTGCGAAGATGTAGCTGGTGGGTCCCAGCAGTCAGGGGGGCGAATCGTTTTTTTTTGCCCGGACGCACTTTCTTGCATGCGAAGATGTAGCTGGTAGGTCCCAGTAGTCAGGGGGAAACCTTTTTTTCATGAAATACGGTGGCCCGTACGGTGGGTCCCTGCTGTTAGGTGGAGAAATAATTATTTTGCACTTAATAGGAAGGCACCTCCTTGCTGCGGCCGTGGACCCAGCTGTCAGCCTCTCCACGTACAGTCCACGTCCGATGAAGCCGTTCCTTGACCATGTTGACCACGCCACGCCAAGAGCACCAGAGCGGTGGACAACGACGAGGCCTAGGAAGGGGACGATGCAGAGACGGGGAAGACGCGGCAGTGGATGCCCACGGGTAGAGGAGTACGAGGGTTCACTGGTTCGCTGCGGTGTGAGGCTGCCGTCGCCGAAGAATAACAGGGGGTGTGGGTGAGTAGAGGGATGGCCTGGCCAGCGGTGGGAATAGTAGGGGCGGTGAGGCCTCCGCGGCAGCACAGCCGGCCACGGGAGGCAGGAGCATGTGGCACGACCGATGCTGCTTTGGGCGGCTGGAGCAACAAGACCAGAGGTTGAAGAAGCACTATGGCCGTTGGATGGACATCGTACGGTCATTGGAGCTAGAATCGTTCATATTGACTAAGTTGACAAACCACACTGTCCCTGTCAATTTAGTAGGCCCACAAGTCAGCCTCCCACCAAGGTGGGTCACAACCAGCAGGGGGAGTATTCATTTTTTTGTGCGTAATAAGGAGGCACTTCCGGTGGGTCCGAGCTCACA
>LR738715.1:360001086-360021815 GCA_902687465.1 Secale cereale
CCCCATTCATACTCCATGGGCACGAAAACTACCTCTCCACCAGCTGCGAAACCCCGGCGTCCTCCGTCCGCCACCCCATTCCACCCATCAACTGTCGACCTCCTCCATCACGCCGGAGACGATACCCCGACGTCGTCGTCCACCGCAACCTCAACTGCACCCTCCACGGCTAGTAGTTGAAGCCGAGGCCGAGCCATCCGTACCCGAGCCAGTTCAACAACGCCGTCCTGCGTCTCATCGCTGCCGCTCCAACTTCACCACCCTCCAATGCACCGGAGATGTTCATGCTATGCCGTCCTTTGCCTCCTCGGATCTACTTCCCCTCCGCTGACATACGGCCACAACAACACAGTCAAAAATTTGGCCATGGGTTCGTACAAGCCTGCACCCTCCTCCAGAACATCGGTTTCCTCAGAAGAAAGAAGAAGATCGGCGCGACATGTAGAGGCGACCACACCAGCAACCGAAAATGGTACTCCTCTTCCCTTATTTGTGCAAATCTTACGTGTTTGCTTGCACGCTATTGATTCCACAGAAGGCACTAGTTGACCGCTTCTTCTTGATACTAGATGTTCCTAGTAACTCACGATGCACAAGGTTTCTCCTCATATACTATTTCACCTTAGCTAGAGGTACATCGCCCCCCTGAATTTCAATTCCTGGTCAGTTGATTCCCAATTAACAGAAGCATTCCCCGACATAACAGGTGCTAGTCCTCCTATTATGTCGTGGAAGCAGTGCCTCGATGTTTATCTTAGGGGCGTGTGGGGCCTAGAGCTACTGGCGCCCGATCTGGAGGTTGGCTGGGATTAAAGGGATGGCCTGGGGGCGCTGACAATCACGACGGTGGTGTGAGGTCGAGGGGAGGGCGTGGCAGCGGAGGCAGGGGTCTGGGCCGGTGGTCGCTGGCGGTTCGAGAAAGATCGTCAAAAGTGACTGGCGGGAGGTAGACGATGGCCATCTGCCCGTTCCTTATAGATGGACGGTTCATTAAAAAACGTGACTGACCTATTTATTTTCAGTGGACCGTTATATTGATATGACCACATGTGGTGGTGTGCTGGAGGAGTACCTGCATTTCCTATGCTCATATATTAAAAAATCATACAGAGTAGAATCTAATTTTGTTTGCCATGCAATGTTGTAGAGCTATCATATGTCTCCTGTCATTTATTTTTCAGCCACCTGCTATTTGCTACTTTTACAGTGCACTAGTTCTACACACACTTCACTCATACTATCACTATTGTGTTTTTATGCAAGGGTATTTCAGACTCTGCTGCTATGAGAGAAGCAAAAAAGAAAAGAGAGAAGTCGCTCCAGCGTGCTTGCCAGTTATGCCATACACGTTTCAGCCTTATAATGGGTACAGTGTCAGCAGATGGAGACGGTAAACGTAGCTCTGAAGTTGATGACCTCGCTCGCAATGAACCACCATCCCAGGTGCTAGCTTTAACTTTGCGGTGTCATATGTGGTTGCATGTTCCATATGGTTTCTAGCTTGTATTCGGAAGGCCGAAGTCCCTCTTTATTAAGATAAGGAAAGATATTTTTTACATGAACCACCATCCCGTGAGCACCAGAAGACAAATAGCTAGTCAGGGCAATGGTCGAGCAAGTGACAAGCCCAGCAAAGAGAGGAAATCACCTGGAAGCCAACTAAAAATCCGCGATGATGGCAAAGTAGCCCGCCTCCCACGAGGCTCTCAGGTCCTAGATGATCATGCTCACCACTCCAGCCAGATGTCTAGCTTGTATTGCTTCCAATTTGGTTAAATTGCATCTGCTTAGCTTACACATTATACCTTTAAATATGACATGCCTTTATGTTTTTGGTACATACTAGTACATCTGTGTATTAACCATGTTCTTACATCAAACTAATGTCCTTATGTATCCCTCATCAATCACTTATGATGAGGCAGTCAGGCATGTCGATTACTCCTCATTTAAAGAATGCAGTGTCAGCCTCCCGACGTGATTCTCAAGAAACAGCAAGGCTAGATGAAGATAGTGAATGTAGCTCTGTAGTTGATTACCGCACTTCCCCTACACCAGCATCGCATGTGCTTTCTCTAACTTGGCAGCGTGATATGTGGTTGCATGTTGCATATGGTGTCTAGATTGTAATTTTTCCAATCTGGTTAAACTGCATGTGCTATTATGCTTAGCTTATACATTATACCTGTTAATGTGACATGCCTTCCTGTATTTAGTTCATAGTACATCTGTCTATTAAGCATGTCCTCACATAAAACTATTGTTTTTTTG
Organism: Secale cereale; assembly: GCA_902687465.1. NCBI lineage: Eukaryota > Viridiplantae > Streptophyta > Magnoliopsida > Poales > Poaceae > Secale > Secale cereale. The sequence continues at coordinate 360,003,358 of LR738715.1, forward strand.
TATCCCGCATAAATTTATATGACAAGACACCTTCAGTATATGCAGTGTGATATTAGTTGCATCTTTGATATGATTTATAGCATGCGCTGCTTCTAAATTATTGAAATGCCATTTATGATGGGACACTTTTAACTTGTCAGAGTCGTATTGGTTGCATCTTTCACGTGGTGTCTAGCTTGCATTGCTTCTTATTTGGTGAAATGGTTTCTGCTTAGTTTACACAAACAGTTGTGAATATGCCATGTCGTCCTGTTTTTTGTATTATTCCATCCTGGAATCATGTGTTTGCCTTACATCAAAGTAGTGATTGTTAGTATCATGCACGAATGAGTTCTGAACAGTGAATTTTATTGCTTTTTCTTGTCGGTTTTACTTGACAATTCAAAATCAGTAAAGCGGAAGGAAGTTAGCAAGGCAGCGGATGAAGGTGCTCCTTCCAAATGGAGGGCCTCTACAGATTCTACTCCTCCATCCCCCCAAGATGATTTCCAAGACAACACATGCATAGACACTCAACATAGTTGTGTTGGTGATAAGCACGTCTCCCCTAGTGCACCATCAGAGGTGCTCCCTCTAACTTGGCACTATTATATGTGGTTGCATGTTATGTGTGATGTCTAGCTTGTATTGCTTCTAATTTTATTGAATTCCATCTTTTTACTTTACACATTATACTTGTGACTAAGACACATGTTCCTGTTTCTAGAACATACAATATCTGTCTATCACACCATGTTCTTACATCAAAGTACATTTGTTCTGAAGAACTAAATTGATATTAGTTTTTCTTGTCGGCTTGACTTAACATGGCACAGAGCAAGAGGAAGCAAGATAGAACGATAGGGAAATGGAAGCGGAACAATCTTGCTGATTCTGCTGGTACTGATGGTGCAATATAAGGTCAAAGTCCAACAGAAAATTGAACCGACAAGGTATCCCGTGCTACACGAGCTGCAGAACAAGCCAAACAGAAACAAATAGCTGCCTCCAAACAAGCAGAGACAACCCTAGTTGTTGCAACACCTTCCACAGTACCACCAGCTGCACGATTTACTCGTCGGTCAACTCAGCTAGCAGCATCTTCCCAAGCTCCCTTGCCACCTGACACTACTTCCGAAGCACTCTTAACACAAGATGAGTTGGCAAGATCAGATGAACTTTGTGAGCTTCAACAACAAGGTAGTTGCTCGAGTCAAGTTACAGTTGCATGCTTCTTTATATGTAGTCTAACAGTCTGATGTACACTAACACTTCCTATGTTTGTTGTTGGACTAGCACCTAGGCGCAAAAGGAAACAAACATTAGGGATAATGCTTGATAGGTTAACTAATTCTAGAGGAGGAAGAATGGAGATCCGTTTTGAGGCAGGTTTAAAAACGCCACAAGATGCTACAGAGTTGGCCAAGTTAGTATCAGAGGTAGCGGTTGCTATTAGGTGTCATGTACATATCCTCCCAACATGGATTCAGTACAGGAATGACAAAGACGAAACACAGTTCAACACCTTCCTCCACCATTTATCTGTAAGTATGGTTATGTATGGAAACTAGTAATATTGTCTTGCTCTGTCCAATACTTTCTAGGTTGCTGATAATGAGACTCCCATAATTTTCAACAGATGAGGTTCAAGTTGGATAGCCACGATGATGCAACCAGAAAAGCTTGCACCCATGTTTTCATGTCTGCTCTACGACAGTATCGGTATAACTTGAGGAAACTCACTTTGAAGGCAAGGCTAATAGTGAACTTTCCCAAACATCTCCAGTGGAAAATATATCTGATGAAGACTGGAGAGGCCTTGTTAAACACTGGTCCGATCCAGAGTATCAGGTACACTATATATATGTGATCAGATCACATGTTGAAGTCCTATTTACGCATGTGCCACACAAATCTATCTTCTTGTAGGTGAACTGTTCAAAGAACAAGACCAACCTTACGATAGTGAAATTCCAACAGACGACAGGATCTCGTAGCTATATTGCACACTGCGAGGCTCTTGTAATTAGCTGTTGTTTCACTCTTTTCACTGTACCATATTATCAGATCTATATTGACTTGTTCCAAATGCAGAGGAAAGCCCGCAAGGACCAAAAAGAAGGGCATGACTACACCAGTCAAAGCCGTTGTTGTATGTCCTTAATCCTCATGCCTTTTAACTACTACTAACTCTGAATTATGCCTTGAACTGCATGGTTTGCAGCCAATGTATATTACTCTTTTCAATTTTATACACAATTGTCTTAGCGTATCATTGCACCTTACAAGGTTTAAAACAGAGGAATGATGTTTCTTTGATCTTGACCTGTAATCTAGTTCTGTGCTGGACTTGCCCACACAACGTTACAATTGCCTGTCTGTCTGTTCTCAGTTGTTTTGTGATATGAATGATGTCATACTATGCTTACCGTATTATAAACTTCGTCTCTTTATCCTTAGCCCTCAGTACAATGTGAAGAAATAGACAATACATTAGCGACGGTACATGGTCATATGTTTGGAACCTGGTTTTATTGTGTACGTTGCAATAAAATACAACTATTATTTTACATGGGTTCACCAGAATAAGTTCTGTATATAGACCAAAGCTATTTTATTTGGTTTTGCTGTCTCCTTAATATCTTCTATTCTGGTACTACTAATGTATAACCTCAACTTTTCAGCGAGCTATGGAAAAAATGGTGGAACCGCCACCTTCTGAAGGTGGCGAGGAAACTATAACCGCAATGTCAGCTCTTGCTGTAGTGGGTCAGTACCTGTCCACTAACAGTGCCAAAAGCACGTTCCTGCGTAATACTGGCTTGGTTGTTAAGGCAATCTCGTCCAAACTGCCTCATGATCAAGATATGCAAGCTCAAAACAATGTTGTATCTGCGCTCCAGACACAAGTCCATTCCCTAATAGAGACCCTTTGTGAAACAAGGAGAGACATTGTTCGATGTTGTCAACATATGCATGGTTTTGAAACCAGACTATCAGACATTTGCTATGTTATTCAGGAGCCTAGGAGAACTGAAGGCGAAGGTTATGGTGCTCCATCGGACAATACAGCATGAAAACGTAACAGTTAGGTCAAATGAACTAGGCTTCTGAACTTCTAGTGGTGCATCTGCTAGACTGTTAACTTTTATGCCAACTTTCCTTTTGTTTTATAGTTGTAATTTGTTTTGGTGCGATACAAAATTTGTTCTTAACGTGCAGCCACCGGCTGAAGAAAACAACAAGCCATTTTTGTATAGTGTAGGGTGTTCCCTATAATTGCACTGGTGGCGAACTTTGATGCCCACCGGCTGTAGTCAACATGGGCCTCCTACGGGCCGTAGAAACAATGGGCCTTCTAAGGGCCATAGAAACAATGGGCCTTCTAAGGGCCGTAGAAACAATGGGCCTTCTTTCTTTCAAAAAAAACAATGGGCCTTCCATGTGGTGTAGAAACAATGGGCCTTATACGGGCTCTAGACACAATGGGCCTTCTATGGGCCGTATCATCAATGGGCCTTCTACGGGCCGTATGATCGGTTGGCCAAACATAGGCCAATCGCAGACCACAATATGGCCGTAAATGGTATAGGGTTGAAATTGTCCGTTCATGGGCCAACCATAATGGGCCGTCGTTAATCGGCCATATTTTGATGACGCTATGAAAACGGCCCAACGTATTAACGGGCCACAAACGGGCCGACTGTAACCACGGGCTGAATTTGGCCCACAAGCAGAAAATAACATTAATGGGCCGTAAGTAAATGAATGTGGCAATGAGCCCAAGAATAAATGGGCCCCGAGAAGGCCGAAAGATAACATGGGCTCGAATCGGCCCAACGGAATAATGGGCCGTTAATGGGTATAAAGTGATACACTGTTAATTACGGGCTAGTTTCACCACGTGCCGTTAATGGGTATAAAGTGATACACTGTTCATTACGGGCCAGTTTTACCACGGGTCGTTAATGGGCCGAGAGTAATAAGGGCCTCATATGGGCCGAAAGATGGCATGGGCCATACATGGGCCGGAAGTTAAAACGGGCTGGATTTATATTGGACGGTCCAGATGACGTTACTGGGCCTAATTCGGATAGGCCGTAAACGGGCCCTGGGTTAGCGGGTTGTACATGGGCTATACGTGAACAGGTCGTTAACAGGATTGCCGTGGGCCGGTCCGCCACCTTTTGACCAAGTCAAACGGGCCAGCCTTTTCACACGAATGGGCCTTTGTTGGGCTGTACCATGTGTCGGCGTATCATAGGCGCTTTGGGTCCAATAAGTGGATGACATATGTTCCAACGGCAAGCCGACACGTGTTTCCTCCAGCCAATGATGATTTTACACGTGGAAAATCCCCATTGGTCGGGGCTGTTAACGGGTTATCGGATCCAAAACCGGACCCGATAGCTTAATGGTGTTCCGTTACGGTGGATGCTACGTGTCGGTCACCCTTGACGAAAGCATTTCTGTGACGCGCGATTTATCATCATGGAAGTGGACACTTCCGTGATGATAATTTTGGTAATGTCATGGAACACTTCTACAACAGCACGGGTATGACTATCTTGATTCTGTCATAAAATCATCATGGATGTACATCCATGACAGAAAACGTGACCTATTGTGACAAACACGTATCATCACGGAAGTGTATTTTTTTGTAGTGTGATACGTCTCCATCATATCTAGTTTTCCAAACTCCTTTGCCCTTGTTTTGGACTCTAGTTTGCATGATTTGAATGGAACTAACACGGACTGACGTTGTTTTTAGCATAATTGCCATGGTGTTATTTTCGTGCAGAAATCAAAGTTCTCGGATTGACCTGATGAAAGTGCAACTATTCCCCGGGTGGTTCTGATAATTAATAACAACATATAGCTCATTGACCTAATATCCTTTCAAGATAAATATTTCAGGAAGTTCAATTGTTGGCATTGCATGGATTAGAGATGTGGACCCCTCAAAAAGCTAAGGACAAAGACTGGCAAAACCTCAAGACTCTACATTTACATTTTAGTGTTCCAAGATCACATTGAGTCCATAGGAAAAGACAATACTATTAATGGTCTACTTGCTCAAATGCTTAGTAATATGCTCCAAATCCCTCAACCACTTTCTCATTTCCACATATGTCCCAAACCTAAAAGTCAAACTCGGCCCCACCGATTTGATTTATCCAGCGCCATAGAGTTCACTTGACATAACCACTGCCACAAACCCTAATCAGTTTGGTCTCATAGATAGGGATTTCGGTCACACCGACATGGGATTTGCAACTCTCTGTTTCCCCTTCGTAATGTTTTGGTCTATCCGAGATGAGCGAATCGGTCCCACCGAGTTGACAATGGAAACTCTCTGTTTACTTTTCGTAACGTTTCGGTCTCACCGAAATGAGCATTCGATCTCAACGAGTTTGCCTGGCCAAGTCTCTGTTTGATCATTACTGAAATCGGTCCCACCGAGATGAGGTTTTCCCTAACCCTAACACGTCGGTCTAACCGATTTGATAGTATCGGTCCCACCGCAATGTCTAACATTCACGTTTTGAACTACTTTGGTCTGACCGAGTTCATTTATTCGGTCTGACCGAGTCTAGTCAAATGTGTGTAACGACTAGATTTTGTGTGGAGGCTATATATACCCCTCCACCCCTCCTCCATCAGTGATAGAGACATCAAAACGTGTCTACACTTCCACTATTCATTTTCTGAGAGAGAACAACCTGCTCATGTGTTGAGACCAAGATATTCCAATCCAACCATAAGAATCTTGATCTCTAGCCTTCCCCAAGTTGCTTTCCACTGAAATCATCTTTCCACCATATCCAAATCTGTGAGAGATATTTGAGTGTTGGGAAGACTATCATTTGAAGCACAAGAGCAAGGAGGTCATCATCAACACACCATTTATTACCTTTTGGAGAGTGGTGTCTCCTAGATTGATTACGTGTCACTTGGGAGCCTCCGACAAGATTGTGGAGTTGAACCAAGGAGTTTGTAAGGGAAAGGAGATCGCCTACTTCGTGAAGATCTACCCTAGTGAGGCAAGTCCTTCGTGGGCGATGGACATGGTGGGATAGACAAGTTTGCTTCTTCGTGGACCCTTCGTGGGTGGAGCCCTTCGTGGACTCGTGCAGCCGTTACCCTTCGTGGGTTGAAGTCTCCATCTACTTGGATGTACGATAGCACCACCTATCGGAACCATGCCAAAAAAATCCATGTCTCCAATTGCATTTGCCCTCTCCAACCCCTCCCTTTAACTTCATATGCAATGATTTAATTTCCATTGCCACAACTCTAAAATTGCATGTGTAGGAAGATTGCTTGACTCGTGCTAAATTGCTAAAAACTATCAAAACTTAAAATTGGGGAAAGGCTAAGCTTTTATTTGGTCAAGTAGTCTAATCACCCCCCTCCAGACATAGTTTCGATCCTACAAGCTATCTGAGATTTGGTCTCTATTTGCCTTTGATTTCCATACCTTTGGTGCTCATAGCCTTGGTTTCACAACCTAGGAGAGTATGGCGTCTAGCGAGGTAAGTTACCACCATAGAGGTCCTTACTTTGATGGTACTAATTTTGCTAGTTGGAAGCATAAGATGAAAATGCATATTCTTGGACATAACCCCGCCGTTTAGGATATTGTGTGTATTGGTTTGCAAGGTGAATTCTTCGATTGGAAGGAACCAACTCGTGAAGCTATCGTTGAAGAATTGAAATGTTGCAATACAACGCTCAATCTTGCGCTCCTCTTCAATGGATTGTATCCCGAAGAATTCAACAAAAACAGCCGTCTCGAGAATGCAAAAAAAAATTGGGATACTTTGATTGATATGCACGAAGATACCGACTCCATCAAGGAATCCAAGTTGGATGTGCTTCAAATTCAACTTGACAAGTTCAAAATGAAGGATGGTGAAGGTGTCTCTGAAATGTTCTCTAGGCTTGCTCACATAAAAAAATGAGATTGATGGCTTAGGAAGCGAAGAAATGACCGATAGATTCATCATCAAGAAAATCCAAAGAGCCTTGGATGTAAGATATGACACTGTGTGCACATTGATCCAAATGATGCCCAGTTACAAAGATCTCAAGCCAACAGAAGTCATTGGTAGAATTGTTGCTCATGAGATGTCACTTAAGGATAAAGAAGAGCTTCACGACAAGTCTAGTGGCAATTACAAAGCTTCATGTGATGCTCCTACATCATCAAGTGAGAAAAAAGTCTTTAATGAAGAATTGAGCTTAATGGTGAACTTCAACAAGTTCTACAAGAGTATAAGCAAAGAGAGAAGTTCCAAGTCAAGGACCTATAGTGACGAAAGATCTTCTAGTCATGAGTGCAATTGCTACGATTGTGGAAGACCCAAACACTACTCAAATGATTGTACGGCTCCTCACAAGAAAAGAGAAGATTCACCCAAAAGGAGAAGTAGAAGAGAAGAATCACCACCAAGAGAGAGAAGGAGTAGAGATGATCGTTATGAACGTAGACCCTATCGTAGAAGCAAGGATTCGGAAAGGAAGGACAAATTATCAAGGAGATATACAAGACGAAGAGATCAAGCTCATGTTGGTGAATTGGTATCCGGTTCCGACTCCGATAACTACTCCGAGAGAAGCTATCACTCCAACTAAGCAGATACTCAAGATGAAGGTGTTGCCAGAATTTCTCTTATTTCATCCAACTCCTACGACATAGTTGGCTCACCAATTGAAGGAATTGGAAGATGCTTCAGGGCTAAAGGCCCTATGGTATCACACCCAAAATATCTTGATTTCAATAGTGATGAAGATGATTTGCTAGGAGATGATGATTTACTTGTTGGTAGCAATAGTGATGAAAACTATGATGAAATTGCTATTAATCACGCTAATCAATATAAAACAAATAACAATGATAAGGAGAGGATTGAGCGTCTAACTAAAGAATTAAACACTCTGAAGTTAGCTCATGAAACTACCATAGAGGATCACCGAGGACTTTTGATGAGTCATGACAAGCTATCATTTGAAAAGGTAAATCTAGAGAAATAACATGAGTTCTTAAAAGCAATCAATGATGATCTCCGTAAGAAAAGTTCTTCTTACATTGCCAAGCGTTTACTCTTGTCTACCTATATGCCACAAGTAAAATATAGCAATAAGAATAAGAAAGATTCTTCCTCTAGTAGTAACAATAAGCATGCTAAATCCAATGTTGTTCTTCTAGTAGTTCTCTTGACTCCACTAATGATTCTCTTAGCCAAGTTACACTTGAGCAAGAAAATAGCTTATTAAAGGGAATTATAGAGAAAGGTGTTTATAAAAGCCTTGCCGGGAGTAACCAGTTCGAGGAAATTGTACACAAGCAAGGAAGGAACCGGAAGAATCAAGGTGTTGGTTTTGAACGAAAGTTCAATGCCAATGGAGTTGAGTGGGAAGAAGATCAATACCCCAAGATAAAGTTTGCTCCTCAACAAGAGAAGTATGATTCTACTTCCTTGAAGGGGACAAAAGCCCAAGATGATCTTCCACCACAAGACCACAAGCTAAAAGGCAAGGACAAGCTCCAAGAAGAGATTGGTGCATTTGAAGAAGCTCCTAAGGCCTTGGTCAATTGGGTTCCCAAGACTACGTCAAGTTCTACTTCATCAAGTACATCAACAACTACAAGGATTCCCATCAAGATGATGTGGATCCCTAAGAAGAAGAACTAGAGTGTTCTTGAGCGTGACTCCACCAACATACTTCACTCTTATTCATATTGGAAAGGACAAGTGCAATGAACTTTCACATCTTGCACTAGTTCAAGGAGTCACAAACCCTCTTGTTGGTAAGACAAGGGACAAGGTAACCTAATTCTTTCATGGACATCATCTTGTGTGCAATTCACTCTATGTCCATGGATATCTTTTGTATTTTCCTTGTGGGACTAACTCATGTAGGTATTGAAAGTGAAACTCACTCCAATGGATCGCTCCAAATGATCTACATCAACATTGAGCATCTACATCATCAACACCTACATGAAGTCATCATCGACAAGACCCAAGTTTAGTTCATCCCTCTTAGGGGGGATGTCACATCTAGGGGGGGTTTTACTCTAAGAATTGAGCTAAAGCAACTTTAATGATGTGAACACAACAATGCTTTATGTAAAAGTGGTAACCCCACTTGTGCTTAAACGATGAGTATGACCTATGATCAAATGTTCTCATTTGACTCCTAAGTCAACATACTCATATATAGATGACCTAGTCATTGCCAATTGATTGATAGATGCTAGAATGTTTGTGCATGCTTTGCCACATATTTCATTCGCTATCTTATTGTGTGAGCATGTTGAGTGCATATTTTTCTCATTCGAGGACATCCATTTGTTGCTTTAATTGTTTGGTTTTCTTCATTTGCCAAATGGATGGACAAGAATGCCTAAGAACCCCCTCAAGCTATCTATGCTTTTCTTGTCTCATACTCTATTCATGGTACATCACAAAGTTTGATCAAGTCAGATTCGAACCACTATGAGTGAGGAGCACTCGGAGTCACTGATTCGTCATAGACCTAAAATTCCAAAACCTCTTAGTGCATTTCGGTCTGACCGATTCTTTCCCTTCGGTCACACTGAGGTCATTAAGTTGATCTAGGTTTTCAATCTTAGTGCAACCGATTAGAACAATTCGGTCTCATCGAGTTACAGTAACTTCTAGCAGTTGTGTATCTCGGTGCCATCGAGTCATTCCACTCGGTCACATCGACTGGGTATGGATATATATACCCATGGGCCAAACCTTGGAAAGTTTTCCGAATCTCTTCGCCCGTGCCTATCCAGCTCTGCCGACTCGAGGTGTTTGGATCATCCTCTCGTCGCCCGTGATCTCCTACTGCTTGTCTCCGCCGCCGTTGTCGTTGTAGAGAACTCATCGCCGAGTTAGGGTATGAGTTCAACCCTTTGTGTTTTCCTCAGTCTGATTCTAAGCACAAAGTCAATGACATGATTCTTTCCATGTACGAGATCATCCTATCCAGCAAACACTACATATAGATTAGTTTTGATTCAGCGTTTTAGGGTTAGGTTTCCGTCAAACTCATCTTGAACCGACCAAGTTATAGAAATCGGTCTCACCTATTTGGCTTAGGCCATTTCACTTGTAATGTTCGATCTGATCGAAACTTACAAATTGGTGTGACCAAGTTCAACTGTTAGTGAAACCCTAGCAATCTCTGAGTCACCGAATTGTGTCTCGGTCTGACCGATTTCACTTGTTTAGACTCTCAAAGTTGCTTCTGTGTCACCGAGTTTAACAAATCGGTATCTCCAAAATGCTTTCTGTAGAAACCTAAAACTAAGTTTTTGACTCAACTAGTTTGCAAAACTCTGCACTTTGTGATTCTCATCCACTCTATCTCAACTATATCTATAAACATGGCCAGCTTCGAGTTTCAGAGATGTCTGAGGGCAGTGATAGTCAGAACAGATCAGAGGAGCAGACACAACTGAGTGAGGGCACTAGTCCCTCCAACAACAGCTACTATGAGAGCAGCAGAAGAAGTCCCAACAATGTGCCAAAGGTTGCTACCAAGACAAGGAAGAAGAGCACTTCTGATAGTGAGGATGAAGTTTTTGTGGCTGAAGAGGTCACTTCAAAGAAGAAGGTTGTCAACAAGGAATATGGCACTGCAACTGCAACCAAGCTTGGGTTGCAAAAGAAAGCTCCTGCCAAGCGAATGCCTACGTCAAAAGCAAGATCCTCCACTCAAGAAACCATGGTATTTACTCTTGAAACAAGAGATGATGAGCCAGCAGGATCTAAGAAGAGAGTTAGGAAGACCATAGCCAGAGTGGTTGGCAAGCCATTTATGAGAGATGATGATGATGCTAATGATGATGTTGATGAGCCTGTTGCACCTGCAGCAAAGACTCCGAAGATGATGGGGGGTGCCATCAAATCCAGGGCTGCTCCATCTAAACCCAAAGCTGCCCCCAAAGCTTCTGCACCCAAGAGATCCACAAGAGACATTCCAGTAGCTAAAAAGAACAAGGCCCCAGTGCCAGATGTTCCAGAGGAAGAGGAAGATCAAGATCAAGAACCCTCGGATGATGATGGGTCCATGATGCTCAGAAAACTTTAGCCAAAAATTCCAGATCATAATGATGCCCATCTTGTTGCTGAAAACATGAAATTGAGAAAGGATGCAGGTCTAAGACGATGGAGACAGACTAATCCATATGCTATCAGAAGAAATACTGATGTGGACTATATATTTCACACCAAGGAATAGCAGGATTTCTATGAGACAATCCTGTTGGACAAGAAGCCCATTGTTTGTGACATGAAGTGGGTGGACTGGAAATACATTGAAAAACATGCTGATTTCTTTCCAGGTGTGCATGAAAGCTTCAGGCAGAATGAAGTTGAAAAGTTTGTGGGAAAGAAACTGACTAGATGGAATGATGAGATGATCATGCAATTCTACTCCACTACTCATTTTTATCCAGATGGTAGAATTGTTTGGATGACTAAAGGAACCAGGTACCAATCAATTGTTGATGAATGGGCAAGTTTTATCAATGCCCCCAAGGAGGATGAAAATGACACAGATATGTATGCCAAGCCCAGGATGGATCGTTACTCTATGGCAAATACGTACAAGCCAATTCCTGACGCGGATTTGCAGACTCACAAGTTTGGCTCCATATATCATCTGTTGTCTAGTCTGACCACCATCAACACTATACCGAGGCACACTTTGTTGCCCAAGTCAGGAGATCATAGAATGATCTGAGGTCACTCCATCAACTTGCTCTATATGTATGATGTTCCTGATAAGTTCAAGGTCATGAGTCTGATTGTAGAGACAATCAAGAGGATGGTAGCAGACCAGAAAAGGTCTTGTGGATATGCCCCTCACATTCAGATGCTTATCGAGAAAGGGACATATCTGCTTGACAATAGGCATCTACCTCTTAAGCCAGAATTTGAGGATAATGAAGTTGTCATGGATGCATCCCATCCTACTTCAGTTGAAATCCAAGAGAAGATTGCTCAAGCAAAGGCAGCAAAGCAAGCAAGTGCTTCTAGAGCTCCTAAGACCAAGCAAGATCAGCTTAGTTATCTGCTTGAGGCCACTTTGAGGATTGAGAAGAGTTTGGCCAACTTGACTCAGAATCAAGCAAGCCTTGAAAGGATCACTGAGACAATGTTCTATGATCTAGATGTGAAGGTCACAGAGATCCATCCTACTGTGGAGAAGCTCAAGGAAGATTATGAGGATAGAGATACGACAGATGCTTTTCAGAGAGTCCCAAGAGGACCAAGATCTTCAACTTTGCCAGTTGCCGAGCCCAGACCTACACTTTTAGCTCTTGTAGTCACTGCTACAGTTGTTCCTCCAGCTTCAACACCACCAGCTCCACAGACTTCATCAGAAGTGTTTGCAGATGCTCTTATCTCCACACCATCTACGTACACCGGAACCACCAGCGAGAAGACTTCTTCTGCATCTCCCAGAGATCGTGCCTAGAGTGCCGTATTGCACTATGCATTTTCGAGCATTTTGGTAACCTGTTGCCAAAGGGGGAGAAAGTGTATAGATCATTAGGCTTTGAGAGAGTGTCATGCTTTTATTTGTTGGGTTTTTCTTTCTACTTCCTTTGATCATTTGGTTATCACAACAATTTGCTTATGTGTGTGAGATACTTTTGTGCTTGATCATATCATACTATGCTTAATGTGTGCTTATTTGATTGTGTATGATCATTCACTTGTTATTTTGGTGATGAGTGCTTATTTCTTAAATCATATCATTTTTTAGCGCTCCACCAAGATGTATGTGACATGGAAGAGTAACCCATGATCCTAATTGATTGTGCATTTGCATTCGAAAGCAAATCTTAAATAATGCACAAATTTAGGGGGAGCTCTTGCTTATCACATACTTCTCAAAGCGACGATAAAATTCATTCTTTTTATCTTTTTTTCGAAGCTTTGATCTATATGTTGTTATCAAATACCAAAGAGGGGGGAGGTTGAAAGTGCACCTATTCCCCGGGTGGTTTTGATAATTAATAACAACATATAGCTCATTGAACTAATATCCTTTCAAGATAATTATTTCAGGAAGTGCAATGGTTGGCATAGCATGGATTATAGATGTGGACCTTTCAAAAATCTAAGGACAAAGATTGTCAAAAGCTCAAGACTCTACATTTTCATTTTGGTGATCCAAGATCGCATCGAGTCCATAGGAAAAGCCAATACTATTAAAAGCGGATGAGGTGTTGCTTAATGGTCTATTTTCTCAAATGCTTAGTAATATGCTCCAAATCCCTCAACCACTTTGTCATTTCCTCATATGTCCCAAACCTAAAAGTCAAACTCGGCCCCACAGATTTGATCTATCCGGCGCCACCGAGTTCACTTGACATAGCCACTGCTACAAACCCTAATCAGTTTGGTCTCACTGATAGGGATTTTGGTCTCACCGAGATGGGATTGCCAACTCTCTGTTTCCCCTTCGTAACGTTTCGATCTAACCGAGATAAGCGAATCGGTCCAACCGAGTTGACAATGCAAACTCTCTGTTTACTTTTCATAACGTTTCGGTCTCACCCAAATGAGTGATCGGTCTCAGCGAGTTCGCCTGGCCAAGTCTCAGTTTGATCATTACTGAAATCGATCCCACTAAGTTCACGTGATCAGTCTCACTGAGATGAGGTTTTCCCTAACCCGAACACAACGGTCTCACAGAGTTGATAGTATTTAACTACTTCTCTATGACCGAGTCTGGTCAAATCTGTGTAATGGCTATATTTTATGTGGAGGCTATATATACCCCTCCACCCCTTCTCCATCAGCGATAGAGTCATTAGAACGTGCCTACATTTCCACTATTCATTTTCTAAGAGACAACCACCTTCTCGTGTGTTAAGACCAAGATATTCCAATCCAACCATAAGAATATTGATCTCTAGCCTTCCCCAAGTTTCTTTCCACTCAAATCATCTTTGCACCATATACAAATCTGTGAAAGAGAGTTGAGTGTTCATCATCAACACACCATTTATTACCTTTTGGAGAGTGGTGTCTCCTTGATTGGTTAGGTGTCACTTAGGAGCCTCCGAGAAGATTGTGAAGTTGAACTAAGGAGTTTGTAAGGGCAAGGAGATCGCCTACTTTGTGAAGATATACCCTAGTGAGGCAAGTCCTTCGTGGGTGATGGCCATGGTGGGATAGACAAGGTTGCTTCTACGTGGACCCTTCGTGGGTGGAGCCCTCCGTGGACTCGCACTGTTGTTACCCTTCGTGGGTTGAAGTTTCCATCAACGTGGATGTACGATAGCACCACCTATCGGAACCACGCCAAAAACATCTGTGTCTCCACTTGCGTTTACACTCTCCAACCCCTCCCTTTACCTTCATATGCAATGATTTACATTCTGCTGCCACAACTCTAGAATTGCGTGTGTAGGAAGATTGCTTGACTCATGCTAAATTGCTAAAAACTGTCAAAATTTAAAATTGGGAATAGGCTAAGATTTTATTTGGTCAAGTAGTCTAATCACCCCCCCCCCCTCTAGACATACTTTCGATCCTACACCTGAAAATTTACGGAGAATATTTCTGGAATTTATGAAAAATACTGGTGTAAAAAGATGCAAAAGGGGGGCCACCGAGAGGCCACAAGCCCTCGGGGCGTGCTTAGCCCCCGAGGGCGCGCCTCCCACGCTTGCGGACCGCCTAGACCTCCAACAACTCTAACTCCAACTCCATATATTCCTATTCGCATTGAAAAAATTCAGAGAGACATATTGATCACGTTTTATGATACAAAGCCGCCGTCACCTCCTGTTCTTCATCGGGAGGGTTGATCTGGAGTTCGTTCGGGGCTCAGGAGAGCGGAACCCGTCATCGTTGTCATCATCAACCTTCCTCGATCACCAATTTCATTATGCTCACCGCCGGTAGTGGGTAATTCCATAGTAGGCTTGCTGGATGGTGATGGATTGGATGAGATTTATCATGTAATCGAGTTAGTTTTGTTAGGGCTTGATGCCTAGTACCACTAAGTTCCGAGATTGATGTTGCTATGACTTTGGTATGCTTAATGCTTGTCACTAGGGCCTGAGTGCCATGATTTCAGATCTGAACCTATTATGTTTTCTCGAATATATATGTGTTCTTGATCCTACCTTGCAAGTTATATGCACCTATTACGTGTTATAATCCGCATACCCCAAGGTGACAATAATTGGGATTCTTTCCGGTGATTGCTGTAGTTTGAGGCATTCATGTATTCACTAAGTGCTAATGCTTTGTTCCAGTTCTCTATTAAAAGGAGGCCTTAATAACCCATAGTTTCAATTAGGACCCCGCTGCCACGGGAGGGTAGGACAATAGAAGTCATGCAAGTTCTTTTCCATAAGCATGTGTGACTATATACAGAATACATGCCTACATTACATTGATGAATTGGAGCCAGTTCGTTGTTGCTATATGTTATAGCTTGTACATGATGAATATAATCTGACACAATTATCATCACCGATCCATTGCCTATGAGTTCGCCACACATTGATCTTCGCTAAGTTACTTTCGTTGCTGCTATTATTACAAACACTACGAATCTGCTACTGTTACTATTGCCACTGTTACCGTTACTATCATACTACGTGGCTACTAAATACTTTGTTGCAGATATTAAGTCTTTCAGGTGTGGTTGAATTGACAAAGAAACTAGTAATACTCTTGCATATTCTTTGGCTCCCCTTGTGTCAAATCAATAAATTTGGGTTGAATACTCTACGCTTGAAAACTGTTGCAATCCCCTATACTTGTGGGTTATCACCCCGCTCCATTCGTTGCAAGTGATGGTCCTAGGGAGCTACAAGAGGAAGAAATGACGCTAATCGGCCGTTGGGTTAAAATCCTTAATTCAAAATCATAATTCGAGAGAGAGAAGGGAGAGGTATTTCTGGTTGGTGAAAGAGTCGTCGTGGGAGGAGCAACCACTGGAGAGGTCATTGTAGAAGAGCATGGCGACCGCAGAGGATCCGAGAAGTCAAGAGCGAGGAGGCGAGCGAGGAAGCGGCAATAGCTTGGGAAGGAAGGAGGAGGAAACATGGGAAATGTGACTTGTGGTCGGGGAGAAAAGGAGGTGGGGGGAGAGTTAGACATTTTGGTGGTAGGCATGGAGGGAAACTTTGGGTACATCGCAAACGATTCTTCTACTTTACGCGCATGCGATGAGTTTAATCATTCAAAATTTGGTGGAAACTTCCATGGGTACTGTTCTCATCCATGTCAATGTATAATTTAACATCGCTTGCTAATTTGGGTACACAAAAGAGCCTACATAGAACACATACCACACTTACTGAATCGAGCAATTTTAGTAATTAAACAGAGCCAGTTGACCTAAACATTGCTCTAACAAAAGACAAGCATTATAAACAAAAGCTAAGTATGCATAATTTTGACAAAGCCATCGGCTCGCCGCCCTATGCCTCGCCGGCGTAAGATGAGACGTCGATGACTTGTCCTGGCGACAAGCCGCCATCGGTGGAATCCGCGTCCCCCCTGGCTGAACTCGATCGCGTCGTCATCGTCCTCGTCCTCGGTGCCGCGCTCAAGGTTGTAGTACTCATAGTAGTGGTTGCGCTAGAGCTCGTGTTGGTACTCCACCGCCAATTCCTCGATAGACATGCTCTTCTCTACCCTCCTAAACCATGTGCAACTCCTCCTCCCCGTGCTCCTCGATCTCTCCCGCCTCCTGCATCTCAAGCTCATGTTCACTGATCACATGAGGAAGCAGGTGCTCCATAGCCTCAACCACCTTCTCAGATGTGGTTTGCATGCTGGATTCCAAGGAGGCCTCGGAATATCTTTGCGTATCCATCCTCGATATTGGCATGGCCGTACTTGATCTTGGCATGGATGGCCTCGACCTAGACCAAGGAGACATCAACGTCTCAGACTGCTGCTCGAGCACTCTTGGCGTTTGTAGTCGCTGTTTCGGCTGCTGCAGTTGCCCTGTCGGCTGCCGCAGATGCCATCTCGGCGGTTGCGGCCACACTCTCAGCGCATGCGGTCGCGCTCGAGGAGGACACAACCATCGTATGGGCCCTTACTAAGCGTCACCATGGTGTCATTATTTGCAAGAAGGGGTTGGGGAATGGGGATCGAGGATTTGTGGATTATGGGGATGATCAGCACTAGAGCTGACGAAGCCGGCGAAGCTTATGGAGAAAGACTTAAATAGACCCAAGAATTTTCATCGCAAACGGTTCCTACAACAAACTGTGTGAGATGTTGTGGATTTTTTGTATTAGCTCTGAAAAATTGGCCTATTTGGCGAAAGTTTGGACACACACCCCTCACAAACCGGAGCAACTCACTAGAAGGCTCGTGGTTCCGAGAGGGGAGGGTGCATGTTTGATGACGAACCGGCAATAGCTTCTTCTTATGGCTTTCACACTTTTTCTACTGTAAAAGTCCACTAATAAAACTGTCATGTTAAAGTTTTCAAATTTCCAAGGGTCATTTGACCATTAAAAGGCATTTAAGTGATTTTCTAGCCATATAATGCCCATAATTTAAATTTGAACTACATTTACATGCACCAGCTAACCATAAGGGTCTGATAAATCATATGTGTGTACTTTTGTGCGAGTTCGTGTCATGTGTAGTAAATTAGAAGGAATTTTCAAACATATTGGTGTCACGACCTGGACACAATTAATCATCGAGTGCCATGGCATTTAAATTCCAAAAGATTAAAAAATTATCAAAAAGACATGAAACCTTGTTTGACGTAATGTCATGGCACCAAGATGCCGTAGTAAAAGATTTGGCATGTTTGGCGAAAGTTTGGACACACACCCGTCATAAACAGGAGCAACTCACCAGAAGCCTCGTGGTTTCAAGAGGGAACAATGCATGTTTGATGATGAACCGGTGATAGTTTCCTCTGATGGCATTCAAACTTTATCTACTGTTAAAGTGCAGTAATACAACTGTCATGTTAAAATTTGGAAACTTTGAGGGGCCATTTGTCATTTTAAAGACATTTAATTGATTTTATAACCATTTAATAGCCGTAATTCAAATTTGAACTACATATACATGCAACAGCTAACCATAATGGTTCAAATAATCAAATTTGTGTATTTGTGTGGGATTTAATGTCATGTGTATTAAATTGGAAGGAATTTTCAAACATATTGGTGTCACGGTCTGGACACAAGCATCGAGTGCCTTGGTATATATATTCCAAAAGATTCCATAATGATCAGAAATACAAGAAACCTTGCTTGCCGTAATGGCATGGCACC
The DNA here is from genome assembly GCA_902687465.1 of Secale cereale. Lineage (NCBI taxonomy): Eukaryota > Viridiplantae > Streptophyta > Magnoliopsida > Poales > Poaceae > Secale > Secale cereale. The sequence goes on from LR738715.1 coordinate 360,021,656, forward strand.
AAGATGTTGTGGTAATAAAATTGGCTTGTTTCACGAAAGTGTAGACACATACCCCTCACAAACCGGAGCAACTCACTAGAAGACTCGGGGTTCTGAGAAGGGACAATGCATGTTTGCTGACAAACCGGCGATAGCTTCAGGACGACCCTGGGGAGTAGCT
>LR738715.1:360021825-360047551 GCA_902687465.1 Secale cereale
TGAACTACATATACATGCAACAGCTAACCATAATGGTTCAAATAATCAAATTTGTGTATTTGTGTGGGATTTAATGTCATGTGTATTAAATTGGAAGGAATTTTCAAACATATTGGTGTCACGGTCTGGACACAAGCATCGAGTGCCTTGGTATATATATTCCAAAAGATTCCATAATGATCAGAAATACATGAAACCTTGCTTGCCGTAATGGCATGGCACCAAGATGTTGTGGTAATAAAATTGGCTTGTTTCACGAAAGTGTAGACACATACCCCTCACAAACCGGAGCAACTCACTAGAAGACTCGGGGTTCTGAGAAGGGACAATGCATGTTTGCTGACAAACCGGCGATAGCTTCAGGACGACCCTGGGGAGTAGCTTCTTCTTTGCGGAGCCAGTGTCATGAGGCACAGCGCCGCCCTTGTCGTTCGAGTTCTCGACAGCGGCCGCCCGGTACGTGTGTTCAAGGGAGCAAACCACATCTTTCTCATTGCAGGCGACGGTGATGACGCTGCTACACCCTGGCATATTGAGGACATTGTAGTCATGGTGGGTCACTGCTATGAACTTGGCGAGTGCGGGGTATCCCAGAATGGCATTGTACGGGAGGCTGATGTGCGCCACGTCAAAGTTGATGAGCTCGGAGGGGTTGTTGTCGCGCGTACCAAAGGTAACCGAAAGGTGCACCTGCCCCAGAGGGACAATGGACCCATCTGTCACCCCAGAGAAGGGCTTGGTCGTCATCATCTACTCATACGACACCTGGAGTGTCTTGACGGTCCGGATGGAGAGGACATTGAGGCCAGCGCCTCCGTCGATGAGGGTCTTGGTGATAGAAATGTTGCTAATAGTGGGAGTGCACAGCATGGGGAGTGTTGCAGCGGCGGCCGAGCACTTGGCGTGGTCCTTGGAGTCGAAGATGATGGCTTACTATGACCACTTGAGGGGCAGTAGGGCCTCAAGCCTTGGGACAATAGCATTCACCTCACGAGAAAACTTCTTGAAGAGTAAGTTGCACGCAGGAGCCTGAGCACCGCTGAGGATGCAGGCTATAGCACAAGGCTCCTGGTATCCCCCGGCCCCATCATCATGCTTGTTGTTGTCATACCTCCTGGGTGGCGGCGGTAGTGGTGGAAGAGCCGCATTTTCCGAGGGGCGTGCCTCACGAGGCTGATCGCACCAGGCGTCGTCACGAGGCCGGGCGCGCCAACCACCTCGCGAGGTTGTTGCAGTTATCCCAGTAGCCACCACCACGGCCTCCTCCATGGCCGAAGCCACGACCATTGTAGTCGAGGAGACGGCCCAAGCGCTCTTCGTGGAGCGCCTTGAGCTCCTAGCAGTCATCGGTGTTATGAGTGCGCATGTTGGGGAAGACACAAAACAAGCGGACATCCTTGATGGTCTGATCATGATCACGGTTGCGCTTCAGCTCTGGCTCCGCCACCAATATAGCAGGGCCCTTGCATTTCACTTCCTTTGCCTTCTTATCGTTGGTCTTGGCGTCGGGGTCATTGTGGATGAAGAGACGGGCTTCCTCCGCCCAGGCACACTTGTCGGCCTGGTTGAACAGCTCCACAGCTATGCTCAGATCATCATTGATGGCGAGCTTCTCGCACATCCGGATGCCTATGACGCTGTTGGTGAACACCGAGATGGTGGCTTCATCCGGGCCCTCGGGATCTTGTAGCGCACTTGGGTGAAGTGCTGAATGTACTCGCGGAGGGTCTCGCCAGCGCGCTGCTTCACATGTCGTAGATTGTTGATGGTGAGGGCGCAGTTGCGAGTGCCCTGGAAGTTGGCGATGAACTTCTCATAGAGCTCATCCCACAAGGAGATTGAATCCTCGGGCAAGTTCATGAGCCAAGAGTGTGTGCCATCCTTGAGTGCCATAGGAAACCAATTCCTCATGACCTTATCGTTGCCGTTCACTACCTCGATGCTCAATGCGTAGAGTTGAAGGAACTCCATGAGGTCGGGAATGGTGGCATAACGCGGGGGCAGCTCCGGCATGAACTTGACCGGGCAGATCACCCGACAGAGCTCACCAGTTAAGGCCCAACATCCAACAGTACTCGTGGGAGCATCTCACGCGTGAGCAACATGGTCTTGGCGTCCTGCCGCCACGACCTATTGGGCAACCCGGTCTAGGCGCTGGTGCTGCAAATCGAGGGGCGCACGCGTGTCAAGTGGCAGTCGGTGCACAATCTTGCAGCTTGCCTCATCTTGGGCCGGTGCAGGCGCTCTGTGCAGTGGATCACGTGGCCGCGTGTCGCGGTGGGGCCCCGCGTCTTCACTATGCAAGGGGGATGCGGAGGCGCGCCGTGCATTACGTCGCCAGCATGAGACGGCGAAGGATGGATCGCGTGGGAGGGCGACGGAGTCTCGCCCGAGGAGTTGACGAGCTCGGTTATGCGGCCAAGCCAAGCATCATAGCCTTCATCGACCAAGTGGTAGCGCAACAGTTCACGCCATGAGAAGCGTAGCCTGTGCGTTTGTCAGCCCGCGGCGACTGTGGGAGGACGAAGTCATGGCTGGAGTGAGGGAAGGCATGGGGGTGCGGCCATCCAAGTGCACGAAGGGGTGGAGGGAGGAATCCTTCTGCTCATGAGCAACGGGGTCGATGGCAGCGTTTGCCGCAAGCGAGGCGGAGTTACGGCGGTCACCACAACCCACGGGCTCCATCTGAGCGAGACGAGCCACCCTACGCTCGGCGCGAGCACGGCGAGCATCGGCCATGGATATAGCGCAGCATAACTGGAGTGAAGCGGAAGAAATTCTACACACCCCTACCTGGTGCGCCAAATGTCGGATATGGGCTCTGGCTACTTGATGCGGCTAGAAATTGCGTCGGTATTTCCCCAAAAAGGAAGGGACGATGCAGCATAGCGATTGTAGGTATTTCCCTCATATGTGAAACCAAGGTTATCAAACCAGTAGGAGACTCAAGCAACACTATGTAAATGGGAAGTGCACACAAAGAACAAATACTCGCAACCCAACGTGTAAGAGGGGTTCTCAATCCCTCTGTAGTAGAAAGATAGATTTGTTTGTATAGGATTGGATAAATAGATCGCGCAAGAGCAAGAACTAAAAGATGTAAATAAAAAGTGCAGCAAGGTATTTTTGGGTTTTTGGAATAATAGATCTGAACACAAAAGTGATGAAAAATAGATCGGAAAGCAATATGATGAATGATAGACCCTTGGGCCGTAGATTTCACTAGTGGCATATCTCGAGAAAATAGTAGACGGTGGGTAAACAAATCACTTTTGGGCAATTGATAGAAGATGAAACAATTATGACGATATCCAAGGCAATGATTATTATATAGGCATCACGTCCAAGATTAGTACACCGAAATGAGTCTGCATGTACTACTATTACTCAACACAACGAGCACTATCCAGCATGAATCTATTGTACTAAGTACATGGAGAAAAAGAGTAATGCAATAAGAACGCTGACATGATGTAGACAAGATCTATTCATGTAGGAATAGACCCCAACTTGTTATCCTTAATAGCAATGATACGTACGTGCCTCGCTACCCCTTCTGTCACTGGGTGAGGACACCGTATGATCGAACCCATCACAACGCACCTCTTCCCATGGTAAGAAAAATCGATCTAGTTGGCCTAACTAAACCAAAGATTCGAAGAAGAAATATGAGGCTATAAGTAACCATGCATATAAGAGATCAAAGAATACTCCTATAATATTCACGGATAGAAATTGATCATAAACTCAAAATTCATCGGATCCCTACAAACACACCACAAAAGTAATTACATCAAATAGATATCCAAGAGACCATTGTATTTAGACTCAAAAAGACCGAAGAAGTCATCTAGCTATTGCGTGCGGACCCGTAGGTCTATGGTGGACTATTCATGCATCATCGGAGAAGCACCAATGAGGATGATGAACCCCTCCGTGATGGTGTTAGATTGGATCTCGTGTTTCTCAAACTTGTGGCGGCTGGAATTGTGTTTTGACTGCTCCCCTAGGGTTTCTAGAATTTATGAGGATTAATAGAGCGAACAGGCGGTCCTGGAGACCCTTGTGGGGCCCACAACCACTAGGGCGCGCCTGGGCTCCTAGGCCCGCCCTGGTGTCTTGTGGTCTCCACAAGCCTCCCCTCTGGTCCTTGCTTGGCCCATAAGTTGTCTTCTGGTCCAAAAATATCTCCAAAAAGTTTCGTTGCATTTGGACTCTGTTGATAGGAAATTTCTATGAAGTAAAATACAAGCAAAATAACAGCAATTGGCACTTGGCACTATGACAATAGGTTAGTCCCAAAAAATGATATAAAGTTGCTATAAAATGATTGTAAAATCCAAGAATGATAATATAATAACATGGAACAATAAAAAATTATAGATATGTTGGAGACATGTCAGCATCCCCAAGCTTAATTCCTACTCGCCCTTGAGTAGGTAAATGATAAAAACAGAATTTTCGATGTTGAATGATGCCTAACATGTTCATCACATTCTTTTCTTTTGTAGCATAGACAATTGGACTTTTAGATGATTCAAAGCAACAGTCTAGTTTTGACATGAAGACTTCAATACTCAAGCATATCAACAAGCAACCACGTCTTTCAAAATATCAACACTACAGAAACTTATCCCTAACCCGTTATGCCCAATCACTGATCCATTCATGCAACACATCCAAATATTAGCTACATCCAATGCTCAAATGTCGTAATAGTGTTCCGTAGTTAATGCTTTATAAGAGAATGTGAGACTCGTATAGAAAATAAAAATTGCATAAATAAATAGATAGGCCCATTGCACAAGGAAGTAGAGATTTGTAGAGGTGCCAGACCTCAAAGCTTAAATTGAGAGATAAAATTATTTTGGGTGGCATGCTTTTCTCGTCAATGAGAACGACTAAGAGTTCCCAATATCTTGCATGCTAAGTAAATCATAGGCAGTTCCCAAGCATAAAATAAAGTTTATTTCCTTTCCACCAGTCTTTCACAATCCATGGCTAGCCGAATTCACGGGTGCCTTCCATACCAACACATACCAAGGAATTTATTTGTAGTATTTCTTTACATTTCGGGACCGGGCATCCCTATTACCGCCACACTCTCGTGCAATGACAAGTGAATAAACACTCATATTGAGAATAACCTACACAGCATGGAAAATATCGTCCACCTGTGCCACTTCATGAGCGGTACATGCACACAAAAGAGAAGTTTATTTTGAAAATTAGAGTTGGCACATACAAATTTGCTTAGGACGACATGGGAATACCGCATATATGTAGGTATGGTGGACTCATTTGGCACATTTTGGTTGTAGGATTTGGATGCACAAGTAGTAATTCTACTTAGTACAAGTGAAGGCTAGCAAATAGATTGAGAGGCGACCAACCAAGTAATAAAAACAATCATAAAAGAACTTTAAACATAACTAACACCAAACGATGCAACACAAGTACGATGTAATTTCATTGCATAACTATTGACTTTGGTGCTTGCATAGGGAATCACAAACCTTAACACCAATATTTTTACTATAGCATAATTACTCACCGACATGACTCACATATTACTATCATCATATCTCAAAACTATTACAAGGAATCAAGTTTATTTTGTCCAATGATCTTCATGAAAGTTTTTATTATATCCCTCTTGAACATCTATCACTTTGGGACTAATTTCATATGTTGCGATTGCTTTTGACAAGCTCAAACAAATTTAAGTGAAGAACATGAGCATAAAATTTATTTATCTCACAAAATAATATAAGTGAAGCAAGAGAGAATTTCTTCAAAAATACACTAAACCTCAAATAAATCTAAGTGAATTATGAGAGTATTTCTTCAAAAATATTACACCACACTGTGCTCAAAAAGATATAAGTGAAGCACTAGAGCAATTCCATAGCTCAAAACATTTAAGTGAACATAAGAGAAATTCTATTAAATCATAGCATAATTTTGGCTCTCTCACATAGGTGAGTCCAGCAAGGATACTTCTGAAAAATAAAAAGCAAAATAAGGAAAGACTCGTATATCACAAGACGCTCCAAACAAAACTCATGATACATGATGGATAAAAATATAGTTCCAAGTAAAATACCGATGGTCGTTAGAAGAAAGAGGGGATGTCTTACGGGGTATCCCAAGCTTAGTTTCCTGATACTTCTTGAATATTATCTTGGGGTTCCATGGGCATCCGCAAGCTTAGGCTCTTTGAACTCCTTATTTCTTCATCCATCTTGATCTCACCCAAAATTTGAAAACTTCAATCACACAAAACTTAAGAAAACTTCGTGAGATCCATTAGTATAATAAAGAAAACACCACTCTAGGTACTGTTTCAAACCTATTCATATATTTTTATTGCATTATAACTAATGTATTCCAACTTTACCATGCCTTATAACCTACAATACAAACCATAGATTCAGGAAAATAAGCACACAATGCAACGAAAACATAATCTGTCAAAATATAGAACAATTTGTATCAATCTAGAAACTCACCATACTTCTACAACTATAAACATTACAAAAAATTGGGAAAATATAGAATATTTGTATCTCAATCTTGTGTAAACAATTTAGAACATTATCATGCTCTAGTGATTTTTAGAATTTTCTGTACCAGGCGCCAAAGTTTCTGTTTTCCGACAAGATCAAATCAACTATCACCCAACATGATTCCAAAGGCTTTGCTTTGCGCAAACACTAATTCAAACATAAAATACACAATCATAACAGAAGCATAATTGTGTAAACACTCAAGAACTGGAAGAAAAAGGCAAAAATAAATTTTATTCATTGCGTAGCCTTCGAACAAGCAATATCATTTTATGCCCCTAGATAGGCATAATGCATAGATTTAAGTATTGTCATCTTTAGTTTCCAACTCCTTAATAACACAACTAGAATTATTAAAAGATTTAGCATGCATATTTTCAATGACAATACTTCTAGGAATAAGATTGAAAAATTCATCATTGCAAGTATGGATTTTTACTACTTCAATAAAATTGGGATGAATACAAATCATTTTAAGATCTTCATTGTGGCTATTAGAAGAACCCTTGTTCTTAGTGACTTGTGTAGACTTGCAACTTTTCATTGTAGTTTTTTTAATAGTTTCAACTGAAGAAAAAGGCGAGCTTAAGTTACTAGAAATATCTTCCAACTTATCAATTTGAGATGGGCTTTATCCTATTCTTGCTTTAACTATGGTTTCCTTTTCCCTTAGCAGTTTAAAAACATCTCCCACTTTTTATCCAAATTTATTAGAAAGACTATGCATTCTTTTATCCAAATTTTCAATGCATTCTCCAGGAATCATCTACTTTTCAATAGCATCTAGTCTTTGCATAACATGCTCAAGACTTAAATTTGTTTCATTAATAATGATAGGTGGTGCGCCCACTAGGTCTCCCACAACATTAAAAGCATCCAAAGATGGACACATCAAGAAATTTCCACCGGTAATCGTATCAAGGAAAAATCTATTCCATGTGGTGATGCCCACATAAAAACTGTGAAGAAGAACAATGGTAGATTGCTTACGGATAGACCTATTATGAGCATTGCAAATCCTATACCAAGAATCTTTTCGATTCTCGCGTCCCATTCACTTAAAATTGAGAACTTCGTTCTCGGGGGTGCACACATTAGTGGAAGAACTTGCCATTGTAACAAGCAAGATCACACTCGGACAAGAACTCTGACGAGAAAAAGGCGAACGAAAAAGAAGGTGAATAAAAAAACAATTTTTTGTGAAGTGGGGGAGATGAAAACGAGAGTAAAATGGGAAATACTGTAAATTGCAAGGAGATGAGATTTGTGATTAGGAACCTTATAGATGTTGATGATGTCTCCTTGGCAATGGCGCCAGAAATTCCTTCTGAAGCTGCTAGAAACTGCGTCGATATTTCCCCAAAAAGGAAAGGATGATGCAGCATAGCGACGGTAGGTAATTCCCTTAGCTGTGAAACCAAGGTTATCGAACCAGTAGGAGACTCAGGCAACACTATGTAAATGTTACCTGCACACAAAGAACAAATACTTGCAACCCCTGGGTTAAGAGGGTTGTCAACACCTCCGCGGTAAAAAGATAGATGTGTTTGTATAAGATTAGACAAATAGATCGTGCAAGAGCACAAAATAAAAGATATAAATAAAAAGTGCATCAATGTATTTTTGGTTTTTTGGAATAATAGATCTAAAAACAAAAGTGATGAAAAATATATCGAAAAGCAATATGATAAAAGATAGACCCGGGCCGTAGATTTCACTAGTGGCTTCTCTCCACAAAATAGCATATGGTGGGTAAACAAATTTTTGTTGGGAAATTGATAAAAGATCAAATACTTATAAAGATATCCAATGCAATGATCATTATATAGGCATCACATCCAATATTAGTAGACCGAAACGATTATGCATCTACTACAATTACTCCACACATCGACCGCTATCCAGCATCCATCTAATGTATTAAGTTCATGGAGAAACGAAGTAAGGCAATAAGAATGGTGAGATGATGTAGACAAGATCTATTCATGTAGAAATGGACCCCATATTATTATCCTTAATAGAAATGATACATACATGTCGGTGTACAAAAAGAGGGGTACACTTTTTGTACCCCTATGACTGTGCACAGGCAGTCTGAACCACGGCGCCACCACACCAAGCATGGCAAGGGAGGCAAGCCGGGGCAAGACTGAAGCTCGATGGAGACTGGAGCGACTCCAAGAACAAGACCACAAAGAGCCAAGGGACGAAGCAGCTCTCCCCGGCAAGATCCTTGCCGGGGCCAGCCCTGGCAGCCCCGGCAAGACCCTTGCCGCGGCGGCTCGCCCCGCGCCTATTGAGTGAATCACCCTTGAGTCCAGCGCCCCCGTGGGGCGACGATTCGGGAGATACCCCCATGGTGGCATGCAGATCTTTGTGAAGACATTCAAGATCAAATGCAAGTTAAGAAGACGTCGACCCTTGGCGGGATCCTAGCCAAGGAGGACTAGAAGACCCCCGGCAAGCACCTTGCCGGGGATGACAGCAGGCACCACGACAAGACCCTTGCCGGGGCCCCCGGCAAGGCCCTTGCCGAGGACACCCACGGGGCCACCATCAGGCCTGCATCAACTGGGTTTCCACCGACCCACGCAGCCGCCGCCCAACCAGCTGGACAAGCTCCTGCGTGGCAACCCGCAGATCCTCGTGGAGACCCGCCGTTGCGCCACCCTAGCTGCCTGTCTGCCTACATGGCACCTCAGGCGCCGCTGGCCAGGGCGCGTGTCAACACGAGGAGGAGCGGCGACGGACAAGACGAATGTCTCCCCCCGCCCCCAATAAAGCAAGGACACCTAAGATGGGCGCATTAAATGCACCTTGTCCTGTAATGTGAGGGGTAACCTCGCAATACTGTACCCTTTCCACCTCCTGTGTGCCACTGTGGCAGCCCCTTTTTCCTATAAAAGGAGGCCCGAGGCGACCAGGAGGAGGATTCGGCTTTTTAGAACTCCTCACGACTCTCTTGGAGCTCCTCACTAGCTGAAGAACACCAATATATAATCCACCAAAGCAGGAGTAGGGTTTACGCATCTTTGCGGCCCGGACCTGGGTAAAGGAACTGTGTCCTGACCGTCAGATCCGCTCTTCTCTCAACCCCGCGCCCCGCAACCGTAGTAGGGATTCTTGTGATCCCATAGGTGTCGATCCAAATACAGCGACATCTTTGGCGTGCCAGGTAGGGGCGCAGTTGTGAGGATCGGCTTTAGCGGTTAGTTCGGCATTCCTGCATCGTCATGGCGCCCAAGAAGAAGACGACGGTGGCGGTTGGCCAGTCGGAAGCCGGACAGCCCGTCCCGACGCGGGCGAGCAGCGGACCAGTCGCGGAAAGGACTCGGGGAGCTGCTCGCGAACACCAACGCCATCCCGACAGCCGGAGTTTGGGAGGTGGCGACGTTTGTGCGCCTGGTAACGGGCCACACACCGCTAGTTCCAAAGATGGAGCCCGACCCTCCGCGGGTGGCGTGGGGCCTTCCAAGGTCGTGGACGCATCACCCGAAGGCGACGCAAGGGCCTCCAGAACTCCCACGCCGGCGCCAACAGCGCGGTCTTCTCAAGTAGCACGCGATGAACGGCGTCGTCACCCCGAAGATCCCGGGCGTCGCCATGGGAAGGGCCCCAAGCGCCACTCCCGGGACGTAGAAGACCTGCCCGCCCGCCGAAGCGCCGGTGGAGACGTTAGGCAACCGCGGGATCGTGATGGAGCTCCCCCTGACACGGTCAGGGGTCGAAGCGCGTCACGGTCCGCGCAGGTTTCGCTACCGTTGACACCAGCCGAAGCTTTGGCGCGCGCGCAGTTGCTCCTCGACTTTCCTCCCATTACGGGGAAACTCGACGAATGGAGAGCCACCATCCAAAGCCTTGTCGCAGTCGCCAACAGGGATGACCTAAATCCAGCGGAGCTCCCAGGCCGACGCTTTGATGGGGTCCCATGCACCGGCGGCGGGAAAGCTGGCAGCGCCGTGGCTACGGTGCATTCGCCTCCTCCTCGTCCACTGCAGCGTGCGTCAACCCGTCGAGACGTCGCGGGCGATGCCATCTCCATAGCGTCGTCCGACCCACGGCGATGAGCGTCAAGTTCTTCAGGAGCGAGCTCATGAGGACGCTCGAACCACCATCGAGCGCCGGCGCGGAACATGCCACCAGTCAGACAGGCGAGCAGGGCCTGCTGCGGACCGCCCAGCACCGGAAAGCCCTGGAGGTCTACCCTACGAGGTAGGCTATCCAGCTTTCACTCGTGAGCTGCGGCAGTTCGAGTGGCCCTCTCACCGCACCTTCAAGCCTGACGTTGGCGAGAAGTAGAACGGCAAGACCCACCCGTCGGAGTTCCTCAGCATCTACACCATCGCGATGCAAGCTGCTGGGGCCCACGACGATAAGGTGCTTGCGAATTACTTTCCGTTAGCTCTTAAACCTAACGCCATGTCGTGGTTGATGCACTGGCCAGTAGACTCTATTTCCTCCTGGTCCGACTTGTGCCATGAGTTTGTTGGCGCCTTTACCGGAGGCCATCAAGCCCATGCCCAAGTGAGTGACCTGCATGTCATACCCCAGAAGGAAGGCGAGACTCTGCGCAAGTACATACAGAGATTCGGCCGGGTGCAGTACAATATCCCTGATGTTCACCCTGCCGCCATCATCAGCGCGATCCACCAAAACGTGCGCAACCGCAAGATGCGCGAAGAACTGGCAATGACCAAGGTGAAGGATGTGGCGGAACTCTACGTTCTTGCCGACAGATGTGCCCGGGCTGAAGAGGCAAGGAAGTACCCCGGCGAAAGTGCCGGTGTGTAAACCGACTCCTCAGACGAGGATACCGCCGCTCCAGCGAAGAAGGGTCGGAATCGTAACAGGAAGCGCAAGGGGAAGGCCATGCTTGCCGTCGAGGGATCTGATGACACCAGCTCCGCCAAGAAAACCAAGGCAGGTGACCCTGGCAAAGAAATTGCCGGGTGTGTCGCCTGCCGGGCCTTGGCGGCTGCCGAGAAGCCAGGAAACTCCGGCAAGCGATACTGCAAGATCCATCGCACCAAGGGCCATGATCTCCAGGACTGCCACCAGGTTGAGCTCCTTGCTGAGAAGCAAAGGGATGAATACGAGAGGCGGGACAAGGAGAAGGGCCAAGACGGCGCTGAGGGTTCCAGCAAGAAGCGTGACGGCCAAGCTGGCTATCGCGGCAAGGAGAAACAGCAGGAAAGGCCCGCCCGGGGCCGCGACAGAAGACCAGAAGACGACGATCACGAAGAGGACGACGATTCCGGCGGCCAAGAGTTTCAGAAGGCTACGGATGCCATGTGGGTCGATGGCGGCACCTCGCTGCATGTTTCTCACCGCCAGCTTAAACAGTGGGCGCGTGAGATTATTGCGGCAGAGCCATCGTCCGGTGCCCAAAAGCCGCTGAAATGGTCCAGCACACCTATCATCTTTGACGCCGAGAATCACCCTGATCGCGCTACTGCGGTCGGGTGCTTGCCATTGTTGGTTTCACCGACAATACGCAACCTCAAGGTGACGAAGATGCTAGTAGATGGCGGGGCCAGTCTGAACCTACTTTCGCCCACCGTAATCGAGAAGCTGCAAGTTCCTGATGGAGACCTCGAGGAGACGGGCACGTTTCAGGGGTCAGCCCAGGGAGGAGTCAACCGAAGGGGAAAGTCACGCTGCCTGTGACTTTTGGGAGTGATCTGAACTACAGGACAGAGAGGATCGTGTTCGATGTTGCCAAGATCCCCCTGCCTTACAACGGCATCCTTGGCCGCCCAACGCTGGCCAAGTTCATGGCAGCATCACACTATGCCTACAACACCTTGAAGATGCCAGGGCCCGTGATGATCATCACCATCCCCTCCGACAAGAAAGATGTGCTGATTTGCACCGACCAATTGTACCAGCAAGCAGTTGCAGCAACTGCCGCTACGGGGGCACTTGCTCCTGCCACTGGAGCCTCGGAAGGGAAGAAGAAGAAGACCGGCGAGACCTCGAGCGCCCACTCCGGCAAGCGCACCTCTTCGGAGTGCTGTGCTCCCGTCGAGGACGTGCCTGAGAGCTCCACCGGAAAGAAGAATACCGGCGAGACCTCAAACACCCACTCCGGCAAGCGCACCTCTTCGGAGTGTCGCGCTCCCGTCGAGGACGTGCCAAAGAGCTCCACCGGCAGAAACAAGAGATCAAGGGCTACGCCGCCTGGAACCAAGACGGTTTCTGTCAAGGAGGACGGCACGGGAGGGGCTTTTACCATAAGCTCCGCCCTTGACAAAAAATAGGAAGACGCGCTCGTCACCTTCCTGCGGGCGAATGTCGGCGTGTTTGCCTAGCAGGCATCCGACATCCCCGGCGTTCCCAGGGAGGTAATTGAGCACCACCTTGCTGTCTGCCCTCATGCGCGGCCCGTCAAGCAGAAGGTCAGGAAGCAAGCTTTGGAACGGCAAGAGTTCATCACCGAGGAGATCCGGAAACTGGAAGTTGCAGGTTTGGTGAGAGGAGTGCTCCACCCAACGTGGTTGGCCAATCCAGTGGTAGTGCGCAAGGCAAATGGGATGTGGAGGCCGTGTATTGATTACACATATATCAATAAAGCTTGTCCCAAGGACCCCTTCCTGTTGCCACGCATAGACCAGATTGTCGACTCCACGGCAGGGTGTGACCTGCTGTTATTCCTCGATGCCTACTCCGGCTACCACCAGATCTTCATGGCGAGAGAAGATGAAGAGAAGACAGCGTTCATCACCCCATGTGGCACGTATTGTTTTGTACGAATGCCTTTCGGGTTGAAGAGTGCTGGCTCGACGTTTGCAACGGTAGTCCAGATTGGTTTTGAACCTCAGCTCCATAGAAATATGGAGGCTTATATGGACGATATAGTGGTCAAAACCAAGAACAAGGCAACCCTTGTACCGGATTTACAAGAAACATTTGTGAACCTGCGCAAGATCAATCTCAAGCTGAACCCTAAGAAGTGCGTCTTCGGCGTTCCGTCTGGCAAGCTTCTCGGGTTCTTTGTGTCACAGCGTGGGATAGAAGCTAATCCGGACAAGATCAAAGCTATAGAGCAGATTGAAGCACCCAAACGGGTCAAGGATGTGCGTCGGCTTGCTGGCTGTGTTGCCGCCATGAGCAAATTCATTTCCAAGTCTGCCGAGCGCGCCCTCCCCTTTTTCAAGATCTTGAAAAAGGCGGGCCCAATGGAATGGACGCCAGAAGCCGAAGCGGCGTTACAGGATCTGAAGAAGTATCTTTCCTCCACGCCAATACTGGTTGCGCCTCGACCACAGGAACCGTTGCTGCTATACTTAGCGGCAACAAACCAGGTGGTCAGCGCCGCACTGGTGGCGCAGAGAGAAATCGATGATGAGGTGATAGCAGCAACGGAGCCTGGTGCCACTGGCGCAGAGGCGACATAGCCGATTGGAGTGCAGCCGAAGAAGAAGATGATGCAGCACCCGATCTACTTTGTTAGCTCCCTCTTGCAGCGGGCTAGGTCAAGGTACTCCGGTGTGCAGAAATTGCTCTTCGGCCTTCTTATGGCCTCGAGGAAGCTGCGTCGCTACTTCCAGGCACACGAGATCACTGTCATCACTCGCCTCCCTCTGCAAGGGATATTGCACAACCTAGATGCAACGAGAAGAATTGTAGAGTGGGCACTGGAGCTGTCCAGCTTTGGCCTCAAGTTTGAAAGTACCTCGACAATTCAGAGCCGAGTCCTGGCAGAGTTCGTCGCAGAATGGACCGCAACGCCTGATGAAGAAGTCCAAGAAACTGCTCTCCCCGGCAAAGAGGCAAGTTGCAACTGGATCATGTACTTTGATGGGGCTTTCTCCTTGCAGGGCGCCGGTGCCGGCGTAGTACTGGTCGCACCCACTGGAGAGCACCTCAAGTACGTGGTCCAGATGCACTTCCCTAGGGAGGTATCAACGAACAACACTGCCGAGTACGAGGGGCTGCTTGCTGGTCTTAGGATCGCGGCGGACCTCGGAATCAAGAAGCTCATTGTCAGGGGCGACTCGCAGCTTGTCGTCAAACAAGTTAACAAAGATTACCACAGCCCGTTGATGAAGGCCTACGTCGATGAAGTGAGAAAGTTGGAAGAGCGCTTTGACGGTATACAGGCGGAGCACGTTCCCCGAGCGGAGAACGAAATCGCCGATTACCTGTCAAAGCGTGCTGCCCTCAAGCTACCTGTGGAACCAGGTACCGTTGTGCTTCAGCTTTCTCAGCCATCCGTTGATCCATCAACAGAGCAGAACAAGAGGAGGAAGTCAGGGCCCGGCAAGTACTTCCCCGCTGAACTCCCCGGAGCCGCCGGCAAAGATGTTGCCGGAGACACTGAGCCCGCCATCGGAGGGCTAACTCCGGCGGAGCATCAAGCTTTTGCCGTCGAGATGGCCACTCCCTTGGCAGAGGAAATGCCTTTAGTCCTCGCCGTCGAGCCCAAGGCTCCAGCGTGGGCGCAGCATACCGTCCGATTCCTTCAGACTAGGGAACTTCCTGAGGAGCAGGAAGAAGTGGAGAAAGTAGCCCGTCGGTCCGCCATGTACCAGTTCGTCGATGACGTCCTGTACAGGAGGGGACCGAACGGTGTGAAATTGAAGTGCATCCCTCGAGAGGAAGGACTGGAGCTGTTGGCAGAGATACATGGAGGCATATGTGGATCCCACATAGGGTCAAGACCCCTTGCCGGCAATGCATTCCGGCAAGGCTTCTTCTGGCCCACTGCCCTCCAGGATGCGGCGGCGCTGGTCACCAGGTGTGAAGCGTGTTAATTCCATTCAACGAAACTTCATCAACCAGCTCAAGCCCTTCAAACCATTCCTCTCTCCTGGCCCTTCTCGGTCTGGGGGCTAGACATACTGGGCCCTTTCCCCCGTGCCGTCGTGGGCTTTGAGTACTTGTACGTTGCAATCGACAAGTTCACAAAGTGGCCAGAAGTGGAGGCAGTGAGGAAGGTCACAGCTCAGTCAGCCGTCAAGTTCTTCAAGGGACTAGTGTGCCATTTTGGTGTACCCAACAGGATTATCACCGACAACGGCACGCAGTTTACAAGCCGCACCTTCATGCAATATGCCCAAGACCTCAGCAGCAAGGTCTGTTTCGCTTCCGTTGCTCACCCCAGAAGCAATGGTCAAGCTAAGAGGGCAAATGTTGAAGTGCTGCAAGGATTAAGGACAAAGACCTTTGACAGGCTGCACAAGAGCGGGAGGCGCTGGATTGATGAATTGGTTGCGGTTCTTTGGTCGATCAGGAAGACGCCAAATCGAGCCACCGGCCAGACGCCCTTTGCCCTGATATACGGGGAAGAAGCATTTCTCCCCACGGAACTCATATACGGGTCACCTCGAGTGGTCGCTTATGATGAGCTTGAGCAAGACCAATTGCGACAAGACGATGCAATGCTCCTTGAGGAAGATCGTCTTCGGGCGGCTGTGAGAGCACCGCGCTACCAGCAAGCCTTGTGCCGCTACCATAGCCGCAAGGTTCATGCCCGAAGCTTTGAGGAAGGCGACCTTGTTCTCCGGCGCGTTCAATCGGCCAGGAATACGAACAAGTTGACGCCAAAGTGGGAAGGCCCTTATCAGGTAATACGAGTCACCAGGCCTAGCGCTGTCCGCCTGGAGACCGAGGATGTCGTTCCGGTGAGTAATTCCTGGAACATCGAGCATCTTCGCAAGTTTTACCCATAAGGCGCGGCTTGCCGGGCCTCCCGGCAAGCCACCCTTTTGTACGAGCCTTGCCGGCAAGGTATGTAACCCTTTGTACAAAGCCAGACGCAGACCCTGAGCATAAATAAATGAAGCGCCGGCGCCCTAAGTTTTAGCATGCATGTTGAGTCGAGTCTCGTCCTTGGTTAGGGTTGATAGTGCTTAGCAGCGGCTAACCCCTAGCTTAGAGGTCGAGTCTTTGTCTTTCCTTTGTCTTCCTTGGTTCACAGGACGCGCAGACATCCTTGCCAAAGCCACTTGGAGGAAGGAAAGAAGAACAGACCAGTGCCTAGGCCCCGGCAAGCCAGTATTGCCGGAGGCTGCAAGGGCAAGAATTCGCCCACGGCAGGCCAGGTTTGCCGGGGGCTGCAGTTTCAGATAAGTCCTTTATCCCTTATCATGCATTCTGTTATGGACTGAGGTATGTGAAACCTCGTTCTTTTCCTTAAGCTACCGTGTTCCCATAACTCTAGGTCCTAAGGCTCGTTCCTGGGACCAAGTTTGGTCATAGTCGCGGCAGCAAAAAGATAAAACGAGGAGCCTGAGCCCGCTTCATCCCTGCCTCCGCCAAGGGCGTGAGAAAGGTCGAGCGAAGTAGGGAAACGGCAGGGCCTGTTGCCGGGCGAGAAAATGTTTGTCTTAAGGATATCAGGGATTTATTCCGTGTTGTGGGTTTTTACCTACGAACAAATGACCCGGCAGACATTCCTTTTTCATTAAAAACATTCCATTCAGGTACAGTCCATAGGGAATGAAAAACATGAATAAGGAGATTACATCTTTTAAACTTAATAGATGCCCGAAGGCTTACAGACTAAAAAGAGATAAGATGCCCGTAATGCCTTTCTTGTCCCTCTCCTCGGGAGGTAGGTAAAGGAGGCGAGAAGGGAAAAAGGGGCGCCTAGGCGAGCTACGGGTGGCAGAAGACACCGAGAAGGCATCTCGGCGGCCTCCCCAGGGCTGGACGGTGATGGCGGCGCAGGAGGCTAAGCTCGAAGACGAGGCGGTAGGACGTCAGTAGGAGACGAAGGAGTCGGTGCCCGCGTACTCCGACATGACGACCTTGCCGCCCGCCTTCTTCCTCTTCCTCTTCCGCAGCCTCCCTACGCCAGCTGCCAAGGAGACGGCCCCGAGAAGTTCAAGGAGCCGGCGACGCGGATGATAGGGTCGCCGGCGCCACCAGGAGCGGCGCCCGACACCTAGTCGGACCCGTCATCCTGCCGTCCCCCACCCTCGTCGTCGCTGTCGCTGTCCTCCTCGTCACCCTTGTTCGAGGAGGAGTCTTCGTCATCAGAGGAGCTCTCCATGCAGCACCTCGTGCGAGTCCCGAGGTGCCCGAAGACCTTGACGGAGAGGTGGCCATCCCCCATCAACTTGAAGTGGAGGGTGAGCCCATCCGTCAGGCTGTGGATGCGAGCGAACCTCTTCCATCCTTGGCGAAGATACATCACATGAGGGGCAGGGAAGTCGACGCGGGCCCGCGTGCCACTGAGCCCACAACCCCTCATGTGCAGCCGCAGCGACTCCGGTGGGTTCACCTCCATCTCCCGCGCAAACGGAGTCGGGAGACGAAGGCGACGGCACGGCGACCCCCGCACCCTAATGAAGAACTCACAAGGGTCAGCTCCAACATGACCTTCCACTGGAGGAGGAGCTGCTGGCGGGGGCGAGGCCGGCGAGCCGCCCCGTCTTCCTCTTCCCCGAGCACCCCGGCCTCGCCCACGGCCCCGCCCCCTCCCTCTTCCCCTTGTGGCTGGTTCGGCCACTATGGGTGCAGGAGAAGGGGGGACGCGCTGTCGAGCAGCGACCCTCGCCGCCACCGTTGAGGAGCCTGGGTTTTCCTTCTTCATGGCGGACAGAAGAAAGGAGCAGAAGCTGAAGGAGAAAGAAGATGGAGGAGTGGGGGAGCCGTCCCCTCCCTCCGGCCTTTATAAAGGGGCGGGGCTGGAGCTCGACCGCCCCTCTCGGCCAATCAAGACACAAAAGGCGGAGGGCGGCTGGGACCGACCCGCCGCCCCAACCAGCGACGGCTCGGTTTCCTGCCTCCACCGCTCGCCACCTCGAACGCATGGGAGGCACGTGGCGAACCCGCAGGACCGAAGGGACGGGTGAGGCGACCTCTCCCCACCCCGTGATCGTGGGGATTGGATGCCTAGCAGACCGCGCCTCGGCCCCATCCAATCAGCGTGCCACGCCCCCACACCTCCCCCCGTTTATGGGGAAGGCGCGGGCCACCTCCTTTCACATTTACTGCGACGTGACACATGCCTGCGGAAACCGCCCCACGCATGCCGCCCACGTCACGCACGCCCCTCCACCGCGCGCCGCGTGCGCGGGTCGTGGGAGGTGCAGCGCGCGGAAATTTTAGCACGGTGAAAACCACCCCACCTGCCCGTGCACCGTTCTGGGCCTGGCCCAACAACGTGTCGCGCTTATGTGTGGCCCAGGCCCGGGGGCTCCTGTCGGTGTACAAAAAGAGGGGTACACTTTTTGTACCCCTATGACTGTGCGCGGGCAGTCTGAACCACGGCGCCACCACACCAAGCATGGCAAGGGAGGCAAGCCGGGGTAAGACTGAAGCTCGATGGAGACTGGAGCGACACCAAGAACAAGACCACAAAGAGCCAAGGGACAAAGTGGCTCTCCCCGGCAAGATCCTTGGCGGGGCCAGCCCTGGCAGCCCCGGTAAGACCCTTGCCACGGCGGCTCGCCCCGCTCCTACAGAGTAAATCACCCTTGAGTCCACCGCCCCCGTGGGGCGGGGATTCGGGAGATACCCCCGTGGTGGCATGCACATCTTTGTGAAGACATTCAAGATCAGATGCAAGTTAAGAAGACGATGACCCTTGGCAGGATCCCAGCCAAGGAGGACTAGAAGGCCCCCGGCAAGCACCTTGCCGGGGATGACAGCAGGCACCACGGCAAGACCCTTGCCGGGGCCCCCGGCAAGGCCCTTTCCGGGGCCCCCGGCAAGGCCCTTTCTGAGGACACCCACGGGCCACCATCAGGCCCGCATCAACTGGGTTTCCACCGACCCACGCAGCCGCCGACCCAACGAGCTGGACATGCTCCTGCGTGGCAACCCGCAGATCCTCGTGGAGACCCGCCGTTGCGCCACCCCAGCTGCCTGTCTGCCTACATGGCACCTCAGGCGCCGCTGGCCAGGGCGCGTGTCAACACGAGGAGGAGCGGCGACGGACAAGACGGACGTCTCCCCCCCGCCCCCGATAAAGCAAGGACACCTAAGCTGGGCGCATTAAATGCACCTTGTCCTGTAATGCGAGGGATAACCTCGCATTACTGTACCCTTTCCACCTCCTGTGTGCCACTGTGGCAGCCCCTTTTTCCTATAAAAGGAGGCCCGAGGCGACCAGGAGGAGGATTCGGCTTTTTAGAACTCCTCACGACTCTCTTGGAGCTCCTCACTAGCTGAAGAACACCAACATATAATCCACCAAAGCAGGAGTAGGGTTTTACGCATCTTTGCGGCCCGAACCTGGGTAAAGGAACTGTGTCCTGACCGTCAGATCCGCTCTTCTCTCAACCCCGCGCCATGCAACCGTAGTAGGGATTCTTGTGATCCCATAGGTGTCGATCCAAATACACCGACAATACGTGCCTAGCTACCCCTTCGATCACTGGGTGAGGACACCATAAGACCGAACCGATCGCAAAGCACCTCTTCCCATGGCAAGAAAAATCGATCTAGTTAGCCTAACTAAACCAAAGATTCGAAGAAGAAATACGAGGCTATAATTAATCGTGCATATAAGAGGTCAGAGAAGACTCAAAAAATATTCATTGATAGAAACTGATCATAAACTTGAAATTCATCGGATCCCAACAAACACACCGCAAGAAGTCATTACATCAAATAGATCTCCAAGGGACCATTATATTGAGAACAAAAAAGACAGAAGAAGCTGTCTAGCTACTGCCTACGGACCCGTAGGTCTATGGTGGAGTGGACAACACACGCATCATTGGAGAGGCACCAATGAGGATGATGAACCCCTCCGCGATGGTGATAGATTAGATCTCATGGTTCTGGAACTTGCGGCGGCTGGAATTGTGTTTCATCTATTCCCATAGGGTTTCTGGAATTCATGAGGATTTATATAGTGAATAGGTGGTGCACGTGACCCTCGTGGCCCCACAACCCACCAGGGTGCGCCTGGGCTCCTGGGCGCGCCCTGGTGTCTTGTGGTTCCCATGGGCCTCCCCTCTGGGCCTTCCTTGTCCCATAAGTTGTCTTCTGGTCCAAAAAAATCTCCAAATAGTTCCGTTTCAGTTGGACTCCGTTTGATAGGGATTTTTTGCGAAGTAAAAAACAAGAAAAACCAACAACTAGCACTTGGCACTATGTCAATAGGTTAGTCCCAAAATATTATATAAAGTTGATATAAAATGATTGTAAAACATCCAAGAATGATAATATAACAACATGGAAAAGTCAAAAATTATAGATACGTTGGTTACGTGTCAGGACCCAAGAAAGGTTCAAACACCGGGGTGTGCGCGAGGAACTTCGTCTAGACCTGGCTAGCTCCACACTACCTCACGGCGATGCTCCAGCGTGCTCGAGCCAAGGGGGTGATGAACAACAAACACATCAGTTTACCCAGGTTCGGCCCACCTTGCGTTGTAAAACCCTACTCATGCTTGATGGGTGGATTGTCTCGCGAGGGAGGATGAACACGTAAGTACCGGGGGTCCGATCCTTCTCCCCGGGGGGAGTCTATCTCTACTTATCCCGGCCTTGGTCATCTTCCCCCAAAACACAAAGTGGGAAGGGTCGCCACAATGGCAAAATTCGAAGTGGGACATGAGTACAACTTATCCTGACTAAAGGTGGTCTTCGCCTACAAAAGCTCCCTGCCGTGACGCGCTGGTGGGCTCGGCGGTGACCTCCTACCGAACTCACCATCCCTGTCTTCTTGCACCAAAGAGGAAACTTTGGGGATTACCTAGGGAACCGGTGCGATGTCCTTGCCCCTTAGCACAAAAGGGGCAAACCTCCTCATTCGCGCCTGCTGGCGCCCTTCTGGCTCCGCTCATCACCACCCGCGTCCCTCACGTGAGGGCACTGGGCCACGTGACTCCTTCGCTGGCTCGTTGATCCATATGCATTCTCAGGAGGCCTCGAGAGAAGGCCTTGGGAAGTCGCCTCATGAGAGGGCCTCGTAAGGCCACTAGCGATGCCTAACAACGTGCGCACCTCGAGAGGAGGTGTCCCTCTTGAGGGATTATCTGTGAGGCCTAAAGATGGGCCGCACGTGGGCCCTGGGCAATCCGCCGCACGATGGGCCGCACGTACATGGGCCTGGGTGTCAGGCCCAAGATGCGATTCTATCTCGATCACGTGACACTTACGTGATTGGGGCACAACCGCATTTCGGGCGCTTAGCAAGATGGATATCATTACATCGTACCATTACATACATACATAGGGGATACAACCATACATACAAGTCACATGAATACAACAACATCAATACAAGGCATCCGACTACGGATGCAAACATGAAAAACACGCGACATCCATCTGCTATCCCAGGCTGCCGACCCGGAACCTAACCCAAGACTGAAGAAGAAGAAGAAGAAGAAAGAACTCCAACACAACGATCAACGCTCTCACGTCAAGTCATCGGAAACATGCACCTGCAACTGTTGTTGTAGTATCTGTGAGCCACGAGGACTCAGCAATCCCATAACCATGGGTAACAAGACTATCAAAGCTTAATAGGTAGGAAGAGGTAAAGTGGTGAGGTTGCAGCAGCGGATAAGCAATATATATGGTGGCTAACTTACGAGTAAAAGAATAAGATGAGCATCTACGCAAACGGTCGCAAACTAGTAATGATCTCTAAAGATCCTGAACTACCTACGAGTCAAACATAACCCCACCATGTTCTCTTCTCAAAGTGAAAAGAGACAGTCACGGTTACTCACACCGTTGTGTGTTTTACTTCGGATCTTCTGTCAAGTTTTCTACAACCGGACATTAACAAATTCCAATCTGCCACATAACCGTGGGCACGGCTTTCGAAAGATCATAACCCTGCAGGGGTGTCCCAACTTAGCCCATCACAAGCTCTCACGATCAGCTGAAGTGATAAATATAATATCATCACCCCTTATCTTAGGGAAATCCGATCAGGCTCGGCATCCCGGTGCACAAGACATTTCGACAATGGTAAAACAAGTCCAGCAAGACCTCCCGGCGTGCCAACACCCTAATAGTAGCCGCGCATATCTCGTCTCAGGCCACGACCGGATGGGACAGCCTACGGGAGCCAATCCTCGAGTTTCCCCGTGGTGGCCCCGCAGTCGGCCTGTTTGGGACCAACACCATC
This sequence comes from Secale cereale, assembly GCA_902687465.1. NCBI lineage: Eukaryota > Viridiplantae > Streptophyta > Magnoliopsida > Poales > Poaceae > Secale > Secale cereale. Next base: position 360,044,443 of record LR738715.1, read on the forward strand.
AGCACTCGCCCCCCCCCCCTGTTATGTAGAATTAAGAACCCGGGGACATGACCCCCTATGCAATTAATTAATTAATTAAGTTGTTATTATGAGCAAATTAAAACCAATGTTGGGCCTTGCTGGAGGAGTTTTATTCAAAGACGAAGTGTCAAGGGGTCCCCATATACCCAACCGTGTAAGGAACGCAAAATCAAGGAACATAATGCCGGTTTATCGGCACCTAAGGTGGCATGAGTGGAAAAAAACATCGAGCAAAAGGCCAAGCCTTCCACCCATGCCCAGTATATAGGTGTGTTAATAATAATAATAGATATTGTGATATTCCAACAACAAGTTCCCACCTGGAACGATCTTCATCTTCACCTGCAACTAACAACGCTATAAGAGGGGCTGAGCAAGCGGGTAACATAGCCAAACAATGGTTTTTGCTAGGAAGGTGTCAAAGGTTAGAGGTTTCATGGTAAGAAGGAGAGGGGCTGACAATAAGATGGGTAGCGCGACATATAACGATAGCATCGAGACAACTAAGCAAAGGCAATGATAGTAAAGGTATCCAAGGGTATGGTCATCTTGCCTGAGATCCCGCAAGGAAGAAGAACATATCCATGAAGAAGACGAAGAAGAAGCCTTGAAGAAGAACCACGGGTAGACGGACGAATCCTCACGAACGCAACGGAACAAGCACTAACGAGAAGAAGCAAGCAACACGGTAAACACACAACACGAGACATGACAATATGCTCAACCAAGTATGATGCAAGATAGTTCTATATAGGATGCACTACAAGTCCATACAGGAAGCAAAACATGGCAAGGTAGGAAGCACAGAAAAATAACACAAGAACATGTCAATATGCTCAACCAAGTAGGATGCAAGACAAGTCTACATACGATGCACAGCAAGTCTATACAGGAAGCAATACATGGCAAGGTAGGAAGCACAGAAAATAACACAAGTCTATATGATGGAATACATGTCAAGTTATGATGCATGACAAGTCTACACTGGAAGCAATACATGGCAAGGTAGGAAGCACAAAAAAACAACACAAGAACATGGTAATATGCTCAAGCAAGTTTTTGAAGCAAGACAAGTATATATAAGATGCAAAACATGGCAAGGCAGGAAGCACTCAAAAACAACACAAGACAACAAGTTTAAATGAGGCCGGAAACTACATATATCAAACCCGGTAAGTCCTCATATGCATAGTCTGAAATTAGTCCAGATCTGAACAAACCTTAAGTTCAAGTTGTTAAACAGCAAATTAACATGCACCAACATGATCTACACGAAATTCTAGTCAAGTTACATATAAAGTTTGTTTAATTCGGAGCTACGGCCTAGATGATATGAGCAAAACAAGTTAAGCATGGCAATGGTGCAAAATGCACCCAAACATCAAGCAAACTCACTACAAACATGAAAACAATATGATATTATGATTCTACATGCAAAATCACACAAGTTTCATATAAGGCACACCCAAAACGGAGCAACGGGCTAAAAGATACACATGAAACAATATATAATAACAAGCTGAAGTTAACAGCCACATAGCAACTTTGGAGCAAGAAATATATACACTACAGCACTCAAACATGGTGACAAGAAGCATGGACATGAAGTAGACATATCTTACAGCAAACAACTCCATTGGAGCAACTCCATAGGAGGCATGGATCAATAGCAACAAGCTACAACATTTTGAACATGACACTAAAAACCTGACAGCAATATTTTATAGCAACTTGGGAGCAAGAATTAAATAAGCTACAGCAAGCCAAATGAGAAAGTGAAGGCATGAATGGATAGACAATAACATATACAACAAGGAATGATCAATGGCCACCCCAAAACTAACATGGATTTGCCTAGGGCATCAAGCAAACATAGCAACGGGATAAGACAGATTCCAGACTTAGTGAAATTTCACTAAGTGTTAAAACAGTAACAACAACATGGCACGTTTACAAGCATGTTTAAGTCAACACAAGGCATATCATGGAAATTTAAATGCACCACCTCAAAGACCACATCATGGAGATTCTAAAACATCTAGGCATGTGACATGGGGGCAAACACATCAATGGCAAAGAGCAATTGAAATCAGCATCTCATAACAAGTTTCAGAACATAACAGCCAAATGCACTTTTGCAACAGAGATTAACATGGCAATATGAACTCTAACATGCATGCTATAGAAACCAACATGTAGAGCATCTCATGAAGAACATTTTGACATATCATATGCATCATTTGGATAAACACGCACCAAGTTATCACATCTCAAACATGGCATGAAAATAACTAGCAACAACAGTTTATATCAAGTAGCACTCTTGCAACAGAGATTAGAGCACCTAGATGAACTCAAATGAGCATGGAACAATGGAACAAAGTGTAGAGCATATCACCACGATCATTTTAACATATCATTCACTCAATTTGGATCACCACACAATAAAGTTATCACCATGCAAACATAGCAACATTATATGCATTAAAAAGGACTTAGAAGAAAACTACCCAAGGGAAATGGACATTGTCCAGAGGTAGCAGACACATCTGACAAACGGGGCCCGCGGACAAAGAGAGGGGCGGACACGTCCGTCGCCAATCGGACGTGTCCGTCGGCGGCGGCGGCCGGGGCCGCCTGGCAGTGGCTCGAGGGGCGGTCAACGCGGCTGGCAATGCCGGCGACGAGGGGAGATCGGGCACTGTGAGTGCTCCTCCGGCCGGATCTCACCGGATCCGGGCCGGAGGCGGTCGGCGGCGAGGTCTCTGGGTGGCGGATCTGGCCGGAAGTCAGCCGGCGGCTGATACGTCCAAAACGTATCTATAATTTCTGCTTGCTCCATGCCACTTTTGGGTGATATTGCTATGATATTTATACACTCTATACACTTTTGATCATATTTGGACTAACCTACTAATCCAGTGCACCCCAGTGCCAGTTTCTGTTTCCGGCTGTTTTTGTATTTCAGGTTTTCACATTACGAGAACTGTGAGGAAAAATCCAGAAAAATTATATAAAAAATCAGTGTTCCAGAACCTACCTTGCGCCCGAAGTACAGCCGGGGGGGGGGCCACCAGGGCCCCAGGCG
>LR738715.1:360047650-360076127 GCA_902687465.1 Secale cereale
GCCCCCCCCCCCCCCCCCCGGGGCCGCGCCGGGGGGGCGCCTGGGCCCCCCGAGCCCCGTCTGGTGCCCCCCTCTGGCATATATTTATAGCGTCCTTCGAAACCCTCGGGACGGGAACTCTTTTTCGGGATCTCATCTCTGTTCCGCAGCCGCCGCTTCCAAGATCGGGAGCACCAGGAGAACTCTTCCCAGCACCCTGCCGGAGGGGAGGATCACCATCGGGAGCCTCTCCACCACCATGGACGCCTCCCGGATGAGTTGTGAGTAGTCTCCCTTGGACCATGAGTCCATGACGAGTAGCTATGTGATGTTCTCCTCCCGTTCTTGTGCTTCACTAATTAGTCCTCGTGAGCTACCCTACATGATCGAGGCACATATGTAATCCTTATGATGTTGCTATGATGAGTTTGCTAGGATCCGATGGATTATGAGATTATGTTCAGATTGTGATTGAGTAATATATTTGATCTACCTCTTTTATATTTATGTTCATAAGTAATTCTTGCATGTTCTCCGTTGTTATTTATTGCTTTGGCCAAGTAATAGGTAGTGACTCCAAGAGGGAACGTTATGCTCGATTGTGGGTTCATGCCCCTCGATGACTAGTTTGAGTGACAGAAACATGAGTCTAGGGGATGTGATGTTGCCACAAGGGGGAAAACAACAGTGCTTGTGAACCGCGGGTGCAAGGATTGTTTACTTTACGCAAAGTTCTTTTAATGCAGTTGTCTGTTGCTTTGAGTTTACACTATGGGTGGGGCTCGCAACTTAATACCAGCGAGATGTTCTGGATAGATATCTCAAGGTGGATGATTAGTAGTAGATATTGATGGATTTCGGTCTACTTACTTTGGCGTACCGCCCATGCTTTGAACCTCGACCTTTCTTGCAATGTAGTCAGCATTGGTTTGCGTTCGTGGTCCTGTCAATTGCCCAGCTGTAATTCATTTACCTCACATAACTGTTTTATCGTCTTTTGGGAGAGAGACATCACTAGTGAACATCATGAGACTCCGGTCCATATTACCATCATTGATCACATCTGCTATTTACTTTTCGCTTTTACTTACTATTGCAAATATTATCTATCACTACTATCATTTGCGTTTAATCCTTTGTGAACTACAAGGCCGGAGGGATTGACAACCTCTCTGTACTTGTTGGGAGCAAAGTTATTTGAATCTGTGTGCAGGTCCACGTTGATTGCTAATATCTGGCGCCGTTAGCAGTTGACACCTACTTGTTGAACCTAGGAGTCTCTGGGGATTCGATCATTGGCATCTTTGCTAAGGGAAAAACTTCCACAACACTGCATCTCACACCTTCCACTTGGGGTAACCAACGAGGGGTTAGAGGCCCATCAAGGAGTTTTTCTGGCGCCGTTGCCGGGGACTCCACTCTTCAGGATAGGGGAGTTGCACGCTATCTTTTACCTTTGCTTTTTAGTCTTGTTAGTTTATCTTTCAGTTTTTGCTTTAGTACCTTTTATCGAAAATCACAAAAATAGTTATCTCGTTCTTTAGTTGTCATTATGTCGGGTCCTTTTGTCTTTGACGAGGCAGAAGTTCTCACCTTTAAACAAATAGGTGGAGAAAGTTTGAAAGATGCTTGGTATAGAATTAATGATTCACAAAAAAGAGCCACCAAGAAGCAACCTACTACTATCTTGCTTAGAAATTTTTATGTTGGAATTACTTCTTGGAATAGGTTTATTCTAGATACTGCTATCAATGGGGATTTCCTAGAGGCCCTTATTTTAGAGTCCTCTTAAGACTAGTTGTATTATTGAAGAGCTTTTTGATGATCTTGATGATGGTTCAATTGATACAACTTGATCTATATGCATTATGCCTAGCTTAAAGGCATAAAAGAAAGCGCTTTTGGGAGGCAGCCCAATGAATAAATTTATTTTTCTTTTGTTGTGTCTTGATGTTGGTTACTACAGTAGCATCATCATTGTATCTTTGCTTTTCATATTTGTGCCAAGTATAGCCTCTGATTGCTAGAAAGTTCAAAAGTTGTGAGGTGCTGTCCAGGAAACAGATTCTGTCCTTGGATAGAAAAATTCGTATAAAATCACCAGATCATCTTTTTGGTCTGAATTTTTTCGACAGCGTTCACTATATAATTGTCTTTCGTGCATCTGTTCTGAGTTTTTTGATTTGAGTTGCAGAAGTACCCCGAACAAATCAATTACTACCTGCTTGTCGGGGGAAACTGTCCGCCACGAACACCTATGGGACCGGAGCCCCTTGTCTGTGCGGTACGAGGGCGGAGGGAGCACAAAGAGCAGATCGTAGCGAGCACGCGGGCAGTTTTACCCAGGTTCGGGCCGCGGTAGACGCGTAAAACCCTACTCCTGCTTGGTCGTGTATTAAGTTTGAGCGCTCGGGAGCTTGAAGAAGCAGCTACACCCAGCGCGAGAGTAATCTAGGTTCCGAACCCCCTCCACGTTGTGCATGGGCCTCCTTTTATAGTGCAAGGGGTCACCTACAGGTGTCAACGTAGGAGAAAGGGGTAAAAATGTAAAAGAGGTGGTAGTTGTAACAGTGCGGGAACAGTGGAGCTACAGTACAGAACAGTGGTCTATACCTACTTTAACAGTGGGGGACAAGGGCATTTAATGCCCGTCGCCGTCGACCCCAAAAGCTCCCGCCTTAGCGTCTCCGTCTGCCACGGCGAGGGATCCATCACCGTGGAGTGCCACCGTGTACCCTAGGCTGCACAGCCATCCGCCACGCGTCCCTGGATAGGCCCCAGGGCGACGCGTGGGCCGATGAGCTGGAGCGCGGGCACACAGCGCAGCCTTCCCGGCAAGCACCTTGCCGGGGCCTCGATCTTGCCGGGCCCGGGAGCTTGCCGCTCCCCGGGCCCCTTGCCGGGGCGCATATAGCGCCGAGGCGTTGTCTTCTAGTCTTCCTGGCAAGCTCCTCTTGCCAGGGTCTTGTGTCAGCAGGGCAGTCTTGAGCCTGGTACGGCCTTCCCGGCAAGCTCCTCTTGCCGGGGTCTCGGTCTTATGTCTTGTATACTTTGTTTTTGAATGGTTTAATAAGGAGCAGGAAGGTCTCCGGCGAGCCCGCAGTAAACCTTGCCGCGGGAAGCTGCAACTGCCCGTGCACAAGTTGGGGTACTGAGGTACCCCTTCCTTAGTACACCGACAGGAGCCCCCGGGCCTGGGCCACACACGGTGCCGAGCGCTGTTGGGCCAGGCCCAAAACAGTGCACGGGCACCCGCGGCCCGCGGCGCGCCGAATCCACTTCCATATCCGCCGCACCCCATGGTAACGGCACGCGTCGATCGCGGCGCCGTGGGATGGGACGTGCCCACGATCTCTTAATAGAAAGGGTGAAACGCCCCCCACTCCCCCATAAAAGCAGAGGAAGCGGGCGCGGTTCCCCTCCTTGCGCTATCATTGCATTGTCTTCCTCCTCCAAAGATTCTCTCTTGCGCTCTGCCTCCACATCTCCGCCGCCGCCGAGCTCTTCGTCCCCCTCCCTCCACCGCGTCCGCCATGGCCCCAAAGACCGACAAGGCGAAGGCGGAGAAGGCCAAGCGGGAGAAATCGGAGCAAGCGGCCAAGCTCATCGCGTACCGGAAGCGGCATGTCGTCTTCCCGCCGAAGCTCGGCGTGCGGGAGCTCTGGAACAAGTATTACTTGTTCTGGTCCAAGGGAACCGACGCGCATCCCCGCACGCGAGCATACCCGGCCGCCGCCAAGGACAGCTATCCCGGCGGGTACTACTTCTTTGCTGCCTTTTTTCATTGTGGTCTCTGTCCTCCTTTCTCAAACTTCTTCTGCGACGTCATGAACACATACGGTCTCCATCTGCTTGACTTCACCCCCAACGCCATTCTCACCATGGCTGTTTTCGCACACATGTGCGAAAACTTCATAGGAGTCCACCCCAATGTAGCCCTCTTTAGACACTTCTTCACTCCTAGAGCCGAGGCCGATGCCCCCCTCTCCGGAGGAATTTCTTGGGTCTTTCGTCTGAATAAAAAAGGGGCGTACTTGCCGGGGGAGCTCCGCGGCAAGTGGGAGGAATGGCGAGCGGAGTGGTGCTGGATCGTAGAAGACCAGCCGCAAGCCTTCACCGCGCCGCGCACAACGCCCATCGTGCGCGGCAGGGACTGGAGTGAGCTGGACTCGGACGACGTCAAGCTCAACATCGCCCTCGTCCGGATTCTTCGTCTTCGGTTGGCCAATCTGTCAGTTGCTGAGGTGGGCGCAGACTTCCTCCGCCGGCGCATCGCCCCTCTCCAAGACCGGAAGAGGCCGGCCTGGGAGTACGGCGGCCCGGCAGACATTATGAGGCTGCGCCCCGGGCTCAACTTCAACTTCACCACGCTGGAGCTGCGGGGAATGGTACGGGAACTCTTCAAGTACGACCCGACACACCCCGAGTGGTTCAGGACTCCCCGGGAAGTGGTGCCGCTCTGCAACAACGCCGTCAGGGATCGGATCCTCGCCATGATGCCCATGTGCGACTCGCACAGCGTGGACCGTACATGGCTCGCCCCGAAGCCCATCGACGTCCTCAACTTCTACGACAACCTCGCAGAGGTGGCGAAGAACAAGGAGGACCTCAAGCTGCACACGCGGGACACCACCGACCAGGAGATCGCCTACATAGCTTCTCGGGCTGAGGAGGCCGCCGCAGCCGCGGCGGCAGGAGTTTTCGGGTACTCGCCGGAGGAGGCGGAGGCTGAGGACGCGTCCACCCAGGCGGAGGAGGCGGAGATCCGCAGGTTGCTGAATCTTCCACCCGACGCGCTCGCCGGGGTCCCCTCGCTGAGGCACTCCGGGATCCACGGGATCGCGGCGGAGGCCGCGGCAATGGAGGGCACCGCCGGAGGGAGCAGAGGCGCCGCGAGGGGCGGAGGCGCCAAGGGAAAGGGGGCCGCAGCGCAGGACGCAGGGCCCAGTGAGCCGGCCGGGGCAGAGGAGGAGGAGGAGGAGGCCGAGGACTCCGGCGGATCCACGGAGTTGTACGCCGACGACCTCTCCTCGTCGGAGAGCTCCCCGCCCCCGGCAAGCCCGAGGCAGTCCCCGGCGAAGCGCCTCCGCAAGGCGGCGACGGGGGAGAGGGCGCAGGCGCCCCGGCAACAGCCACCTCGCCGGGCGGCTCCCCGGGGGAGTCAAGCCGCGCCAAGGCCGTCCGGCGCACCAGCCGCAACGGAGGCGGCCCGTGCGCGGACCACGACGGAGGCGTCTCGCAGGCCGGCAGCGAGCCGGCAGGGGTCTTCTCGGAGCGGAGCAGCGGCTCCGCCCGCCCCTCGGGCGCCGGCTACCACAGGGGCTGGGTCTTCGCAGCCCCCAGCCCCGGTGAACACCAAGCGCGCGAGGGAGTCTTCGTCTTCCGCTCCTCGCGCCGACGCGCCCACGTTGGAGTATGATTTCTCCGCCCTGAGCGAGGACGACGAGGAGGACCAGGAGTAAGGATCCGGGACCTTACACCTTCTCGATTTTCTGTCTTGATTTTTTTTTGTTGATGCTGACTCTGTTTATTGTTCTGATTTCAGGACCCTGGCCCACCGCGCGGCGAAGAAGGCCAAAGCGCCCGAGGTCGAGGTCGCGGAAGACTCGGCAGCTGCGGCAACAGGGAGTGTGCCGGAGCCTAGCCTGCCGGACCCGAGCGCTGCTCCAAGGAGCAGCCCCCAGCGCAGCCCGCAGCGCAGCCCCCAGCGTAAGTCTGGGGTTTTCTCTTTTCGCTTGTCGGGGTACGGCTGAGGATTTGGTTTTGTCTTCATGTCTTGACGTTTCTTGTCTTGTTCTGTGCAGAGGTGGAGCCACAGCGGGAAGAGCGCCCGGAGACCATCGTCGAGGAGCCGCAGGCCCCGCCGTCCCCGCCAAGGCAGAACTCTCCGGCAAGGGAGAGTGCTCCGCCAAGGGCGGGTACTCCGCCGAGGCAGAGTACCCCGCCAAGGGCGAGCAGCCCGGCAAGGGTGGCTACTCCGACAAGGCCGAGCTCCCCGGCGAGGGAGCCCGCCGCTGAGGACGTCCGCCAAGGTATGTTTTGTGACTTGTCTTCTTGGCTTGCCTCTTTTTTGGATATTTGCTTGAGTCTTGAACTTCTTTTTCTTCTTCTTCTTTTTAGATCTTCCTCCTCCTGCGCCCATGGAGACGGAGGTTATCAACCTCGAGGAGGAGGGCGCGCAGGGCGGCGGCGGCGACGCTCCTGTCGTCGAGGAGATAACCGAGGCCGCCGAGCCGGCCGCGCAGGAGACTGCCCCGGCTGCGGACGCAGCGGCTGGGGAGGAGGACGGCGACCGCACCGCCGGCCCGGAGGCGGCGGGAGCATCAGATGCTGCACCGGCCACCGGCCCCTCCGCCAGCAAGGAGCAGGGGTATTATCTCGAGGCCCCCAACGGCGTCTTCATCCAGATGCCTTGGGGGTCTTCATCGCGAGCTCCTGCGGAGGGCGAGGCGTTCGACGGAGAAGTCCTCGCCTCCGCAGGCCTGAAGATCGTCGAGGCGCCCGGCGGGAGTGAGGGGCCCGAGGAGGAGAGGTTGCTCCACCAGCTCCTGGCCCTTTACCGGGCCAGGCAGGCGAAGCTGGCCTCCCGGGAGGCCCTTGCCGCCAAGGCCGCGGCGGAAATGGAGAAGCGTGCGGCGGAGCTCAGCGCCGCCAATCAGGCAGCCCTCCGCGAGGTGGCGGAGGAGCGGGAGCGTCTCGCCGGCGAGTACCAGGAATGGGTGATTGAGAAAGCTGAAGCGGAAGAACAGCAGCGTCTCGCCGGGGTGGAGATGTCCCGGCGAGAAGGAGAGCTCGCGCAGCGGAAGGTCGAGCTGGACTCCCATGAGGAGGACCTTGCCGCTCGCGAAGCTGCCCTTGGCGGGGAGCTGAAGGAGGCGAAAGCCGCCGCGGTTGCCGCGGAAGACGCCAAGAAGGAGCTTGCCGCCAAGGTTGAGCAGTTGGAGAAGGCGATGAAGGTGAGCGCCGAGAAGGTTGCCGCGCTCATCTTGGAGCGCGAGAAGGATGCTCACACAAACTCCGAGCTTCAAGTGAGTCTCTCCAAGAGGGGCGACGAGTTGAAGGCCGCCAAGGACTCCATTGAGGACTTGGAACTGAAGGTCACCACTCTGAAGGAATCGCTCGACGCTGCCCGGGCTCAGGAGAACAAGCTGAAGGAGGAGCTCCGCAAGGAGCGGACTTTGATGGACAGCGTCAACAAGGCGTCCGAGCTCTTCCGCCAGACCATCGAGGTATGGACCGAAGACTTGGTTTCTTCTGCGTCCAACATTGACCAGGAGCTGCTGGCGCTGAAGGTCGAACACCTCATCTACTCGCCGGACCCGGATCTCCCGCACAGCGCCAAGCTCAGCCTCTTCTTCAGAGGGATCGCGCCGGCCCTTGCAGTTCTCCGGAAACGCATCCCCGCGCAGCTGGCCGAGGAGTCGCGCCTGCTCTGCGCGGGAACTCTGGAGCGGGTGCTGACGAAGATCGTGTACCGCAACCCGGGGATCAATCTCACGAACGTTCTTCGCAGCTTGCCGGCTGATGCAGACACGGAGGCCCTGAAGGAGCAGGTCGGCCACATCATCGCCAAGGTGGCAAGGCTTGGCAGGAAGGAGGGCGACCGCGTAGACTAGGGCTCCATTATCTTTATCTTTTTGTTGCTGCACATTATGTTATGAACTTATTAGTCCATTGCGACAAGTTATCCTTTGTAAGATATTTGCTTTATTTTGATCAATCAGTGCAATGTTATCTTCCTTGTCTCAATCTCTGATTTTGTATGTTTTTCACCCTACGCTCCCGGGGAGCTTGCCGGCAAGGGGCCTTTGCCGCGAGCGCTGAGTGCTGGACTCTAAGCAGCCTGCTGGCCAAGGTCCTCGCCGGCAAGCAACCTTGCCGCAGCTAGTCGCAACGCACTTAGCTTGCTGAGCGTACTCGGAAACGAAGCAAGGGCGCGACACTTGTCGCAGCTCACTTAAATCGTTGAGTGAACTCGAAAACAAGATAAGGGTGCGGCAAGCTACGGGTAGGTTCCTCCGCGCACAGGTTTTCCATACAAAATGTGATCGTTCAAGGAAGACAACTAAAATTTAAAATTTGAACTGGTCAAATTCTAACAACTTATCTTTCATATGTTGTTTGCTTATATTGCTTGCTCTCCGGTAAGACTTCTCTTTCTTGAACAGCACTCGGTTCCTCCTCCACCTCCTTCCCCCCCGGCAAACTTGTGCGCGAGGAACGTTCCTTCTGCTTAAGAGGAAAGAAAAGGGAGAGGGAAACAAGCATATGGCCTTTCGGCGTGCTAATGCTTACCGTATACTTGAGTGTTGCACCAAATGCCAAACAGAACATGCAAATAGCAAAGAAAAGCATGCAAAAGGCGATCGGTGCGAAAAACACAAAAACTTTACTGATGCACGGGGTCTGCGCCCGGCTTTGTACAAAGGGTTACATGCAACAGCGGCAAAGCTTGTACAAAAGGTGGTTGCCGGAGCGGATCACGGCAACCGCGCCTTAGGGGTGAAACTTGCGAAGATGCTCTATGTTCCAGGAGTTGCTCACCGGTAAGCCTTCTTCGGTCTCGAGGCGGACAGCGCCGGGCCTCGTAACTTGGCTCACCCGATAAGGGCCTTCCCACTTCGGCGTCAACTTGTTGGAATTCTTGGCGGACTGAACACGCCGAAGAACAAGGTCGCCTTCCTCGAGACTCCTGGCCTTGACTTTGCGGCTATGGTAGCGGCGCAAAGCTTGCTGGTATCGAGCAGCTCGTACAGCAGCCTGGAGACGTCCCTCCTCAAGGAGCAATGCGTCATCTTGCCGCAGCTGCTCTTGCTCGAGCTCATCATAAGCGAGCACTCGAGGAGATCCGTATACGAGTTCCGTGGGGAGAACTGCCTCTGCTCCATAGACTAGAGCAAAGGGTGTCTGTCCGGTGGCTCGACTTGGTGTCGTTCTGATTGACCAAAGAGCCGCCGGGAGCTCCTCTATCCAATTTCTTCCGCACTTGCGCAGCCTGTCAAAGGTCCTTGTTTTGAGTCCGCGCAGCACTTCAGCATTTGCCCTCTCCGCTTGACCGTTGCTCCTCGGGTGAGCAACAGAAGCGAAACAGACCTTGGCGCCAAGGTCTTGGACGTACTGCATGAAGGTGCGACTAGTGAATTGCGTACCGTTGTCGGTGATGATCCTATTAGGGATCCCGAAACGGCAAACAATCGACCTGAAGAACCTGACTGCTGATTGTGCTGTCACCTTCCTCACTGGCTCCACTTCTGGCCACTTTGTGAACTTGTCGATTGCGACGTACAAGTACTCAAAGCCCCCGACAGCACGAGGGAAAGGGCCGAGGATGTCGAGCCCCCAGACCGAGAAGGGCCATGACAAAGGGATTGTTTGGAGAGCTTGAGCTGGCTGATGGATTTGCTTCGCATGGAACTGGCACGCTTCACACTTGGTTACTAGTGTAGTTGCATCTTGGAGGGCTTCTTGCCAAAAGAACCCTTGCCGGAAAGCTTTCCCGGCAAGCGCCCTTGCGCCAATGTGGTGGCCGCATATGCCTCCGTGTATTTCCGCCAACAGCTTCTGTCCATCTTCTCTGGAGATGCACTTCAACCTGACACCGTTGAGTCTTCTTCTGTACAGCTCGTTATCCACGAACTGGTACATACTTGACTGCCTTGTTATCTTCTCTATCTCTTGAGGGTCGTCGGGAAGTTCTCCAGTTTGCAGAAAACGGACGATCTGCTGCGCCCATGCTGGAGCCCGAGGCTCGACGGCAAGGACTAAAGGCTCGAGGGCCGCTGCGGGAACCTCAGCTTCTACGGCAAGGACCTCTGGTTCTGCCGGAGCTGACGGTCCCCCGGCAAGCTCGCCGGGGCGAGGCTTGCCGGGAACGTTTGCTTCAACTGTACAAGTCCGAGGACTTGCAGGAGCAAACCGTTCCTCAACGTTCTGGTTGTTGATCTTGGGGACCTTGGCGGCGGTTTCAGGAAGATCCGCCGGCAAGTAGTCGCCGGAGACCAACTTTCTCTTCTTGGACTGCCCAATTGATGGTGTAACGGATGGTTGAGTCAGCTTGAGTAAGAAGGTCCCTGGTTCCACAGGTAACTTCATCGCGGCGCACTTTGAAAGGCCGTCTGCAATTTCGTTTTGAGCTCTCGGGACGTGCTCCATCTGCAAACCTTCAAAGTGCTCTTCAAGCTTTCTCACTTCATCGACATATGCTTCCATCAAAGGGCTCTGATAGCTCTTGTTAACTTGTCGGACCACCAACTGAGAATCTCCCCGCACAATCAGCTTTCTGATCCCAAGTTCGGCCGCAATCCTGAGGCCGGCAAGCAAGCCTTCATATTCTGCAGTGTTGTTCGTCGCTTGCTCCCTGGGAAAGTGCATCTGGATAACATATTTGAGGTGCTCTCCGGTGGGCGCGATGAGTACCACGCCAGCACCGGCGCCTTGCAGCGAGAAGGCACCGTCAAAATACATTACCCATTCACTTGTCGCTTCTTGTACGGGTGCACTTGTTTCTTGAACTTCTTCTTCTGGTGTTGGGGTCCACTCAGCTATGAATTCTGCCAAAGCTCGGCTCTGTATGGTTGAAGTACTTTCAAACTTGAGTCCAAAGCTCGACAGCTCCAGTGCCCACTCAACGATCCTGCCTGTTGCTTCTGGATTGTGCAATATCCTTTTCAGCGGAAAGCGAGTGACCACTGTTATCTCATGGGCTTGGAAGTAATGGCGCAGCTTTCTCGACGCCATGAGGAGGCCGAAAAGCAATTTTTGCACACCAGAGTACCTTGACCTAGCCCCCTGGAGAAGGGAACTTACAAAATACACTGGGCGCTGCACCATCTTCTTCCGCACCTCTCCTTGCTCCTGCGCAGAGTCATCCTTGTCGGGGCCAGAGCTTGCCGGAGCAGCCCCCTGCTTGTCGCTGGATTCGCTTGCCGGTGGTGCTGACTCCTCGTCGGACTCCCTCTCCGCTACTAACGCAGCACTAACCACCTGGTTGGTTGCCGCTAAGTATAGCAACAACTTTTCCTGTGGTCTAGGTGCGACAAGTATAGGAGTGGAGGACAGGTACCGTTTCAAATCCTGCAACGCCGCCTCCGCTTCCGGAGTCCACTTCATGGGACCTGCCTTCTTCAATATTTTGAAGAAAGGTAGGGCGCGCTCTGCAGACTTTGAAATGAACCTACTGAGGGCAGCAACACAATCTGCAAGCCTTCTGACATCCTTGACGCGCTTTGGGGCCTCTATCTGCTCAATGGCTTTGATCTTGTCGGGGTTGGCTTCAATCCCCCTCTGTGATACAAAGAACCCGAGAAGCTTGCCGGAGGGGACTCCAAAGACGCACTTCTCGGGGTTCAACTTGAGTTGTATCCTGTGCAGGTTCTGAAACGTTTCTTCCAAGTCTTGAATCAGGGTTTCCTTGCTCTTGCTCTTCACCACGATGTCATCCATGTAAGCTTCTACATTTCTGTGGATCTGTGGCTCAAAAGCAGTGTACACTACCCTTGCAAAGGTTGAGCCTGCATTCTTCAATCCAAATGGCATGCGGATAAAGCAATAAGTGCCACATGGAGTGATAAATGCAGTCTTCTCTTCATCTTCCTTGGCCATGAAAATCTGATGATAGCCTGAGTATGCATCAAGAAAGCAGAGTAGCTCACATCCGGCAGTGGAGTCAACGATCTGGTCAATGCGCGGCAAAGGGAATGGATCCTTGGGACATGCTTTATTGACATCAGTGAAGTCTATACACAGTCTCCACTTCCCGTTGGCCTTGCGCACGACGACTGGGTTTGCCAACCACGTCGGATGGATCACACCTCTAACTAGGCCTGCTGCTTCTAGCTTCTTGATTTCCTCGTTGATGAACTCTTGGCGCTCCACGGCTTGCTTCCTCACTTTCTGCTTGATGGGCCGCGCATGAGGACAGACAGCAAGCTTGTGCTCAATCACCTTCCTGGGAACACCGGGGATGTCAGATGGTTGCCAGGCAAACACATCGACATTCGCCCGCAGGAAGGCGACGAGCGCGCTTTCCTATTTGCTGTCAAGGGTTGCACTGATGGTGAAGGTACCACCAGTGCCATCCTCCTTTGCGGACACTTTCTTGGTTGCCGGAGGAGCAGCCATTCCTTTCTTACTCTTGCCGGTGGAGCTCGATGGAACGTCCTCGACGGCAGCGCAGCACTCCGAAGAGGTGCGGTTGCCGGAGTGGGTCCCAGAGCACTTGCCGGACTTGGTCTTCGTCTTCTTCCCCCCGGGAGCTTCAGCGGCAAGAGTATCCTTCTCGGCCGCAGCTGCTGCATCCCGGTAAATCTTGTCGGCGCAAATAAGCGCATCCTTCTTGTCGCTATGGACAGTGATGACGCTTATCGGCCCCGGCATCTTCAGCACGTTGTAGGCATAGTGGGAAGCTGCCATGAACTTGGCGAGGGCAGGACGGCCAAGTATTCCATTGTAGGGCAATGGAATATCGGCGACGTCAAAGGTGATGCGCTCAGTCCTGAAGTTGAGCTCCCCGCCAAAGGTCACCGGCAAAGTGATTTTTCCCTTGGGCTTGCTCCTTCCCGGGTTGATTCCTTGGAATGAACCGGTCTCTTCGAGCTCGCCGTCTTGAATCTGGAGTTTCTTGATCACAGCAGAGGAGATCAAGTTCAGCCCGGCCCCGCCGTCAACCAACATTTTGGTGACCTTGAGGTTGCGGATGGTGGGAGAAACCAGCATCGGCAAGCACCCGACCGCCGTGGTGCGGTCAGGGTGATCCTCAAGGTCAAAAACGATGGGCGTGCTGGACCATTTGAGGAGCCTGCGCGACTCCACGGGCGGCTCCGCTGCGTTTACCTCACGCACCCACTGCTTTAGCTGGCGGTGGGAGGTGTGCAGGGAGGCGCCACCGTCGACGCACAGGACCTCCGTGGCCTTCTGGAACTCCTGCTCGCTGTTCTCATCGTCCTCCATGTCTTCATCGTCGTCTTCGTCGTTGTCGCGGCCCCGGGGAGGTCGATCTCCTTGCCGCTGCTTAGCCTTGCCGCGGCGTCCTCCCCGGCCATTGAATGGCCGCTTCTTGCTGGGCTCTTCCCCGCCACCTTGGGCCTTCTCCTTGTCGCGCCTCTCGTACTCAGCTTTCTGCTGCTCGACGAGGTACTCGACGCGCTTGCAGTTGGAGAGATCGTGACCCTTGGTGCGGTGGATCTTACAGTATTGCTTGTCGGAGCTACCCGGCTTGTCGGCCGCCGCTGCGGGGGCAGGCTCCTTGCCGGAGCCGCCAGCCTGCGCTTGCTTGGCGGGGGCCTCCTTGCCGGACTTCTCGACGGCAAGCACTTCCTTCTTGCCCTTCTTTCTGTTGTTCCGCCGCCGGCTCTTCTTTGCCGGGGCGGCGTCGTCGCTGTCGCTTCCTCCCGCGCCAGTATCCTCCCCGGGGAGTCTCCTCCCCTCTTCCGCGCGTGCGCACTTGTCAGCAAGAGCATAAAGCTCGCTGACATCCTGGATCTTCGTCATCGCCATCTCTTCACGCATGCGACGGTTACGCACGTTCTGATGGAACGCGCTGATAACCGCGGCAGGGTGAACGTCAGGGATGTTGTGCTGCACCCGGCTGAAGCGTTGGATATACTTGCGCAGGGTCTCGCCTTCCTTCTGGGCCAAGATATGGAGATCGCTCTCCTGGCCATGGGGTTTGTGGCCGCCGGTGAAGGCGCCAACAAACTGGTGGCAGAGGTCGGCCCAAGAAGAGATGGAACCTTCCGGCAAGTGCATGAGCCACGAACGGACGTTCGAATTTAGCACGAGCGGGAAGTAATTCGCCAAGATCTTCTCGTCGCGCCCCCCGGCAGCTTGCACTGCGATGGTATAGACGCTGAGAAACTCCGAGGGGTGCGTCTTGCCGTCGTACTTCTCCGGTACGTCGGGCTTGAAATTCTTCATGCTGGGCCACTGGACGCGCCGCAGCTCGCGGGTGAACGCAGGGCAACCTGCCGCGTACGGCAAGTCGCCTGGTTCACCGGGCGCGTGCGCGTCGACGGTGTTCCCAGCTCTCTTGTCGGATTGTCGCCGAGCTTCTCGGCGGGGCTCGATCGTGGTCCGAGCGTCTTCATCTCGCCGGTCATCGAGGACCTGGCGCTGGTCCCGACGGGCCCGCGGGTCCGACGAGGCGGTGGAGCCGTCGTCGGGGTTGTTCCGGCGGGGCGGCGTCTTCTGCTTCTGCGGCGGGGAGTGCACGCTTGTCGCACCCCCGGCAGTCTTGTCGCCGACAGCCTTCGTCTTCTCAGCTTGCCGCGGCCGTGAGGTCGACGGCTGCTGTGGAGAATCGTTGTTGGCGAAGTCTATCAGGCTCCGGATGGTGGCCCTCCATTCCTCGGCCTTGTCGGCCGCTGGAGGAAAGTCGAGGAGCAGCTGCGCCCTTGCGAGCGCTTCTGCTGGAGTGGAAGGGAACGCGGGCGAGCGGTGCGAGGAGCGGGATACGCTCGGACTTCTAACAACGTTAGAAGGAGCGGGGTCCCGCGCCGGCGCCTTCGCTTTGCTTGTGCCCGGACGGGGGTCCGGGGCGTCCCGCGAGCCTCCGGTTTGGCCTTGCCCCAGCAAGCGGATACCACCTCCCGTGGTATGGCGCTGCTGGGTCGTCGTGTGCTGCGATGGACGCGGCGCGTCCACGGAGACCGAGGTTCGGTCGTCCGTCCTGTTCTTGGATCTGGTGGCGCCGTGAGTGTCCTCACCGGCAACCACCCTTCCGACGGCGTCTCCCCCGCCCACCGTTGGTTCCGGTGGCGGCGGGTGAGACGCAGACGGGCCTCCAACCTCCGAAGCCTTATTCTTCGGGGCCATGGAGTTGTCGATGATGAAGTTGCTGATGAAGCTGGAGAGGTTGATGAAGAATGCGCCCGCGCGAATGCTGGATCAGGTTCGCACAACCTCGACAGCCCCTACCTGGCGCGCCAAAGATGTCGGGGGAAACTGTCCGCCACGAACACCTATGGGACCGGAGCCCCTTGTCTGTGCGGTACGAGGGCGGAGGGAGCACAAAGAGCAGATCGTAGCGAGCACGCGGGCAGTTTTACCCAGGTTCGGGCCGCGGTAGACGCGTAAAACCCTACTCCTGCTTGGTCGTGTATTAAGTTTGAGCGCTCGGGAGCTTGAAGAAGCAGCTACACCCAGCGCGAGAGTAATCTAGGTTCCGAACCCCCTCCACGTTGTGCATGGGCCTCCTTTTATAGTGCAAGGGGTCACCGACAGGTGTCAACGTAGGAGAAAGGGGTAAAAATGTAAAAGAGGTGGTAGTTGTAACAGTGCGGGAACAGTGGAGCTACAGTACAGAACAGTGGTCTATACCTACTTTAACAGTGGGGGACAAGGGCATTTAATGCCCGTCGCCGTCGACCCCAAAAGCTCCCGCCTTAGCGTCTCCGTCTGCCACGGCGAGGGATCCATCACCGTGGAGTGCCACCGTGTACCCTAGGCTGCACAGCCATCCGCCACGCGTCCCTGGATAGGCCCCAGGGCGACGCGTGGGCCGATGAGCTGGAGCGCGGGCACACAGCGCAGCCTTCCCGGCAAGCACCTTGCCGGGGCCTCGATCTTGCCGGGCCCGGGAGCTTGCCGCTCCCCGGGCCCCTTGCCGGGGCGCATATAGCGCCGAGGCGTTGTCTTCTAGTCTTCCTGGCAAGCTCCTCTTGCCAGGGTCTTGTGTCAGCAGGGCAGTCTTGAGCCTGGTACGGCCTTCCCGGCAAGCTCCTCTTGCCGGGGTCTCGGTCTTATGTCTTGTATACTTTGTTTTTGAATGGTTTAATAAGGAGCAGGAAGGTCTCCGGCGAGCCCGCAGTAAACCTTGCCGCGGGAAGCTGCAACTGCCCGTGCACAAGTTCGGGTACTGAGGTACCCCTTCCTTAGTACACCGACACTGCTGTTCTGTTTTTCACAGATTCTGTCCTATTTTGCCTTTCCTTCATTTTGCAAATCAAGAGCTTCCTTTTTCTTTGCAAAAACCTTTTGGCAATCTTGAGAAACAGTAGAACTTCAAGAATATCTTTATTTCCAGCAAGGAACAATTATTTTATTAAGGGTACTAACCTCGCTAATCAGATTATGATGAGTTATGTATGAAGGGAGTTTTCAAGTGTGCGAGGGAAGATGATAAAAAGATTCAGGAGTGTCAAGCGCTCAAGCTTGGGGATGCCCCCGTGCACCCCCAAGAAATATTCAAGGAGACTGAAGCGTCTAAGCTTGGGGATGCCCCCGTGCATCCCCTTCTCCATCAATATTATCAGTTCGTCTTTCGTTCCGCTATATTTTTATCACTTCATGTGTTATGTGCTATGCTTGGAGCGTCTTGCTTTTAGTTTCCTTTTTAGTTTTTCATAACGAGTCGGAACTCAGCGTTCTTTATGTGGGAGAGAAACACGCTCCACTTCTACCTAGAACATAACATAGAATTTTCATGTCTATCTTTGCTGTGTGTGTTCTTTGTCTTTTAAATAGCTACTATCATGCTCAGCTCTTAGTATTCATGCTTATCTTTTCAAAGAGCTTTTGTTTAGTTGGTTGCTTGAACTCTCTTTAATTATCATGCTTATCGTATTAAGAGAGTTTGCTTCCATTGCATTGGTTGATATGTCTATGATAAAGATGCTACGTGCATAATGGCGCTTAGTAGTTCAGGTTTTCTTATGGTTAGTCTCAAATAGTTGGGGGATTCCCAATGTGTTATTGGAATACCAACTTGATTTGTTTGCCTATGATGTGGTATGGTTTAGTAATATCTTCCTTCGAGAATTTATTTTGATTGACTTGGCGTATGCTCACGCATATTTAAGACCGTAAAGAAAGTCTGTCAGGCCTTGATGATCTTTTATTTCTGAGTAGCGATATAACTACCATGCCTGATTCAATGTTGCTTTGTCGCTCTGCATGATTATGACCGTCATTGCTCTCTTAGTTGGTCGCTCCCACTTTTGCTAACCTCCACCTGTACTAAGCAGACTAACTTTGCAATACATAGCTCATGGGAAAGTAGCTTAAAAACTATTGTGGTAAAGAATATGTTGCCTATGTATCTTATTTCTTATAAGTTGCTTGCTGAGTGGTAACCATGTTTCTGGGGACGCCATCAACTGTCACACTTTTGTTGAATATCATGTGAGTTGCTATGCATGTTCGTCTTGTCTGAAGTAAGGGTGATTTGCCATGGGTTGAATGGTTGAGTATGCATATTGTTAGAGAAGATCATTGGGCCGCCAACCAAAGCCATGTATCATGGTGGAAGTTTTAGCTTGGACATTAATCCTCAATCTCTTAGGAGAATATTCTTATGCATTAAAGAGGAGTCCATCATCTATTTTCTATGTTGTCCCGGTATGGATGTCCTCAAGTTGAGATCTATCAAAAACGAGAAATCAAATGCGATTTATCTCCTTGGACCTTTGTACAGGTGGCATAGAGGTACCCCTTTGTGACACTTGGTTGAAACATATGTAATGCAATGATAACCCATGGAAATCCGAGCTAATTAGGACAAGGTGCGAGCACTATTGGTATTCGATACATGAGGCTTGCAACTTATAGGATGTCTTATGCATGACACATATGAAGTACTACTACCGTTGACAAAATTGCTTCTATGTTTTCAAAATAAAAAAAGCTCTAGCACATAACCATTCTTTTACTTTTATGTTGAGTCTCCACCTTCTTTTAAAGCACCAACTACTAAGAGCATGATTGTCATTCTAAGTGTAATGTGCATTGTTCCAAAGTAGCATTGTCTTTTGCTGATTGTGATATCGTTTATTTTGAAATCATTGTATCTGGTCATCACTTAAACCTTGAAGGTGCCCCTACATTTATGTTTTGCTTCACTAAAGGGGGCAAGCTAGATATCACTTTATCATATTTGCACATCATGTTCATTGCAAATCTCTTTGATGTTTCAGTTTCATACTGTAAAACTTTCAGTCCTTTGTGATTTTCTCATGAGGCAACTTAATTACTATAGAATCATTGTCTCAGTAAGCTTTTGTCATATGACTATAAAAATCCTATATGGTTAATAGCATGTCACCACAGAAATTATTCTTGTTATCATTTACCTACTCGAGGACGAGCAGGAATTAAGCTTGGGGATGTTGATACGTCCAAAACGTATCTATAATTTCTGCTTGCTCCATGCCACTTTTGGGTGATATTGCTATGATATTTATACACTCCATACACTTTTGATCATATTTGGACTAACCTACTAATCCAGTGCACCCCAGTGCCAGTTTCTGTTTTCGGCTGTTTTTGTATTTCAGGTTTTCACATTACGAGAACTGTTAGGAAAAATCCAGAAAAATTATATAAAAAATCAGCGTTCCAGAACCTACCTTGCGCCCGAAGTACAGCCGGGGGGGGGGGGCACCAGGGCCCCAGGCGCCCTGGCGGCGCGCCCCCCTAGGCCGCGTCGGGGGGGCGCCTGGGCCCCCCGAGCCCCGTCTGGTGCCCCCCATTGGCATATATTTAGAGCGTCCTTCGAAACCCTCGGGACGGGAACTCTTTTTCGCGATCTCATCTCTGTTCCTCCGCCGCCGCCGCTTCCAAGATCGGGAGCACCAGGAGAACTCTTCCTGGCACCCTACCGGAGGGGAGGATCACCATCGGGAGCCTCTCCACCACCATGGACGCCTCCCGGATGAGTTGTGAGTAGTCTCCCTTGGACCATCAGTCCATGACCAGTAGTTATGTGATGTTCTCCTCCCGTTCTTGTGCTTCACTAATTAGTCCTCGTGAGCTACCCTACATGATCGAGGCACATATGTAATCCTTATGCTGTTGCTATGATGAGTTTGCTGGGATCCGATGGATCATGAGATTATGTTCAGATTGTGATTGAGTAATATATTTGATCTACCTCTTTTATATTTATGTTCATAAGTAATTCTTGCATGTTCTCCGTTGTTATTTATTGCTTTGGCCAAGTAATAGGTAGTGACTCCAAGAGGGAACGTTATGCTCGATTGTGGGTTCATGCCCCTCGATGACTAGTTTGAGTGACAGAAACATGAGTCTAGGGGATGTGCTGTTGCCACAAGGGGGAAAACAACGATGCTTGTGCCCTCGGGTGCAAGGATTGTTTACTTTACGCAAAGTTCTTTTAATGCAGTTGTCTGTTGCTTTGAGTTTACACTATGGGTGGGGCTCGCAACTTAATACCAGCGAGATGTTCTGGATAGATATCTCAAGGTGGCTGATTAGTAGTAGATATTGATGGATTTCGGTCTACTTACTTTGGCGTACCACCCATGCTTTGAACCTCAACCTTTCTTGCAATGTAGTCAGCATTGGTTTGCATTCGTGGTCCTGTCAATTGCCCAGCTGTAATTCGTTTACCTCACATAGCTGTTTTATCATCTTTTGGGAGAGACACATCACTAGTGAACATCATGAGACTCCGGTCCATATTACCATCATTGATCACATCCGCTATTTACTTTTCGCTTTTACTTACTATTGCAAACATTATCTATCACTACTATCATTTGCGTTTAATCCTTTGTGAACTACAAGGCCGGAGGGATTGACAACCTCTTTGTACTCGTTGGGAGCAAAGTTATTTGTATCTGTGTGCAGGTCCACGTTGATTGCTAATATCTGGCGTCGTTAGCAGTTGACACCTACTTGTTGAACCTAGGAGTCTCTGGAGATTCGATCCTTGGCATCTTTGCTAAGGGAAAAACTTCCACAACACTGCATCTCACACCTTCCACTTGGGGTAACCAACGAGGGGTTAGAGGCCCATCAGCGGCGAGCTGAAGGCGGTCGGGGAACGACACCGACGGCGGTCAACGAGGGCGGCGGCGAGCTCATCGTGGGATCTGAATGGGCCGGCGGCTGGGGCTCGCCGGAGGAGCAACGGCGGCGCACAGAGGAGATGCGGCGGCGAGCCCCTGGCTCGGGGAGGACGACGCAAGGCACTGCGGGAGGAGCGAGCGGGGCGGTTCGGGCCCGCAGAGCCCGGTGCGGCCCGGGGCGGGCCGGGAACGGGCCGCGCAGCTGGAGGGGCAGGGAGCTGCCTAGGTGGCGCGTGCGACGTGGATTTGGCCACGCGGCTGGCTGCTGTTGGCCGGGAGCTGCCCAGGTGGCGGCGCTGGCCACTAGGAGGGCGCCAAGTGGCGAAGGAGGGACGGGCCGGCGCTGAAATTGAGGAAGGAGCTCAGATTTCGAGGTGGAGGAGGCTGGGAGGAAGAGGAAGGCTAGGGATGCCCAAATTTGTTAGGAAGGGGCCTATATATAGGCATAGGGGCTAGGGTTTGGGGGTTTTAGCTCCGTTTCGAGCCGTACGATCTCGATCGTGCGGCTCTGAGCGGAGGGGGGAGTAGGCTGGGCCTAGGTGGGCTGTGTAGGTTAGTTGGGCTGAGATGAGGGGAGAGGGAGAGAGGCCCACAGGGGTTTTCGGAGACCGAAAACGTCCGACGAATTAACCGGCGACTAGTGCCGCTATATATATCCGTTGGGCTATCAAACGAGCTCCGAATGCGATGAAATTCGGCAGGCGGCCTGTCTACATTATAATAAGACCACACGCCAAGTTTCAACCAATTCCGAGAACATTTTCCGGTCACTCACAATATAAATATTCGGAGGCACCGCGGGCGCGTGCAAGTGTGTCTGGGCTCAGAACGGACAACGGAGAGGACGAGGGGACTCGGGCGGATGCAAGTTTTGAAAACATGATGATGCAAGCACACAATGACATGGCAAGATGCAACACGCAAGAAGATGACACGGCAACAACGACGAATAACTAGCTGACACCTGGCGCACCGGTATCGGGGTGTCACAACACTCCCCTACTAACAAGAGATCTCGTCCCGAGATCTTAGGAATGAGACGGAAGGGAAAAAGGACGAACAAAGTTCTTCGAAGACAAAAGAGTGAGACCAAAGAATGTTCAGAGGATGAGCCACTTGAAAGAAAGGATGCAACAGAGAAGAACGAGAATTGAGAAGCTCCGGTAAATAAGCAACAAGGCATAAGACGAGAACCAAGAGGATAAGGATATGAAGCACGAGTTGAAGGAACAAGAAAGAATTCAAAGCCACTCCGGTTAAAAGAGATAGACAAGGAATTCAAACGAAGGAATGCGGGCATCACTCCGACTGAAACTGAAAGAAAGTGCACACCGGTTGAGCATGAATGGAATAGGAAACACATCATAGAGATTCTAAAACATCTGGGCATGTCACATGGGGGCAAACACATCAATAGCAAAGATCAATTGAAATCAGCATCTCATAACAAGTTTCAGAACATAACAGCCAAATGCACTTTTGCAACAGAGATTAACATGGCAATATGAACTCTAACATGCATGTTATAGCAACCAACATGAAGAGCATCTCATGAAGAACATTTTGACATATCATATGCATCATTTGGATAAACATGCACCAAGTTATCACATCTCAAACATGGCATGAAAATAACTAGCAACAGCAGTTTATATCAAGTAGCACTCTTGCAACAGAGATTAGAGCACCTAGATGAACTCAAATGAGCATGGCACAATGGAACAAAGTGTAGAGCATATCACCATGATCATTTTGACATATCATTCACTCAATTTGGATCACCACACAAAAAGTTATCACCATGCAAACATAGCAACATTATATTCATTAAAAAGGACTTAGAAGAAAACTACCCAAGGGAAACGGACATTGTCCAGAGGCAGCGGACACTTCTGACGAACGGGACCCGCGGACAAAGAGAGGGGCGGACACGTCCGTCGCCAATCGAACGTGTCCGTCGGCGGCGGCGGCCGGGCCCGCCTAGCAGTGGCTCGAGGGGCGGTCAACGCGGCTGGCAACGCCGGCGTCGAGGGGAGATCGGGCGCCGTGAGTGCTCTTCCGGCCGGATCTCGCCGGATCCGGCCCGGAGGCGGTCGGCGGCAAGGTCTCCGGGCGGCGGCCGGCCGGAGGGCGCCGGATCTGGCCGGAAGTCAGCCGGCGGCGAGCTGAAGGCGGTCGGGGCGGAGCTGCAGTCGGGGAACAACGCCGGCGGCAGTCAAACAGGGCGGCGGCGAGCTCATCGCGGGATCTGAACGGGCCGGCTGCTGGGGCTCGCCGGAGGAGCAACGGCGGCGCACAGAGGAGATGCGGCGGCGAGCACCTGGCTCGGGGAGGACGACGCAAGGCACTGCGGGAGGAGCGAGCGGGGCGATTCGGGCCCGCTGAGCCCGGCGCGGCCCGAGGCGGGCCGGGAATGGGCCACGCGGCTGGAGGGGCAGGGAGCTGTCCAGGTGGCGCGGGGCGACGTGGATTTGGCCACGCGGCTGGCTGCTGTTGGCCGAGATCTGCCCAGGTGGCGGCGCTGGCCACTAGGAGGGCGCCAAGTGGCGAAGGAGGGACAGGCCGGCGCTGAAATTGAGGAAGGAGCTCAGATTTCGAGGTTGAGAAGGCTGGGAGGAAGAGGAAGGCTAGGGATGCCCAAATTTGGAAGGAAGGGGCCTATATATAGGCATAGGGTCTAGGGTTTGGAGGTTTTAGCTCCGTTTCGAGCCGTACGATCTCGATCGTGCGGCTCCGAGCGGAGGGGGGAGTAGGCTGGGCCTAGGTGGGCTGTGTAGGTTAGTTGGGCTGAGATGAGAGGAGAGGGAGAGAGGCCCACGGGGGTTTTTGGAGACCGAAAACGTCCGACTAATTAACCGGCGACTAGTGCTGCTACATATATCCGTTGGGCTATCAAATGAGCTCCGAATGCGATGAAATTTGGGAGGCGGCCTGTCTACACTATAATAAGATCACACACCAAGTTTCAACCCATTCCGAGAACGTTTTCCGGCCACTCACAAAATAAATATTCGGAGGCACCGCGGGCGCGTGCAAGTGTGTCTGGGCTCAGAACGGACAACGGAGAGGACGAGGGGACTCAGGCGGATGCAAGATTTGAAAACATGATGATGCAAGCACACGATGACATGGCAAGATGCAACACGCAAGCAGATGACATGGCAACAACGACGAATAACTAGCTGACACCTGGCGCACCGGTCTCGGGGTATCACACTGGGTACCCCTAGTCCCACGGGCCCGACAGATTCAGGGGGAGCAGACTAATCCTATTTATCCCTTGAGGTGTTTCCTCTAACCTGGCTTGCTAATGTAGGTCATATCATCCATATGGCACCTTCCATTTCTTACTTTATACATCATATATGGCATCATCTTAATTTAGACATGCTTTGTGTGAATGCCACATGTTTGCTTTCTATATCATATATGTGCATTATGCAATGCCATCTTGTTTAGCTAGGCATCATATAGGTGAATTATTCTATGCCATCATGTTTAGCCTGGCATCATATATGTGAATTATGTCATGCCATCGTTTTTTCTCATTACGTATTCCATTTGTTGACAATGTTTGTACATTCCTATTAATGTGCTTCGTCCTTTTGAGTTGGTGATGAAAGAATATGGAGGGAAAAGAAGGTCTCCGGAGCAGACAATGCTACCTGTTGAAGTAGATATCTCGTTGGTTACTGATAGCTCCTCAGAGGAGGATTCAGAGACAGATGACAAGTCCTATTTTCTCCCTCGTGTGTATACTCTAATTTGGGACAATTATATTTCTCATATCATGCATATGGTGTTTTGCAATTATTTGTTTGGACATCATATACACAATATTCAATGTCATCTATGTAGTTTATAGATCTTATATGTGAATGCTAGCTGCTTAGTATGTCATTCCTATATATGAATTAAATCATGCCATGATGTATACTTAGACAACATGTATGTGAATTATTTCGTGCCAAACTATTTAATAAAGACATCATATCCTCTTTAGATAGTCATCATATGTCGAATTATGTCATTCTTTCATGTTTAGTTATCCGTCATATATCTGAAACGATGTCATGTGAAATTATGTTATGCTGTCCTATTTGGCTAGACAACATACATGTGAATTACTGCATCTGTCTATCATGCAATGTCTGTAAATTCGATACCTTTTATTGTTTATCAGCCATTTGAATTGGTGGGGGTGATGTAGGTATCTAAGGGAGTAAAAACTTGGTCTACATAAAAACCAGTGCTAATCGATGCAGATAGAACCACTGTTGTACTTGCCCAAGAACTAGCCCCGTCACACATAACCCGGACTCTCGTGGATTATACCCCTACCCCGTTGGACAGAGAACCAACTACCCGCATCTAACCCTAAACCCAGCAGATAGTAACCCAGTTCTAGTTGACACATCACCATATCCACCACAGAGCACCCAAACACGAGAAGTTAGCAAGGCAACTACAGTGCCAAAAGCACGAGGACGACCATTGCGAACCCCAACTGGACGCTTAAAGCAGAAGAACAACTATTCGGAGGTTAGATTATGTAGCTATGGTGCATACTCCTTTGCTCTTGCATCACTGTATTTACCCATAGCAACTACTTTCAAATTTGAAGGATCCACCAGAAACTCCAATGGTGCAATAGGTATGTTTTAAACATGTTTCAGTAACTGGATTGGTGCTGTAATTTCTTGCTCTATGTTGTAGTTTCAGTTTTATAAACAGTTATGTTCCCATGTGAGGCACATTACAAGTGTTGTTAGTGTTGTGTAGTTTCCTACACCTATATTCTTTCTACATTGCTTTGTCTTAAATAGATATGATGGAACCATGTCTCTATATTGATTTGGCAACATACACTAGGATGATATAGATAATACAGTGACCATAGGACACACACACACACACACAAACACACACACACACACACACACACACACACACACGCACATATATATATATATATATATATATATATATATATATATATATATATATATATATATATATATATATATATATATATATATATATATATATATATATATTTGTTTCATGTTGTTGTTATGTACTCCCTCCATTTCTAAATGTAAGTCTTCTTGAAGATTTTAATAAAGACCACATACGGATGTCTGTAGACATATTTTAGAGTCTAGATTCATTCATTTTTCTCTGTATGTAGTCCATATTGGAATCTTTAAAACGACTTATATTTAGGAACGGCTGGAGAACTACCTTGCAATAGAAGACAAGTTAATGTAATCATGTCCACCTTACTATTGGTCTAGTTTACCAAAATGAGCTTCATATACTACATGCTAAACCTATTATGTGTCGACTTGTTCCTCTTTTAGAATGTTGACAAAATATTGGATAAGAGTACCCCATCATGCAATGGTAAAGGAAGTAATGCAGATAACGTTCAAGACAGTGAGACAATCATGGTAGTCTCTAAGAAAGCTGATAAAAACTATCTTGAAGACAGTGAAACAACCCCAAAGTCCTGCCTTGATGTAGTGTTCGAGTTACTGGCCAGTACCGCTAGCACTAGCTCTTCGAACTCGTTGCCTAAATCAGTTTGTCTTCTGGAGTCTCAACTACAAGCTAAAAGACATCAGTCAGTTGTGTCGGGATAAGAAGCCTAAGGACTGAGGAAGTCCCTGCAGAATTTAGATGCATACTTTCTGGTGCAACAATAACTGTTGGTGGATATTAGCGGCAAACAAGAGAAAGTAGATAATCTTTCCACTACTATAGAATGCTACTAGCGCGACATATGAATCAGAGACCCTTCAACGAAACTGTGTGGGATACATGAATCGCCAACTGTGACATAATAAAACCATCACCATTAAGACGAACTATGTGTGATGGCGGAGACATCGAGAACAATTCATATTAGTGTTGCGTGTGCGATACGTGGCATACAGTTGATCCATACAAACTATTTGCGATGATCCAGAACAACAGAAATGGTCAACCAATTCAAGTTGTGTGCGATATATGACATGCAGTTCACTCGGATGAACTGGTTGCGATTAGACAACATAACAAAACAGTCAGCTAGATCAAGGTGTGTGTGTGATATATGGCATATAGTTAATTTGGATGAACTTTCAACAGTTCAACTTAACAAGATGTGTGTGATACACGGCAAACACGTCAGTAATAAGAAAGGTGCGGGAAGAGTAATAAGAGTAGAGGTGACACTTGTTAATAAGCCGTGTGTGTTGTGGGAAAACGCTTCATGTTATACAATTCATAGCGATTGATGAAATCATCACCGATGGGTTCCCTAGTTTACTTCGTGTGTGATGTGATTTGCTCTGTCTACAGAAGAACAACATATATATATATATATATATATATATATATATATATATATATATATATATATATATATATAGGGTGGCTCTATTCTCATAACACCCCTTAAGACCTTATTCTCATAACAAAAACCTTATTCTCATAACACCCCCACTTAAATAGGTTTCTAGCGCGGAGTGCCCCGAGGACAGCAACCACTGCCCCGCCTCCTGCCCCCGCGCTGCCGCCCCACCTCCTTCCCCCAGCACCGTCGCGCCGGCTCCTACCCTGATGCAGTGTGGTTTTCTTGTGCAGATCGGAAGCGCAAAAAAATGCTCGCTGCCATTATTTGTCGGTCGCACCGTTTTCAAAACTGCTCTTAAACCGTGCGGAATCTCGAAAAGTGTTCAGCATGGCGAAGTTGCGTCTACTCCATAGCTTTTCAACGGTATATTACACGCATAATTCCGATAAACGGTTAAAAAACTAGAGCAAAAAAGGTACCGAAAAAACAACACGTACAGTTTTTTCAAACATGCAGTTCACCGTTTTCAAAACTACTCTTAAACCGTGCGAAATCTCGAAAAGTGTTCAACATGGCGAAGTTGTGTCTACTCCATAGCTTTTCAACGGTATATTACACGCATAATTCCGATAAACGGTTAAAAAACTAGAGCAAAAAAGGTACCGAAAAAACAACACGTATAGTTTTTTCAAACATGTAGTTCACCGTTTTCAAAACTGCTCTTAAACCGTGCGGAATCTCGAAAAGTGTTCAACATGGCGAAGTTACGTCTACTCCATAGCTTTTCAACGGTATATTACACGCATAATTCCGATAAACGGTTAAAAAACTAGAGCAAAAAAGGTACCGCAAAAACAACACGTACAGTTTTTTCAAACATGGAGTTCACTAGTCTGTGTTGCAGTAACATGCAGTTCGGAAGCGCAAAAAAACGCGTCGATTTGGGTGTCGCGAAAAACAGAGTTTTCGCGTTTTTGTTATTTCAAAACTGCAGTTAAACCGTAATGAATTAGAGGGGGTGTTCTACATGAAAAAGTAGCGTCTCGACGATATCTTTCCAACGGTGTATCATTTGGATCATTTCGACCAACGTTTTGTAAAAATTTCACGAAAAACGGTCACTGCCCTTCGTAGTCAGCCGATTTTCAAATTTAACTAAAAACCGTAAGGAATCTGAAAAACATTTCAACATATGAAAGTTGCGCCTCATTCGTAGCTTTCCAACGGTATATTACACGCCTTGTTTCGACAAACGGTTAAAAAACTGGAGTGAAAACAGTACTGAAAATTTGAAAAAATTCGGAAAACACAATTCCGCTATTTAGTAAATTCAAAACTGCTCTTAAACCGTAGCGAATTAGAAAAAATAATAGATATAAAAAAGATGCGCGTCGACAATACCTTTCCAACGGTGTATCATACGTTTCATTCCGACGAGCGGTTTAGAAAAAATCGCAAAAAAACGCTCGCTGCCATTTGTTTTGAGCCGCACGATTTTTGAAACTGCTCTTAAACTATGATGAATTTTTAAAAGTGTTCAACATGGCGAAGTTGCCTCTACTCCATAGCTTTTCAACGGTATATTACACGCATAATTCCGATAAACGGTTAAGAAAACTAGAGCAATAAAGGTACCGAAAATACAACACGTGCAGTTTTTTTCAAACATGAGACTTTGTTGCAGTATCTGTGCAGTGCGCATAGCTTTCCAATGCAGTAACACAAAGCAGTTCGGAAGTGTTATGAGAATATTATTCTCATAATGTTATGAGA
Source organism: Secale cereale (assembly GCA_902687465.1). Classification (NCBI taxonomy): domain Eukaryota; kingdom Viridiplantae; phylum Streptophyta; class Magnoliopsida; order Poales; family Poaceae; genus Secale; species Secale cereale. The sequence goes on from LR738715.1 coordinate 360,075,548, forward strand.
ATAGACCGGCTCAAGTACCCTAATAAAAGAAGTAAAGGAATAAGAATAAATAAACCATAAAGAAACAAAAAGAAGAAGTTGAACTACAAAAACAGATGAAGTTCACCCTAAACCCTAAAAACCCTAAGATAGATAGTGGGGTCACGGATGTGACGGACTCGCCTCGGCATGCGATGACGCGGCACGCCGCGTCGTCGCCTGCTCCGGCTCGTTCCTGTCTCGGCCTCGCAGGGGGAGGGGAGGGGGTCCCGACCACCCCTCCCCCCTGCTCGGCCTCGCGCTACCGCATTACTGCGTGCTAGGATTTGACAGGACGCAATGCGGTTATTCTGTTTCCACCCCCACCGCACGCACCCTAAACCCTAAAAACTCTAAGATAGATAGTGGGGTCACGGATGTGACGGACTCGCCTCCGCATGCGACGACGCGGCACGCCGCGTCGTCGCCTGCTCTGGCTCGTTCATGTCTCGGCCTCGCAGGGGGAGGGGACGGGGGGTCCCGACCCCCCTCCCCCCCTGCTCGGCCTCGCGCTACCGCATTGTTGCGCGCTAGGATTTGACAAGACGCAATGTGGTTATTC
>LR738715.1:360076454-360089366 GCA_902687465.1 Secale cereale
CGGTTATTCTGTTTCCACCCCCACCGCACGCACCCTAAACCCTAAAAACCCTAAGATAGATAGTGGGGTCACGGATGTGACGGACTCGCCTCCGCATGCGACGACGTGGCACACCGCGTCGTCGCCTGCTCCGGCTCGTTCCTGTCTCGACCTCGTAGGGGGAGGGGAGGGGGGTCCCGACCCTTCCTCCCCCCGCCGCTCGGCCTCGCGCTACCGCATTGCTGCACGCTAGGATTTGACAGGATGCAATGCGGTTATTCTGTTTCCACCCCCACCGCACGCACCCTAAACCCTAAAAACCCTAAGATAGATAGTGGGGTCAGGGATGTGACGGACTCGCCTCCGCATGCCACGATGCGGCATGCCGCATCATCGCCTGCTCCGGCTTGTTCCTATCTCGGCCCATACTTGGGCTAATCCCATGATTTCTCACGAGACAAATGTCTAAAAAGAACATCTGGAGAATTAAAAATTACAAAGAAAACCAAACAAACAAAATATAGAGCATCATGCACCTTCGCCTTCCAATGTGGAGTGCAAATCTCCAAAACCATAAGTTGAACCATTAATAAAAAATAAGTCCAGATCCTACTGAAGATAGTGCTTGTGATCCAGCTCCACACTTACACACTAGTTACAACGAATTGCAGAAGAAAACTACTAAGGGTTTTTGATTTCTGGAATGTTATTTGTCCTGGAATATCAATGTCAAAAAGATGAACCAACATTCAAGAAAAAATGTGCTGTGACATAAAAAACCAAGAAAGAAGCACCTGTGGAATATAATGTCTAGTGTCGAAGAAACAAAATGCACAAGACGTAAGTTAACTAATAAAATGTTCTAAATAAAGGTAAGTTAAGGTTATAAAAACACAGAAGTTCGGCTTTTGGAAAAAACATCAAATGAACATGTAGAAAAGACAAATTACACAGAAGCAAAAATCTTGTAAGTTCACGTTAAACACAAACTAAAGTTCTACCACTGTTTGAAGTATGCAAACGTGTTACAAAAAATAAGTAAGGTATGCACGCATATTTGGGAATAATCCCATAGTTGCCACGGAACAAACTAAAACCCAAATTAGAAAATTGAAAATTACAAAAAAAAAACAAAATATAGAGCGCGATGTTGCACCACCTTGCAATGTGGAAATCAGGAAGTTTAATCGTTGGTAGCATAGAAGTCCAATTACTACCACAGAATGTGGATGATCCAAAAAACTAGCCCCAAAGACAGAATAAATATAAAAAGGATGATTTGTGTATCTATGGACCACCTCCACATTTACGTATATGAGTACTCTGAAAAACAAAAAAAAAACGTACACAAAATTTTTATACCAACACCAACCGAACAGATCGTATTGCAGCATCAACCAAAAAACATGCATTAAAACGAGGGAAGTTCAAGCACAAAAGGTGCAGAAGTCCAACTATGTAACACAGATAGTAGAATCACTGAAAAAATGCATTATCGAATTTGCTTTTCAGATTTAATCACTTGGGTGACTACACCTTCTCAGGCCGCGACCTCAAACGATATCCTATTGCGCCCTGACATCAAAACGATAAATCTACCAAGCTGTCTCATTGAAGAACCGAAAACCAGCACGGGCGGACACGAGATCCAATCGCCCGATTTCAGCGGTGTATTCGCCTTCCCGATGGAATTAACAATGCATGAACGGTCCAATCTCACTACTGCATCAAATCCGCCCTCTATACTCAAATAAAAATAACAAATCTACAGAAGCGGCGGGACCACTCCCGCGGACGAAGAACACAGAGCCTCAAATCAAATCCGTTGAAATTAACGACAAATTGCCCACGAAACTCGTACTTAAACCAAATTACCATCATGTTAGAGGTTCCAGAACATCCACTGAATGCATTAAACTTATAAACAGACACGAGTTCAGCCGCCCCGAGAGTGAATCCGCCAAAATGCAAAATTACGAATCAAAACGAGCATTTAGATGCAGGTATGAGTATCTGGATTACAGTCACATCCCACACTACCGACCAGAATAATTCGTGGGGGAAGCCACGGTTGCGAAGATAGCCTGAAGTTCGGGTTTGTACAGAGGCAAGTTCAGGCGCGTTACTCAGGCAGTTCAGGTTGTGCTCAGAATATTATTCTGTTACCCTACTTGAACTGACGGTTTCAGGCGGTTGCACTGATGTATTACGAGCGGTTGAACTTATGCTTTCATTTCTGTTTAACAAATCGTCTTTTTTAGTTTAATTTTTGTGCAATTTTTTTGTCGAAACGGGGCGTATAATATATCGTTGGAAAGCCCTTGACATCTACATTACAATCATATATGTTTTTTTTTTGCAAAATCATCACGGTTTAAAAGCAGTTATGGAAAAACCTTTTTTTTCAAAATCGAAAATGTGAATCGTATTTTGGACTCGATTTTCAAACGGTGTGTCGGAATAGAGCAAATAAGATGGCGTTGGAAAGCTGGTAAAAATCCACATCTTCCGTATATCTATTGTTTTTTAAAATTCTATACAATTTAAAAGAAATTTGAAAAACGGTGAAATTCTGGGCGAAACATATTTTTGCGTTTTTTTGCAAATGGTTTGTCAGATTGACACAAATCATACGGCATTGGAATGCTATGGAAAATGCGCAACTTTTTTGTATTGAATTGTTTTTCTAATTCCTTACGGTTTAAAACAAATTTGAATACAGTCAAATTTGATTTCAAACGCGATTTTTTAATTTTTTTTTTGTCTAAATGGGGCAAATAATATACCGTTGGAAGGCTATCGAAAATGCAAAACATAGTCGTGTTGAATATTTTCTCAAATTCGCAAACGTTGATGAGTAATTTTTAATATGGCAAGGCGATATCCTATTGTTTGCCGTCTGAAAAACAGAGTACTCGTACTGACATATCTGCGTGTTTGTACTGAGCTACTTTTTGTAGAGTATTTTGAATGGTTCTGAAAAATGAGTACTTGTACTGATGTTTGCATGGGTTTGTACTAAGCGTGTTTTCACTAACTAGACTTTGCTCTATTTTTGGGGTAATATTTTCCTCGTAAGTTTTCAACAGTTTAATGTATCGTAGTCCCCGAACTTGCATGGTTTATATCGTTGAACGGAATGCTATTTTTTCCAAAAAATTTGTTTTTATGTGTTTCTTATTTTTTTGGAAGTCGCATTTCTTTTGCAACGATGTTCTAGACTTCCCTTGTTTCGCAACTTGAACTTTTACCATCTTGAATTACCATGTGTGGATGAGCACGTTTACCATCTTGTTTTTAACTCAACAATTCTTTTGGCAATGATGTTCTGGAGTTCTCTCATTGCACTCGAACTGATCTCCGTATGTGTTTATATCTTGTTCAATCATGCAACCAAAATATTTGAACACAACAAATATCAACTTTGTGGCTCCTAACCCTCATGCATATTTTTTTGAACTGATGTTCTTTCTGTCATTGCACTGCTATCGATCTATGATTACACCAAAATATCTCTGCTACCAAGTCTACACTACCAACTACCTGCATGATTTCAGCTTTTTGAAACCATAGTTCAACGTAGCAAGGTAGCAAGTTCAAAAGGCCAATGGACCAAAACACGTTTGAACACAAAATGTGCATACATGTTTGATATGCAACAATTTAGAATCAACCAAGACACATAACATATTTTTTCTGAACATAAGAACTATGACCATTAGAATTATAGAGTTAATCCTTGTTCTTGAAGCGCTAGTCATAGCACTTTGACTCGGCCTCATTAAGACGCTGCTTTGGTGTCCCCGGATAACTATCATTGGCTGCCGGCGGCAAAGTCCCCGAAATAGTTGTACACTAGTGGAACTTATTGGTTCTCCGCCACCTAGAATGCATAACACACATGAAAGTTTATCAGGTTATGTAATCTGTAGCAATATTCCATGTTGAACTTGCTAGCTCAGACCTTTGAACTATCCCAACTAGAGATGCTTCTGTCAAGATAGTTAAGAGATGAAAAAAGCAAAAGGCAAAATGAATTTAAAAAAACTCTATAAATTCAAGGCTCCTAGAAGCAGCAACATCAGCACATGCATAGAGGGGAAACATAACATGAAAGGTAGCAAAATGGAACTTATGGTCTCCTGAGATCTGAACAGATTCTGTTACAAGCACACTCACAAAACCCAACGAGCTAATTAAGTACATGTTAAAAGGATAACAAAGTTCATGTTCATTAATTGTGTGAAGTTCAAATTTTTTTTTTTGAAAAGTCTGTACTGTTTTGCTATAACAACTAGTCATCTTTTTCCAACAATGTATATTACACTATTACAATAAGATTTTTGAACTGAACTAAATTAATAAATTGTACTGAACACCTAAAGAGCATGTTCATTTCACATATATTCCAACTACTCAATTAGCAGAACACACGTACGCATTTTAATAGTAGAAGCAAAGTGGGAGAGATTGATGTGAGAGTGTTGTTGACGCACACAAAGGACTACCATCAACGCTCAACTTGGACGGCTGCCAGCAACTGTTGTGGACAGGCCGGTGGTGGTGCGGCCCAACCAGAGGAGGTTGGTGGCTGTGCGACGCGTTGCCAGGACGATACATAAGAATTGAACTGAATGGATTTTAGACATCGAACTGAACGGAAAGAAGAAACTGGAAATCACACATACATTTCTACATCAGGATTGATACAGTGTCCACATGAACTTGCATGAAATTCAGAGATGAAGTTTAAGACATCATATACACATAAGAATCAGAAAAGGCTTGCAAACCCTGAGCTTGTACTCTCATGAATAATCAATAGGACTCTCGTGTTTCTTGAGCACAGATCAACGAAAAACACCGAAAAACAAAATACCTACTGTTTGCAAATGTTCCTTAGAATATCTTATCATGAACGGACTGGTGAACTTACAGAGGCTTTGTTTCTAGCGACCTTCCCAGTGGTTCAGGTTTTTATATTTCCCGAGCTCTAATTATTGAGCTTGCCCGACATCTAAGCATGAACTACACGATGCACACTTTTTTCCATCTTGCACATCGTATCCTGAACATAGTGAACATTATAGTACTGTTTTACAAAATAAAAGAGATTGTATATTGCACTAGTTTTTGCAAAGAAAACTATTGTTTCTCTAACCAGAGAACATCATTTGAAATTTATTATTGAAAAGCATGGTTCTCTTTCACTAGGCATAAAGAAAAGGCAAATGAAATTTTTCTGTTTACCTATGCAAATGCTTCAGTGCAGCTCCACCATCATTGGGCTGCACTCGCTACGAACCAAAGTGAACAACTAACTTTGAGTACATAGCTAACTCACTGAAGTTGGTCTGAAAGAAAGACAGTAAATACAGAGTGTGTTTCCTTCCATACATCAGCTGCTCTTTTCCAAGTATTTTTTGTGGAGCTCACATCACTTGTTGTAGGACCTGCACCCATTGAGCGTGCAATGTGCCCTGTAGATGGCCGCCGCCACCACAATTGACGACTGGAATTTGAGCATCTTGTAGTCGATGAGGCTCAGCTTGATTGGGAAGAAGAAGAGCAGCTCTAGCTGATTCAGAAGACAACAACATTTGTGTCAGGACAAGAAAGACACGCAACACACTCATTCAACATTTGTGCCGAGCCTATGAGCATCGCACATGAATTCTGTTTTTCATTTGGACATGCACTGAACTGTTATATTTTTTTGCTTTTTTGTGAACTTACATACTAAACTATATAGGTTAATGCATATGAGTTGTTTTGATGAAAAAAATACATGTTGAACTACTAGACCGATCAAATTCAGAATTTTTCACAACCAAAAGAAGTGATTTTTTAACTTTTTCCACACAAAGTATGTTCACCAGCAACATTTGCATCACAAAGAAATCGAAGCAGCAGTAAACATGAACAATGATAGTCAGAGAGAGCTCACAAGGGAGACGAGTATGAGTCTTGCATCACCGAGTGCAAGCACCTAGGCGGAATAAAGTTGAAGCCGACAGCCACAGACTGCTGGTTGCGACGAACTCCACCATCCTAACGCCATGGGGTTGGACTGATGACGACTCTATATAGTACTGATCAGTACTAGTATTGTGTAAGTCGTAATGAGGTCCACCTCCTGCTGCAGGTCGACAAGGAACATGTGTGACAATGAATACAAAACCAGTGAATAGAGTGGGAGTAAGCAATGGTAGAGCAGCAGATGGAGCCCCACAACTCATGCACCCGCGTCCACCGCCGATCGCTACAAGCCCAACTGAACTCCATGAGGTCCACCCGAGCCACATTGCCATCGTCGTACTCCATTAGGATCTTCATGTACATTGCGTTCCACAACTCAACTTGGAAGCCCACCTTCAGCCACAGGAACTCGCTTGGAAACCAACTGCTCGATCGTAGACCACACTCGTCATTGTGGGACTGGCACAAGCGTCGAGGTCGAACTGTTGCACAATAAAAAATCAGGAACTCATGAGATGCAGGGTTGAAATGTTGCACAAAAATAAATGGTTTCTCTTTTAGCTCAGACATTCCCACAAATGTACGAACTGCACAGGTTGAACTGATCTCGTGCATGACACGAACTTGCTCGAGGGTAGGCTGGGAGCTACGAGTGGAGCAGCACATGGAGTTGCGACTCGGAGGCTAGGATCATTGAACTTCCCACGGAATATATTTTTTTTGTAGCCTCCAGATCAGAAGGTCGATATAACGAGGAGCATGGACTAGTGCGTTCTTAGACGAAAGAAGATGGGAGGGAGCTCCATGTGCTCAGACCACCCTGTCGCGCCTTTCGGTTTGCCAGGATGTGGGTGGCGAGGTGTCATGGTGCGGCTGTTCGCCGGGAGGTGGGAATAGGGCGCTGAGACAGTCTGCGGAGGTAGCTGGTGGCGGCACACTGGGGAGGAGACCGGGCAGCGATGCGCTGGGGAGGTCGGGCGGCAGTACGCTGGGGAGGAGGTCGGGCTGCGGCACGCAGCGGAGGAGGCCGGGCGGGAGCGCTCAGCGGAGGAGGCCGAGCGGCGGCGTGCTCGAGAGGAAGCCGGGCGGGAGCGCGCTGGGGAGGTGGTCGGGCGGTGGCGTGCTGTGGAGGTGCCCGGGCGGTGGCGTGCTCGGAGAGAAGGCCGGGTGGCGGCGTGCTGATGTCTACTACACAACCTTCTTCTTGTATATGTTGTTGGGCCTCCAAGTGAAGTGGTTTGTAGGACAGTAGCAAATTTCCCTCAAGTGAATGACCTAAGGTTTATCAATACGTGGGAGGCGTAGGATGAAGAAGGTCTCTCTCAAACAACCGTCTCTTGTGTCCCTAACACACCCAATACAATGGTAAATTGTATAGGTGCACTAGTTCGGCGAAGAGATGGTGATACAAGTGCAATATGGATGGTACATACAGGTTTTTGTAATATGAAAATATAAAAACAGCAAGGTAACTAACGGTATTGCAATGCTTTGAAACAAGGCCTAGGGTTCATACTTTCACAAGTGCAAGTTCTCTCAACAATAATAACATAACTGAATCATATAACTATCCCTCAACATGCAACAAAGAGTCACTCCAAAGTCACTCATAGCGGAGAACAAACGAAGAGATTATTGTAGGGTACGAAACCACCTCAAAGTTATTCTTTCTGATCGATCTATTCAAGAGTCCGTAGTAAAATAACACGAAGCTATTCTTTCCGTTCGATCTATCCTAGAGTTCGTACTAGAATAACACCTTGAGACACAAATCAACCAAAACCCTACTGTCACCTAGATACTCCATTGTCACCTCAAGTATCCATGGGCATGATTATATGATATGCATCACACAATCTCAGATTCATCTATTCAACCAACACAAAGAACTTCAAAGAGTGCCCCAAAGCTTCTGTCGAAGAGTCAAGACGAAAACATGTGCCAACCCCTATGCATAGATTCCCAAGGTCACGGAACCCGCAAGTTGATCACCAAAACATACATCAAGTGGATCACGTGATATCCCATAGTCAACATAGATAAGCACATGCAAGACATACATCAAGTGTTCTCAAATCCTTGACTGAATCCGGTAAGATAACTTCAAAGGGAAAACTCAATCCATTACAAGAGAATAGAGGGGGGGAACATCATAAGATCCAACGATAATAGCAAAGCTCGCTATACATCAAGATCGTGCCATCTCAAGAACACACGAGAGAGAGAGAGAGATCAAACACATAGCTCCTGATACATACCCTCGGCTCTGAGGGTGAACTACTCCCCCCTCGTCGTGGAGAGCGCCAAGATGATGAAGATGGCCACCGGAGAGGCATTGCCCCCCCTCGGGCAGGGTGCCGGAATGGGACTAGATTGGTTTCCGGTGGCTCCAAAAGCTTGCGGCAGCGGAACTCCTGATCTAGGTTATTTTCTGAAGGTTTCTGTATATATAAGAGGTGTTGGAGAGGGGAACAAGTAAGGGGGTCCCCGAGGCGGCTACGAGATAGGGGGCGCGCCCCCACCCACGTGGGCAGCCCGGGACTCCCCTGGTCCATCTCCGGTACTCCTTGGGCTTCTTCTGGTCCAAAAACATCTTCCGTTGAGTTTCAGGTCAATTGGGCTTCGTTTGGTATTCCTTTTCTACGATACTCAAAAACAAGGAAAAACAGAAACTGGCACTGGGCTCTAGGTTAATAGGTTAGTCCCAAAAATCATATAAAAGTGCATATTAAAGCCCATTAAACATCCAAAACAGATAATATAATAGTATGGAACAATAAAAAATCCAATGTATCATGTGCTGGGAGGGGGATCTGGTCTCGTCAGGCATTTTCTTTTTGTTTGTTTCCGGGCCGGGAAGCTAGTAGTTTCAAGATTCATCATACCGCGTCCTTATAGAGCCGGATAGTAACAGAATAATATTCTGTTACTAGTAACAGAATAGTCCAGCCCTATATATATATACACACACACACAGTTATAAGAACACGATTGCATAACCAAACTAAACATCCAATTGCATAAGTGACTATACAAATCATACACACACACCACAATAAATAATTACATGCATCTAAACTAGGAGAAATGATAATCTAATCATATACTCTTGTGACGATGCCGCCACTACTCTATGGCTGGCTCCCTCGCCTAGGAAAGATGAAGGCACTTCCTCATGTCAATGATCCCCCTATACATATGTTAGCTTGCGTACGAGTCATTGGCTGCATACTTGATGTGTTCTTCATCCAGTCTATGCACCCAGGAACTGTGCTAGACGATCTTGTTCTTCTTGCACTCACCCTTCATGATCTCTTAGTACGGGTCAATGATGGTCGAGGTGAGGTCAACCAGGGAGTTCTGCTTGTTGTTTGTGCTGCCCCAGACCTGGTAGTGGGCACTGATGTCGACAAGCTTATGGTAGGCCAAGCCGGAAATCTCAAGCGCTTTTAGATCGTTCTTGATGTTCACCGTAGCGAAACTGCAGTCATGGCTGTGGATAAACCTGGTGAAACGCTCACGAGGCCTTGTGGCTAGGAAATAGTGGTAGACAAGGGCGTGATGGAGCACATACAATGACAATCTTTTGATCATGCCCAACACGACCATTGACGTACTCTAGGTCGAAGCCCTGCACTTGGTATTTGTCCTCAGAATGCAATTGCTCCATGCTATTGATGGAGTCCTCCGTTGTGCCCGGGTTGTTGGTGCACACCACTGAGAGGTCCTTCTCCCTCACGTGGGTGTCCACTACGTGACGTGTGGTGAACTGCCACTTGTCCTCATCGTCAGCCGCTAGGAGAACCATTTGAGCCGTTGGGAACGCCATTGGAGCCACCGGATATCATCTCTACAGGTGTCTAATTATGTCATGGGGCACAAGATATTAAGGTAAATATTCACGGAATTAAATGGGGGCTGGGGGACATGGATTCTCGGCATGTCTGCATCGCAGTTTTTGCAACAGGTAACTAGTAGCGCGCGAGGAGGGACGGGGCAGAGCGTGCACGGAGAAACGCGGGCACATTGAAGCGCACGCGGCGGTATACTAGCAGAGAGCATCATGGCCGCCTCAACCGCGAGCAACCACATGCATAGAGCAATGTAACATGCAGGGAATGACCGTCTATAAGCCGACCAAAAGTTGCGTGCCGGCGACGTGATGTGAAAGAATGTTGTGTCCAACATCACACGGTGGGCGATAATCATTCGCGACGCTGCGTAGAGAGCGACCGTGTGGTAGGTAATTAAATCGCAAACATTTTTTATTAACAATATGTGCACGTGTCATTTCGTCCTCTTCTCGCACGACTTGTCGCCGTGCTGCCACCAAAGGCTTGGAGTGCAGGCTTGAGCACCACGCATACCTTTCTTTTGGCCACACATTGTCTCGAAGAGTCGCGACATTGAGCCTGTTCTAGCGCTGGTTCCCGCGCGCAACCGCGCAAGCTTCCCACCCAACTCGGTAAAATCTCCCAAAACCCCAATGTTTACCGGCCCACTATATAAACCCTCACGTCCGGCAAGTCCACATCACATTTTCCCCTCCCTCCCCGTATCTTATCTCGTCTGCTTCTCTCACAATTGCCAATGGAACCGGTCCGTCATCGTAGCTCAGCCACTCCGCCGTCATCAGAGGATAGCTCTAGCTGGGAGGCTACACCAAGACTGGTAGCGCGGTCCCCGGCGGCGTGTACGGCGCATGGCGTGCCTGTTGGGTGTGCGTACAACACACACAACATGCTGCATCACTGCTGCCCGTCAACAGCTGTTGCCGCCACCCTATTGTCGGCCGCCAGGGCCATCGCCTACACTGCCCCCACAGCCCGAAGGAGGGAGGTGTGAGTCGTAGCCTCCACCCCACCATTAGCGTTGTGGGCATCTCCCACACTGCCGGTGCGGCCCGAAGGTAGGAGTTAGTGGTTGTGGCGGCCACCCCACTATCGGCCGCCATGGCCGCAACCCCATCGCCGGTCGTTGGGGTCATCACCCGCTCAGCCACCGTGGCCGCCACCCAACCGTCAGCCATCGGGGTCATCACCTTCTTCGCTACCTATGACCCAAAGGCGAGAGTTGGAGTCCCGCATTTGCATCAGCAACCTTTGCACGTTACATTGATTTCCTACGGGAGGAGGAGGAGCTCCTTGTCGAGAATGCAAAGAGTCTTACCATCGCCGTGGCCGCTGCCGAACTCGCGGTGCTGGTATGGAATGCAGAGATCTACGAGGAGTCCCACTGCTTTTAGAGGGATTGTCTGTAGTTTTAGAGGTTGTTCGAGCTATGCGTCGCTAAAGGTGCAGAAGTGGCAGGCGCCGGATTCCACTTATCCAGCTCGTCGGTAGGCTCCCCCTCCTCTGCATCTCACTAAGTGCACTCGGTAGAGAGGCCACTAGATATAGTACAAAGTCCCTCTGTAGTAGTATTTATGGGATATTTTTTCAGTTCATCTGACTATAGATATGGTTTAACTATACTGCGTACTTAAAATTAGCTAGTATATATAGTTGAACTAGCTAATTCAGTACGTTGTTTCAAACAATGGGGGAAAAGTTTGTTTGGTTTACCTGTCAGGTTGAACTATTTGTATGAATGATTTCTTAATATATGGATGAACAAGGTCTGGCAGCAGGAGTGGTTTTACATCACTAAGCCCTGCGAAGGCAATTGGGCGGCGGCGCCCGCATTCAGATTTGGGCCCCCGGAGAGGCTGACCTCTTGGACTGACAAGAGTCTGAATTGGGGGGTCTCAGTCAAAGGTGCTAGCCCTCCAAAATAGCATCTCTGGCATGATTTCCAAGGACACCCTCCTCATCAATGTGATTTAGGTAATGCTTGTCCGCCTCGTCCTTCCCTGCCAGCGCTGAAACTCCCATTTATGGGAGCTCAATCCGGAAGGGCCCCGGCCCTTGAAGCATCTCTTCGGCACCACGCACGAAGACATCTGGGAGCATCTCTTTAAGGCCAAGAAGGGGTGGCGGGCGGAGACCGAGGACAAGGCCTTCAATAGCGTACTCACTTCTTCAGAGGTAATCAAAAAATTCTGCCGTATACATACTCCGTCCATACTTCAATTTAATAGGAGTTAGAGTTTTTGCGTTCTATCTAGGCCTGGACAAAAAAGGCAGAGCGGATCAAGTGTTCGGCTCCCTTGCCAGAAGACCCAGAGACGCCTCAGTTGATGGCGATGTTGGTTTCGGCGCCGGAGAAGAAGGCTAAGAAGAAGGGAAAGGAGGTCAAGAGCGACCCTCGCCCTACAGGTCCCGTGGACACAAGGTCCGGGGAAATCGGCTCCCACCCCTCACCCAAAGAAGAAGAGGAGGAGGAGGAAGAAGATGACTCCCCTGTCCAGGCAAGGTTATGCCCAGGAAGAAACAGACTATTCCGGACAGTTCAGACTCAACATCCGGACACAGCGTCCGAGTTCCGCCCAAGATTAAGCCCCTGTCCGAATTGTAAGTACTCGGACGAATTCTGCTTATGTTCAGTTAAATTAATTTTCAGTATATAAATAATGACATTTTGTCTTTATATAGTCCTCCGCACAAGATCCCCGAGGCTTCACTGTCATCGGGGAATTCTCTGGCGCCAGAGATGGTCGAGAGCGCTACGCCTCCACGGGGTTCGTCGCCCATCTTAGGGGACACTGATACGTCCATTTTGCATCATTCTTTTATATTGATGTTTATTGCTTTATGGGCTGTTATTACACATTATGTCACAATACTTATGCCTTTTCTCTCTTATTTTACAAGGTTTACATGTAGAGGGAGAATGCCGGCAGTTGGAATTCTGTGCTGGAAAAGGAGCAAATATTGGAGGCCTATTCTGCACAACTCAAAAAGTCCTGAAACTCCACGAAAGCCAGTTTTGGAATATATAAAAAATATCATGCGAAGAAAGTACCAGAGGGGGGCACCCACCGTCCACGAGGGTTGGGGCGCGCCCTACCCCCCC
>LR738715.1:360097062-360137697 GCA_902687465.1 Secale cereale
TTTTGCCATCAAAGGGTATGTATCTTCCAAGGGACAGGAATATTACATCTGCCATCAAAGGAAGTACCCTAGGGACAAGAACAGATTTTTTTTCTTTTGCCATCAAAGGACGTGCTCCAAGGGACAGGAATATTACATCTGCCATCAAAGGATGGATTCCTAGGGACAAGAATTTTTCTTTTGCCATCAAAGGGTATGTATCTTCCAAGGGACAGGAATATTACATCTGCCATCAAAGGAAGTACCCTAGGGACAAGAACAATTTTTTTTTTCTTTTGCCATCAAAGGGAATGATCAACCAAGGGACAGGAATATTACATCTGCCATCAAAGGAAGGTTCCCTAGGGACAAGAACTTTTCTTTTGTCATCAAAGGGATTTGGCCCACCAAGGGACAGGAATGTTACATCTGCCATCAAAGGTGGATCCCTAAGGACAAGACCATTGTGTTGACCGGACCAGAGAAGACTTTATCGAGGATTCATATGTGATCCGTAGCTCGCTAGTTTGGCCCCTTCTGCATGAAATAATTTGCTCAAAATATCTGAAATAATTTCACAGGACGTATACATAGAAGAAAAAAGGCTGAGCCCCCGGTTTACCGAGGGTGCCGGTTTATTCATTAATCATGATATATACATAGGATACAGCAAAGCTCGTGGCTCAGGTGTAGTAGGGCCGCAGGAGAGCGATGTTCCACGGCCTCTTTGTCTCTTCTTCCGATGTCCGTGAATTCTGGTGCTCTCGAACGTCCACCAAGTAATATGAACCGTTGTGTAGATTCTTGCTGACCACAAAGGGACCTTCCCAAGGTGGGGATAGCTTGTGCATATCTGTTTGGTCTTGGATGAGCCGAAGCACCAAATCTCCCTCCTAGAACATCCTGGTTTTGACCCGGCGGCTGTGATATCTGCGTAAGTCCTGCTGATAAATCGCGGATTGTGCTGCTGCTATGTCACGCTCTTCATCTTGCCGGTCCAAACTGTCCTGTCTTGCCTGCTCATTGGCCGCTTCAACATAAGCCGTCACCCGTGGTGAATCATGGCGGATATCGCTTGGAAGAACCGCTTCAGCACCGTACACCATGAAGAAAGGTGTATAACCTATGGACCGGTTCAGCGTAGTATTGATGCTTCAGAGGACAGAGGGTAACTCCTCAACCCAGCACCCTGTTGTTCTTTGCAAAGGAGTCATAAGCCGGGGCTTGATACCTCGCAAAATCTCTTGATTGGCCCTTTCAGCTTGACCATTGGATTGAGGGTGAGCTACAGAAGACACCTCTAGGCGAATATGCTCTCGTTGACAAAATTCTTCCATCTCTCCTTTATATAAATTGGTGCCATTGTCTGTGATGATGCTGTGTGGAAAACCAAACCGGAAAATTACCTTTTTGATGAATTTAACCGCTGTTGCCGCATCACACTTGCTCACCGGCTCTGCCTCAATCCACTTTGTAAACTTATTCACAGCAACCAGCAGATGAGTTTTTTGATCTTGGCATCGTTTGAAAGGCCCAACCATATCAAGCCCCCAAGTCGCAAACGGCCAAGTAATTGGTATCATCCGCAGCTCCTGTGCCGGAACAAGAGCACGTCGTGAAAATTTCTGGCACGCATCACATTTCCGGACTAGATCCTCCGCATCAGCATGGGCCGTCAGCCAATAAAACCCATGTCGAAAAGCTTTAGCCACCAAGGATTTTGAACCGGCATGATGACCGCAATCCCCTTCATGAATCTCTCGAAGGATATCACCACCTTCCTCGGATGATACACACCACTGAAATGCTCCAGAAACACTGCGGTGGTGAAGTTCTCCGTTTACAATTGTCATGGATTTGGATCGCCGGATTATTTGTCTTGCTTCAATCTCATCATCTGGCAACTCTCCACGGCTTAGATATACCAAGTAAGGGAGTGTCCAATCCGGAATAACGTGAAGTGCCGCAACTAGCTGTGTTTCCGGATCAGGAACGGCCAGGTCTTCCTCCGACGGTACCTGAACTGATGGACTGTGTAGCTCATCCAAAAAAGTATTCGGTGGCACCGGTTTACGCTGAAAACCCAACCAGCTTAGAGCATCGGCCGCTTCATTTCTTCGCCGGTCTATGTGATCCACCTGATACCCTTTGAAATATCCTGCAACTGCTTCAACTTCTCGTCTGTAAGCTGCCATAAGAGGGTCTTAGAATCCCACTTGCCGGATACTTGCTGTGCCACTAAATCTGAATCACCAAAACACTTGACCCGGCTCAAGCTCATCTCCTTAGCCATCCGCAGGCCATGAAGCAATGCTTCATATTCTGCTACATTGTTAGTACAAGGAAACATTAGGCGGAGGACATAACAAAACTTGTCTCCTCGCGGGGAAGTTAACACAACTCCAGCCCCCGAGCCTTCTAATTGTCTTGAACCGTCAAAGTGAATAGTCCAGTATGTATGATCCGGCTTCTCCTCTGGTGCTTGCAATTCTGTCCAATCATTGATGAAATCTACCAATGCTTGGGACTTAATTGCGGTGCGTGACACATATTTCAATCCGTGTGGGCTAAGCTCAATAGCCCACTTCGCCACCCTGCCAGTGGCTTCCCTGTTCTGGATTATATCCCCCAACGGAGCTGAACTGACAACAGTTATTGGGTGGCCTTGGAAATAATGCTTCAACTTTCGGTTTGCCATGAACACGCCGTATACCAGCTTCTGCCAATGCGGGTACCTTTGTTTGGATTTAATGAGAACCTCACTGACATAATAAATCGGACGTTGAACCGGATACTCCTTTCCTGCTTCCTTGCGCTCAACCACGATTGCCGCACTGACTACCCGTGCATTGGCAGCCACGTATAACAGCAACGGCTCCTTATCAATGGGGGCAGCAAGGACCGGTGGCTCCGCCAGTTGTCGCTTCAAATCTTCAAACGCAGCATTTGCCTCAGCACTCCATATAAACCGGTCTGTCTTTTTTAGCATCTGATAAAGCGGAATTGCATTCTCTCCCAGATGACTGATGAACTGGCTCAACGCTGTAATCCGGCCAGTGATACGCTGAACATCATTGATGCAAGCCGGTTTAGTCAAAGACGTGATTGCCTTGATCTTCTCCGGATTGGCTTCTATTCCTCTGTTTGACACCAAGAATCCAAGGAGCTTGCCCTCCGGAACACCGAAAGCACACTTCTCCGGATTAAGCATCATTTTATAGGCCCGAAGGTTGTCAAAGGTCTCCTTGAGGTCCTCTATCAATATCTCCTCTTTCCTTGACTTCACCACGATGTCATCCACATAGGCATGAACATTTTTCCCTATCTGCCCCTTAAGACAGTTCTGCACGCAACACTAATAAGTTTCTTGGGCACTCTTGAGCCCAAAGGGCATAGACACATAGCAAAAAGCACCAAAAGGAGTTATGAAGGCTGTCTTCTCCTGGTCCTTAACTGCCATCTTGATCTGATGATATCCTAAATATGCATCCAAAAAACTTAGCCGCTCACATCCTGCCGTAGCATCAATGATTTGATCAATACGGGGAAGAGCAAAAGGATCGGTTGGACAAGCTTTGTTTAGGTATGTGTAATCCACACACATTCTCCACTTTCCATTTTTCTTTAACACCAGCACCGGATTTGCCAACCACTCCGGGTGGAACACTTCAACTATGAACCCTGCAGCCAATAGCCTGGCCACTTCTTCACCTATAGCCTTGCGCCTTTCTTCGTTGAAGCGGCGCAGATATTGCTTGATTGGTTTAAACTTTGGATCAATGTTAAGACTGTGCTCAGCGAGTTCCCTCAGTATACCTAGCATGTCAGAAGGTTTCCATGCAAAGATATCCCGGTTCTCACGGATGAACTCGATGAGCGCGCTTTCCTATTTAGGATCAAGGTTAGCGCTGATAGTGAACTCCTTGGATGAATCACCTGGCACAAAATCAACTTGCTTGGTTTCCTCTACAGATTTGAACTTCAATGCCGGATCATGCTCTGTAGTTGGCTTCTTCAACGGGGACATATCTGCCGGATCAACATTGTCTTTGTAAAACTTCAACTCCTCCGTAGCACATACTGCCTCCGCATAAGCAGCGTCTCCTTCTTCGCACTCTAATGCAATTTTGCGACTTACATGAACCGTGATGGTACCTTTGTGACCCGGCATCTTGAGCTGCAGATAAACATAGCACGGCCTAGCCATAAACTTGCCATAAACCGGCCGTCCAAACAGGGCATGATATGGGCTCTGGATCTTTACCACCTCAAAGGTTATCGTCTCTGACCTGGAATCCTGTTCATCTCCAAAGGTAACTTCTAGGTCAATTTTCCCGACCGGGTAAGCTGATTTACCTGGCACTACTCCATGAAACACCGTGTTTGACTGTCTTAGCTTCTTATCCATCAGCCCCATGCGACGGAAGGTCTCATAATACAAGATATTGATGCTGCTGCCGCCGTCCATGAGAACCTTGGTGAATTTGTAGCCACCCACCTGTGGTGCTACCACTAAGGCCAATTGACCCGGATTATCAACTTGCGGCGGGTGATCCTCTCTGCTCCACACAATAGGTTGCTTCGACCAGCGCAGGAATCACGGTGTTGCCGGTTCAACCACGTGGACCGCCCGCTTTAAGGCTTTTTGATCCCGTTTGCACAAACTTGTAGTGAACACATGATACTGTCCACTACTCAGCTCCTTCGGAGTACTCTGATATCCGGATTGCTGCTGCCGTTGACGCTGCTGATTGCCTTGATTGTTGTTATTACCCTGGCCTTGCTGTTGGTTGTTTTGGCTATGGTAACCGCCCTGACCATATTGATGGTTGCCTTGGTTATTGTAACCGCCCTGACCATCCTGATGATTGCTTTGGTTATTGTAGCCATTGTTGTTGCCATGATATCCTGATCCGGAGCCATTACCCAGATGACCCGGACCATGAAACACGGGGCCTAAACCGCCGCCTGGTGGCCCGTTGTTAGATCTGGCCCGGTTCATGGCCTCCGTCATGGCCCGGCATTCTCCCCGGGTATGTTTAGCTGGATGTTCCTTTGTTCCATGTTTCGAGCAAGGCTCGTTCAATTGTCGTTCCCAATTAATGAACCCCCCGCCGTTTTGTGAAGGGGGTTTACCCTTGTTGCGCTGAAAGCTCCCTTGAACTTGGGTATTGGCCACGAAATCAGAGCCACCCTCTGCCTTTCGCTTACCTAAGAAGCTTGTTCCGACCGGATTAGCCTGCGCCGGTTTACCGGGTTTATTTGCCTTTCCAGATTTATCTCCGTCCGCTTCTGGGTACTTAGTGTTGTCGGAGTCCTCGTACTTTACCAAAGCGCTCATGAGAGTTCCCATGTCATTACAATCCCGTTTGAGACGTCCCAGTTTCAACTTCAGAGACTCGAACCGGCAATTGTTTTCCAGCGTTACTATTGCCATACTAGGACTGATACCGTTCGAAGAGTGCAAGATTTCTGACACTCGCCGCACCCATGCACTCGTAGGCTCCTGGTCCCCTTGTATACATGCCGCTAGGTCCACCACTGACATCGGCTGCTTGCACGTGTCCTTGAAATTTTTGATAAATTGGCGGCGTAACTCACCCCATGATCCGATGGAATTAGGTGGTAAGCCCTTTAACCAGGTCCGGGTTGTACCCTCAAGCATCATGGTAAAGTACTTCGCGCAAGCCGCTTCATCCACGTCCAGCATCTCCATAGCCATCTCGTAACTCTCAATCCAGGCCTCTGGAGCAAAATCTGCTGTGTAATTAGGCACTTTACGTGGACCCTTGAAATCCTTGGGTAACTTCACGCTCCGTAAAGCGGGAATAAGACACTGCACTCCAAAAGAACTCGCCGTGACTCCTGTCTCTACTGTGGTTGTGTGAACCGGCATCGTTTGGCGGATCTCCTCGCGGGCCGTAGGTCTAGCCCGGTTTGCCGCCTCCTGGGCTTGTGCCTCTGCGCTCGCCGGATTGTCCTGTTTGTGACGGTGTCGCCTCCGTTCACTACTGGACACCTCCGGTTCATCCCAATGCCTAGTATAACTCCGGCTATGGCGGGCTGTTGAATGAAGCCTCTCCCTGCTGTAGGAGTACGCCTGTTGCTGTGTCAATGCCATGTTGAGCAGATCCTTGACCCTGCGTGCTTCCATTGCCACGGGGGATGTCCCCTCAATGGGTAAAGCAGCTAGGCGTGAAGCGGCGGCGACAATGTTATCCAGGGGGTCTGAGTAATGGCCCGGAGGAGTGGGGATGTGAGGCGTGGGCATAATCCGTCGATCTTGCTCCGTAGTGGGCTGTTGAACCGGCTCACCCCTCACTGGGGCTGCCCTCCGGTTTACCTCCGGATCATTGCTGGCTCCCGCTCCTGGCATCCCGAAAAGATTCATCGCCTCATAGACCAGCGGTAGATGAGACTGGTACCTTCGATTCCTTACTCCCTACGCAGAGGCCTGTTCCATCCTCAGCTGGAAGGCCTGAGAATCCAGCTCTGCCTGCCTTGTCGCTATCATAGCTTTCTCTGCATTCAGATCCTCTCTTGCTTGCTCGATCCGGCCCCTCAGCTAAAGGAGTTCTGCATCGTGTTGCGCCTTGTTTGCTAGAGCCACCACTGCTACTGCCCGGGTTGTCAACTCCTCTACCAAGGCAGATAGAGCATCAGAGGGTGAGGGGGCATGGCCGCTCACCCCTGTACCAGCTTCTGCTGCCCCGTTCACCATGGCCTGCGGCGTAGGTTGTGATCCGGCCATAAAGACAGCCACCCGGTTTGGCAGATCAAAGGGGTCCGGAATACTGTCTCCATCGGACATACCCTCGGATCGGCCGTCCCGCAACAGATACAAGGATTCAGTCTCTCCGGATGAGGATTCATCGTCGGAATAGACAATCGTCTCGCCACCAGAATCCGATCCGTCCTCGGCTTGGACTCCATGTATTGCTCCAACGAAAACGCGCTTCATGGCAGGTTGAATCCGGGCCGATCTCGCACGCTGAGCAGGCTCGATGATGTCGGAGAAGATGTCCGGCTCAGGTCCCGGATCGCCAATCTTGCCGATGAAGACGTGGATGCCGCCGAAGGGAACCCGGTACCCGTATTCGATTGAATCGGCCTCCGGGCCCCAGCCTGCGTTGTTGATGTAGATCCGGCCGCGGCGGCTCCTGGTCATCCGGCCGACCGCGTAGCCCTTGAGTCCTTCAAAGCTACCCTTCAAGAACACGAAACCATCGTGCGGAGGCCCCAAGGTGGGCGCCAACTGTCGTGGAATTAGCACGGCAGATGTCCAGTTTAACGGACTTAGTTGAGGAACCATCGCACGGGTTAGCTTGAAGGGGTTAAAAGCACACAAAAGACACAGAGGGTTTATACTAGTTCGGCCCCTTCGATGAAGGTAAAAGCCTACGTCTAGTTTGGTTTGGTACTGCTTGGGCGTCGATGAACAAGGCACAGATTGCTTGCTTGTCTCTCGACGGATTGTTGCTTGTCCCTGAACCGTCGCCGGGTCGTCCCTTTATATAGAGGCGACGCCCGGTCCGGTTTATAGAGTCCCGAGGCCGGCTCATATTTGTGTCCGCCTCGGTCTCTGCTCTTTCTTCCTTGTCTCTCAAGTTTACATGATAGGACGGTTTACAAACCGTAAACTTTACACATGGGCCCTAAACCTTCATGGGCCGTAATTTCTACTGAACTTACAACTATTCAACTATATTATCATAATCCAGTTTACCCTAGCCGGTTTACACCTGCTAGTAATATCCCTGACAGTTGGTGTATTTTATCTCGGGTCCCCTGACAAGTTTTCTACAACCGGAGATTAACAAATTCCAATCTGCCACATAACCATAGGCACGACTTTCGAATGATCATAACCTTGCAGGGGTGTCCCAACTTAGCCCATCACAAGCTCTCACGATCAGCAGAGGTAAAACCCGTTATCTTAGAGAAGACCCAATCAGACTCAGAATCCCGGTGCACAAGACATTTCACCAATGGTAAAACAGGTCCAGCAAGACCTCCCGGCGTGCCGACACCCTGATAGTAGTCGCGCGTATCTCGTCTCAGTCCACGATCGGATGAGCAGTCCGTACAACTAAAACAAATCCTCGAGTTTCCCTATGGTGGCGCTGCAAGTGGCTATAGTTTGGACCAACACTCATGAGGAGTACTCAAGTGGCTATGGGGTTGTAAATTAAGTCCTCGGGGTCCTTAAAGTACTTATGCAAGTTTTAGTTATTAGGCAAATGGTAAAACCAATGTTGGGCCTTGCTGGAGGAGTTTTATTCAAAGCGAACTATCAAGGGGGTCCCATAACCCCCAACCGTGTTAGGAACGCAAACTCAAGGAACATAACACCGGTTTATCGGTTCATAAGGCGGCATGAGTGGAACAAAACACCGTGCAAAAGGCCAAGCCTTCCACCCATTGCCGAGTATTGTGATATTCCAACATCCAAGTTCCAACATGGAGCAATCTTCATCTTCACCTGCAACCAACAATGCTATAAGAGGGGCTGAGCAAGCGGTAACATAGCCAAACAACGGTTTGCTGGAAGGTGTCAAAGGTTAGAGGTTTCATGGCAACAATGAGAGGCAGACAACAATAGATAGGCAACACGACATATAGCGATAGAATCGAGACAACTAGCATAGCAATGATAGTAATGAGATCCAAGGTGACGGTCATCTTGCCTAAGATCCCGCTAGGAAGAAGAACGAGTCCATGAAGAAGAAGAAGAAGCCACAAAGACGAACCAAGTGTAGATGAACGAATCCCCACGATCGTAATGAAACAGGAACTACCAAGAAGAAGCAAACAACATGGTAAACACACCACACATAAACAAGACAAGATGCTCAACCAAATATGATGCATGACAAGACTGCATGATGCATCACATGGCAAGAGATGAAGCACACAAGAACAACACAACCAAACAAGTTTACGTGAGGCCGGAAACAACATATAACAATTCCAGTAAGTCCTCATATGAAAATTTCGAAATTGGTCTAGATCTGAAAAATCTTAAGTTCAAGTTGTTAAACAGCAAGTTAAAATGAACCATGATGATCTACACGAAATTCTTATCATGTTAAATATAAGGTTCATTTAATTCGGAGCTACGACCTAGAAGATATGAGCAAAACAAGTTAAGCATGGCAAAGTTGCAAGACGCATTCAAACATCAAGAAAACACACTCCAAACATGTATACAACATGATATGATGCATCTAAATATGAAAACAAGCAAGTTTCATATAGAGCACGCTCAAAACGGAGCAACGGTTCAACACATACATATGAAACAAGATATAACAACAATCTGTCCCAAAACAGCAACTAGGCACTTTCCAATCATCAAAACAACATGCTACAGGAACATTTCATGGCATCAAAGGGCATGGAAAGTAAGTACATGTCAAGCACTACAAAAATGATCACTGAGCTACTTCCAAATACCACTAGAATATGCTCAAAAAATCATGGCAAGATTGCAAATAATAACAGTTTCACAGACTTTGTGAAATAAACTTAACATGGCAGCATCCACGACAAGTAGGCATGTTTGCAAGCTTGTGCAAGTCATCTCGAAGCATATTATGGCATGTGAATATAACCAACAGCAAGAAGACATGTTTATAAAATTACTCAAGGCAAGAACATGGTCATAGGATGCATTGAACACTAGCTATTTACATGGCAAAAATGAACTTACTGAGAACAGGCTGACAAAAACATTATATAGCAATTTGAGAGCAAGAAAGAGACAAGCTATAGCAACCTATAATTGCAAACAAGGACATGGATGGATAGAGCATAACATGGACTTCAAGACATGGTCATTGTACATACCAAAACATGCAAGGATATGACTATAGCATCAAGCAAACATGGCATTATGATATAGCAGTTTCAGACTTAGCAATTTTCAACAAGTCTCAGAAATCAGCAAACATCAAGTAGGCCACTTTACAAGCTTTTGCACTCACCACAAGGCATATCATGAAAAGTGGATTGCACCACAACAAAGATGACATGATTGAGCTTCTAAAACATATTGACATGATGCTCAAACAAAAATCAAACATAAAGATATGAAAAGGACAAATCAGCAAGTTATATCAAGTTTCAGCAGTTAACAGCAACATACACTCTTGCAACAGAGATTAAGGCATCAAGATGAAGTCAAACAAGCATGCAACAGAAACCATCATGTAGAGCATAGAGAGACAAACATTTTGACATATCATACACTCAATTTGGGTAAATGTGCACAAAGTTAGAAGTCACACAAGATGCATACATAATGTTGTTTTCAGGAAAAGACTTAGTCGTTTTGAACTCACGAAAAAAATAGAGCGAGTGCCGTTTTACTAAACGACGCTCGGGCGCGAGACTGTGCGCTGGCCGGGGCATACCTTGCGGGCCGTGGCCCAAGACAGAGAGGTGGAGCGAGGTGGTCGTGGCTGGGCTGTATCTGGGCCGGGGCGCGGGAGCGGCCCATGAGGCCGAGCGGCGCCGGGCCGGCTGCGCGTGTGTTGCTGGGCTGAAGGAAGTCGCCGGCTAGGGCCCACGCGGGCGCGCACAGGAGGTAGAGCTCTGCTAGAGCTGCAGTAGAAACATGGCGGCGACGGCTTGGCATGACGTGCTCGACGGCAACGCGGGGAAGCAGCTAGTCAGGGAAGGCACTGATTCGGACGAGATCCACGCGATCCATCCATCTCCGGCGGCGGCTTGATACGGACGGGGCCGGGCGATGGCGGCGAGGCGGACGAGATCCGATGACCCGACGGCGGGCACGTAGTGAGGTGGCGGGATCTCTCTCCGGCGGCGAGGCGGCGGAGCAGAAGTGCTCGGGGGAGCGGGGAGCGGGGCGCGGGGCACGACACTCCGGCCTGCACGGTGGCGACGGCCGGGCCGGGCGGGCCTACCACGGGCTCGAGCTGGCCGCAGGCGGTGGGAGGTGGCCGGCGCCCACGTGGCTGCTGCGGGTTGGCTGGAGGCGGCGGCGAAGCTGACGTGGCGGCCTCCGATTGGCTTGGTGACGTGGCTGCGGTGGTGGACCCATCCGGCGGCGGTGCAGACACGTCCGGCTACGCGATGAGCTGTGGAGGGGCGCGGAAAACGATGAAATGGACTAGGATTTCCACATTTGGATGGGGGAGGTGTTTTTATAGGTGGATGGAGCTAGGGGAGTCCAAATGAGGTGCGGTTTTTGGCCATGCGATCGTGATCGAACGGCGAAGAGCATGGAGGGGGTTTAGATGGGCTAATGGGCTGTTGTGGACAGGTGGTGGGCTGCAAAGAGAGAGGGGTCCGGCGGTTAACGTGGTTAACCGTTGGGGCATCAAACGGACTCGGAATGCGACGAAATTTGGCAGGCGGTCTGTCTACACTATAATAAGACCACACGCCAAGGCTCAACCCATTCCGAGAATGTTTTCGGGCCACTTACAAAACCAGGTTTCGGAGGTGCCTCGGGCACGTGCGAGTGTGTCTTGGTTTAGAACGGACAACGGAGAGGATGAGGGGGCTCGGGCAACTACGAACGGATGCGAGTTTTGAAAATTATGTAGATGCAACACATGCTGACATGGCAAAGTGCAACACGCAAACAGATGACATGGCAATGACGACGAATAAGCGGATTACACCTGGAACATCGGTCTCGGGGCATTACAACACTCCCCTACTAACAGGAGATCTCTTCCCGAGATCTTAGGAACGAGACGAAAGGGAAAAAGGAAGAATGTGAAATGAAAGAACCTTGAGAGGTTGAGCCACGAGAAAGGAAGAATACAACGGAGATGAACGGCATTGAGAAGCTCCGTTACAAAACAGGAATCGAAGAAGAAATACGAGAACCTTGGTGGTTGAAAGACAAGAATCAAGAGCTTAACGACCGAAAAAGAATATGAAACTACACCGGTATAACATGATAGCCAAGGAACAAGAATGATTTCGAAAACCTTCCGGCTAAACAAGAGATAGAAATGGACTTCGAACGAAGGGATTTGGGCAGCACTCCGGCTGAAAATGGAAGTGATTGAACATAACCTCGAGAAGATGGAATGATACTTGACGAGATGAACAACCCGATGCCTCCGGAAGAAATGAAAGAGTGAAATGAAAACAACGGATAAGAGAACAACAAGTTCCACCATGAATGAATTTGTAAGATGGATCTTCAAGAGAAAGGCTTGAACGGAGTTGTTGAAGAATCAACAACAAAATACTTAGCTTGATGTGGGCTTATAGAAAACATCTCAAAACATGAGGTGAATTATGCCACAATGAAAAGATTGAATAGATGAGGTGAAGCAAGAAATGCAAAACTCCACTGAAAGAATACGGAGAATTATTTGCACATCGAGACGCAAGAAGAAAAATACTTGAGCCGTTCCACAAGAATTTGCTGAACACATGAAGAATGAATTGACTCATGATGAACCACCATGAAGAACTCCGGTAACAAAAGGATTATGAGATCGGAACGGAGTGTGAAAACAAGAAGATTAAACCCTTGCGATGATTTAGATGGAGGTTCCGACGAGATGGCCGAGGAAGCTTCGAACTCTGGAAAAGAAAAGATGACAACATTTGGGATTAGAATTTATTCATCAAGAACAAATTCTAAAGGACAGAATTAATCACTTGACAAGAATGAATAAGAATTATGTTATGCACATCCTCCATCAATTAAATTGATGAAAGCAATGGATTTTCATATCACATATTCCCGTTGAAATTGATTAAAGAGATATATCGCAGAACTTGAGAAAGTCTTCATGAACCATCGGTAGGATTGGAAGAACAAACAATTTCTATGAGAACAACCGAAGTGAAATCTCAAACGAACCACCGTAAGAATTGAAACCGAGTGATGAAGGATAATAATCCACGGTAAGAATTGAAATTGAATGTAGAAAAGAAAAAGAATCGTCGAGAAGAATTAGAAAAACAAATACAGAGCTTCAGGAAAATAGATAGAAGAGAACGAGGAGATCGCGAACTGATGAAAGAATAGTTGAACAAATCATCAAAAGAATAAGGAGATGAACAAAGAGGCATCAATTAAATATAGTTGGAGGACGAAATTGTAAACTGAGAACGAAGAAATCTTCTGAATGATGGCCTTCGGAGGAATAAGAAGGAAAGAATTCATGAAATACTCCGAATTGTTAAGGAAAATAATTTATGACATTCGAGAGAATAACATGAAGGTAGAACCATGAATCTTTGAGAGAACGGACAAGATTTGAAGAAAAGCTCTTCTTTGGTTTTCGAATGTTGATAACGACAACGAGGAACACCACCAAAAATTGTTGAGAATCTCCGAAAGAATGAAAAGAGGATAAGTTGAACCAACCATGAAAATAATTTGAAAGTGGTCTTGGTGAAGGCATATGACTGATGGAATCCATACTTATGTCACACTTTTGAAAAGAATTTGAGAATAATTCCAAAAAATTAGAAGAGTCAGGTAAGATCCTGGGAAAAGATCTGTGGGTTATGAACCCGCCGAAAAGAAAACACCGTTGGAAAGGATTATTCGAGTGAGAAATGATGCACCGGAACGATTTAAAGACTCAAATGAGGTGACAACCTCGAATTAATTGGAATGCAGACGAATCTCTTGAGATTTCTTCGGAACTTCGGAATAATAACATAGCGAGTGGCGAACGAGCAAGAGGGAACATTTGGGCCAAGGGAAAGGAATATGAAGAACACTGTAAACAAATTGAATTGGAACCACCGGAAAAGAAAAGCGATGAAGAATGTCGAACGAGAGGAGAATTCACCGGTTGAAATAATTGATGAAAGGAATTCAAAGCCTTCACACGAGTAGGATGGATACTCGATTAAGAACTCTGGCTCCAAGAGAAAAAGGGTGGGCGGGTGGGAAAAGAAAGACCGCTTCGGACAGGGGAATCAACGTCGATTGAGAAAAAACTTGGGAATAATCTTGCAATAGAGGACGAGAATCGAATCTTCTTGACGAGAATTGCACCAGATGAAAAGAGCTGACATCGCAACGAACGAAAACTAATTGTCTGATCCTAAAAAAATTGAAGGAGAAGAGGAGTAATTCAAAACACCTACGTCAAGATTTCTCACCAGAGCGATGAAGGGACTGAGGAGTAAAAAGAATTCCTACTCTCCAATATAACTAGACTCCAAAATAGTTTTCTTCTAGACTCGACAATGGCAAAACTACGATCAATCAAGGGGGCTCTTATGGTCGGTCGAGGCTCTGATACCAACTTGTCACACCCAAGATGCAATTTTATCCCGATCACATTATAACCTCGTGATTGGGGCACAATCGTATTTCGGGCGCTTAGCAAGATGGATATTGCTACATCATACCATTACATACATAGATAGGGGATACATACAAGTCATACAATTCCACATGAATACAACATCATAATACACAAGACATCCGACTACGGATGAAAAACAAGAAAAGCACAACGACATCCATCCTGCTATCCCAGGTTGCCGACCAGGAACCTGTCCCAAGACTGACATAGAAGAAGAAGAATGAACTCCAACACAAATAAGCATCGCTCTCACATCAAGTCGTCGGAAAACTGTACCTACAACTGGTGATGTAGTATCTGTAAGCCACGAGGACTCTGCAATCCCATAACCATGGGTATCAAGACTAGCAAAGCTTAATGGGCATGGAGAGGTTAAGTGGTGAGGTTGCAGCAGCGGCTAAGCATATGTATGGTGGCTAACTTACGAGTACAAGAATACGATGAGCATCTACGCAAACGGTCGCAAACTAGTAATGATCGCTAATTGATCCTGAACTAACTACGAGTCAAACATAACCCCATCGTGTTCTGTTCTCAAAATGAAAAGAGACGATCACGGTTACTCACGCGATTGGTGTATTTTATCTCGGATCCTCTGACAAGTTTTCTATAACCATACATTAACAAATTCCAATCTGCCACATAACCGCGGGCACGGCTTTCGAAAGATAATAACCCTGCAGGGGTGTCCCAACATAGCCCATCACAAGCTCTCACGATCAGCAAAGGTAAAACCCCTTATCTTAGGGAAGACCCGATCAGACTTGGAATCCCGGTGCACAAGACATTTCGACAATGGTAAAACAAGTCCAGCAAGACCTCCCGGCATGCCGACAACCTAATAGTAGTCGCGTGTATCTCGTCTCAGGCCATGACCGGATGAGCAATCCGTACACCTAAAACCAATCCTCGAGTTTCTCCGTGGTGGCGCTGCAAGGGGCTCTAGTTTGGACCAACACTCATCAGGAGCACTAGCCCGAGGTTGTAAATTATGTCCTCGGGGTCCGCAAAGTCCCTATGCAAGTTTTAGTTATTAGGCAAATGGTAAAACCAATGTTGTGCCTTGCTGGAGGAGTTTTATTCAAAGCGAACTGTCAAGGGGGTCCCATATCCCCCAACCGTGTTAGGAACCAAACTCAAGGAACATAACACCGGTTTATCGGTTCTTAAGGAGGCATGAGTGGACCAAAACACCGAGAAAAAGGCCAATACTTCCACCCATTGCCAAGTATATAAGTGCATTAATTATAGTAATAGATATTGTGATATTCCAACATCCAAGTTCCAACATGGAGCAATCTTCATCTTCACCTGCAACTAACAACGTTATAAGAGGGGCTGAGCAAGCGGTAACGTAGCCAAACAACGGTTTGCTGGGAAGGTGTCAAAGGTTAGAGGTTTCATGTTAACAATGAGAGGCTGACAACAATAGATAGCTAGCGCGACATATAGCGATAGCATCGAGACAACTAGCATAGCAATGATAGTAATGAGATACAAGATGACGGTCATCTTGCCAGAGATCCCGCTAGGAAGAAGAACGAGTCCATGAAAAAGAAGAAGAAGAAGAAGTCACGAAGACGAACCAAGTGTAGACGAACGAATCCTCACGATTGCAACGGAACAGGAACTACCGAGAAAAAGCAAACAACATGGTAAACACATCACACATAAACAATACAAGATGCTCAACCAAATATGATGCATGACAAGGCTACATGATGCATCACATGGCAAGAGATGAAGCACACAAGAACAACACAGCCAAACAAGTTTAAATGATGCCAGAAACAACATATAACAATTCCGATAAGTCCTCATATGCAAATTTCGAAATTGGTCCAGATCTGAACAAACCTTAAGTCCAAGTTGTTAAACAGCAAGTTAACATGCACCATGATGATCTACACGAAATTCTAGTCAAGTTACATATAATGTTCATTTAATTCGGAGCTACGACCAAGAAGATATGTGCAAAACAAGTTAAGCATGGCAAAGATGCAAGACACATTCAAACATCAAGCAAACACACTCCAAACATGTATACATCATGATATTATGCATCTACGTGCGAAAACAAGCAAGTTTCATATAGAGCACGCTCAAAACGGAGCAACGGTTCAACACATACACATGAAACAAGATATAACAACAATCTGTCCCAAGACACCAACTAGGCACTTTGCAATCGTCAAAATAACATGCTACAGGAACATTTCATGGCATCAAAGGGTATGGCAAGTATGTACATGTCAAACACTACAAACATGATCACTGAGCTACTGCCAAATACCACTAGAACATGCTCAAAACATCATGGCAAGATTGCAAATAATAAAAGTTTCACAAACTTAGTGAAATAAACTGAACATGGCAGCATCAACGACAAGTAGGCATGTTTGCAAGCTTGTTCGACTCATCTCAAAGCATATCATGGCATGTGAATATAACCAACAGCAATAATACATGTTTATGAAGCTACTCATGGCAAGAACATGGTCATAGGATGCATAGAACACTAGCTATTCACATGGCAAAAATGAACTTACTGAGAACAGGCTGACAGAAACATTATATAGAAATTTGAGAGCAAGAAAGAGACAAGCTACAACAACCTATAATTGCAAACAAGGATATGGATGGATAGAGCATAACATGGTCTTCAAGACATGGTCATTGGACATACCAAAACATGCATGGATATGACCGTAGCATCAAGCAAACATGGCATCATGATATAACAGTTTCAGACTTAGCAGTTTTCAACAAGTCTCAGAAATCAGCAAACAACAAGTAGGCCACTTTACAAGCTTGTTGCACTCAGCACAAGGCATATCAGGAAAAGTGGATTGCACCACATCAAAGATGACATGATTGTGCTTCTAAAACATATTGACATTATGCTCAAACAAAAATCACACATAAAGATATGAAAAAGACAAATCAGCAAGTTATATCAAGTTTCAGCAGTTAACAACAACATACACTCTTGCAAAAAAGATTAAGGCATCAATATTAACTCAAACAAGCATGCAACAGCATCCATCTTGTAGAGCATAGAGAGACGAATATTTTGACATATCATACACTCAATTTGGGTAAACGTGCACAAAGTTACAAGTCACACGAGATGCATACATAATGCTGTTTTCAGGAAAAGACTTTGTCATTTTTAAATCACGAAAAGAAAACAGAGTGAGCGCCGTTTTACTAAACGATGCTCGGGCGCGAGACTGTGTGCTGGCCGGGGCTCACCTTGCGGGCCGGGGCCCAAGATAGAGAGGCGGAGTGAGGTGGTCGTGGCTGGACTGGATCTGGGTCGGGGCGTGGGAGCGGCCCACGAGGCCGAGCGGCGCCGGGCCGGCTACGCGTGTGTTGCTGGGCCGAAGTAAGCGGCCAGATAGGGCCCACGCGGGCGCGCACGGGAGGAAGAGCTCTACTCGAGCTCCAGCAGAAACATGGCAGCGGCGGCTTGGTATGATGGGGCACGACAACGACGCGGGGAAGCAGCTGGATGGGGAAGGCATGAATCTGGACGGGATCCGCCCGATCCATCCATCTCCGGCGGCGGCTTCATCCGGACGGGGCCGGTGCGGTGGCCACGAGGTGGACGAGATCCGGTGACCCGGCGGCGGGCATGGCGCGAGGTGGTGGGGAGCTCTCTCCGACGGCGAGGCGGCGGAGCTGAGGTGCTTGGGGGAGCGGGGCGCAGGGCACGACGCTCGGGCCTGTGTGGCGGCGACAGCCGGGCCGGGCAGGCCTACCCCGGGCTCAAGCGGGCCGTGGGCGGTGGGAGGTGGCCGGCGCCCACGTGGCAGCTATGGGTTGGTTGGAGGCGGCAGTGAAGCTGACGTGGCGGCCTCCGATTAGCCGGGTGACGTGGCTGCGGTGGTGGACGCATCTGGCGGTGGCGCGGACACGTCCTGTTGTGCGAGGAGCTGTGGAGGGGTGCGGAAAATGATGAAATGGACTAGGGTTTCCATATTGGACGGGGGAGGTGTTTTTATAGGTAGTGGGAGCTAGGAGAGTCCAAATGAGGTGCGGTTTTTGGCCATGCGATCGTGATCCAACGGCGACGAGCATGGATGGGGGTTAGATGGGCTATTGGGCTATTGTAGAGGGGTGCTGGGCTGCAAAGAAAGAGGGGTCCAACGGTTAACGCAGTTAACCGTTGGGGCATCAAATGGACTCTGAATGCGATGAATCTGGCAGGCGATCTGTCTACACTACAATGAGACCACACGCCAAGTCTCAATCCATTACGAGAACGTTTTCCGGCCACTTACAAAACCAGGTTTCGGAGGTGCCTCAGGCACGTGCGAGTGTGTCTAGGTTTAGAACGGACAACGGAGAGGACGAGGGGGCTCGAGCAACTACGAATGGATGCAAATTTTGAAAACTATGCAGATGCAACACATGATGCGATGGCAAGGTGCAACACGCAAAGATGTCATGGAAATGATGGCGAATAAGAGGATGACACCTAGCACATTGGTCTCGGGGCGTTACAGTATGATAGAGAAGCTACTAGCTAATCCCTTTACAGGAGATGGAACATTGCATCCCGATTTGCACCTAATCTATGTGGATGAAGTTTGTGGATTATTTAAGCTTGCAGGTATGCCCGAGGATGTTATCAAGAAGAAGATCTTCCCTTTATATTTGATGGGAAAGGCATTGACATGGTTTAGGCTATGCGATGGTATTGGATCCTGGAACTACAACCGTTTGAAATTGGAATTTCATCAGAAGTTATATCATATGCATCAGGTTCATCGTGATAGTAATTATATATATAATATTTGGCCTCGCGAAGGAGAAAGTATTGCTCAAGCTTCGGGGAGGCTTAAGTCAATGTTATATTCATGCCCCTATCATGAGCTATCAAAATAAATTATTATTCAAAATTTCTATGCTCGGCTTTCTCTCGATAATCGCTCCATGGTCGATACTTCTTGTGCTGGCTCTTTTATGATGAAGACTATTGAATTCGAATGGGATTTATTGGAAAGAATTAAACGCAACTCTGAAGATTGGGATCTCGACGAAGGTAAGGAGTCAGGTATAACACCTAAGTTTGATTGTGTTAAATCTTTTATGGATACCGATGTTTTCTGTGAATTTAGCACTAAAGATGGACTTGACTCTGAGATAGTAGCTTCTTTATGTGAATCATTTGCTACTCATGTTGATCTCCCTAAGGAGAAGTGGTTTAAATATCATCCTCCCATTGAAGTAAAAGTAGTTGAACCTGTTAAAGTTGAAGAAAACACTATCACTTATAATGTTGATCCTATTGTTCCTACCGCTTATATTGAGAAACCACCCTTCCCTGTTTGAATAATGGATCATGCTAAAGCTTCAACTTTGGTTCGTAAGAGTAATACTAGAACACCTACACTCTCTGAGAAAATTAAAGTTGAACCTAGTGTTGCTATGGTTAAGGATCTCTTGGTCGATAATATTGATGGGCATGTTATTTACCTCTATGATGAAGCTGCTAGAATTGCTAGACCCGATACTAAAAATAAACATAGACATGTTGTACGCATGCCTGTTATTTCTGTTAAAATAGGAGATCATTGCTATCATGTCGTATGTGACATGGGTGCTAGTGCGAGTGCAATACCTCATTCCTTATATGAAGAACTTGTGCACGATATTGCACCTGCTGAGTTATAAGGTATTGATGGTACAATTAAGCTTGCTAACAGAAATACTATTGCACCAATGGGGATTATTAGAGATGTTGAAGTCTTGTGTGGGAAAGTTAAATACCCTACAGATTTTCTTGTTCTTGGTTCCCCACAATATGACTTTTGCCCCCATTATATTTGGTAGATCTTCTTGAATATTGTTAATGCTAAGATAGACTGCAAAAAGGATGTTGTTACTATTGGTTTAGGGGATATGTCTCATGATTTTAAATTTGCTAAATTTTGTAGACAACCCCATGATAAAGAATTGCCTAGTAAGGATGAAATTATTGGTCTTGCTTCTATTGCCGTGCCTCCTAACGACCCTTTAGAACAATATCCGCTAGACCATGAAAATGATATGTATATGAATGAGAGAAAGGAAATAGATGAAATATTCTTTAAACAGGGACCTTTATTGAAACACAACTTGCCTATTGAAATTCTAGAGGATCCTCCTCCACCCAAGGGTGATCCCGTGTTTGAGCTCAAACCCTTACCGGATACTCTTAAGTATGTTTATCTCGATGAAAAGAGGATACATAATGTTATTATTAGTGCTAACCTTTCAGATCAAGAAGAAGAGAAATTATTGAAGACTCCGAAGAAGCATTGTGCTGCTATTGGATATACTCTCGATGAACTTAAGGGCATTAGTCGCACTCTTTGCCAACATAAAATAAAGTTGGAGAAAGATGCTAAACCAGTTGTCGATCACCAACGACGGTTAAATCCTAGGATGAAAGAAGTGGTAAGGAAGGAAATACTAAGGCTTCTAGAGGCAGGTATAATTTATCTTGTTGCTGATAGTCAGTGGGTAAGGCATGTTCATTGTGTCCCTAAGAAGGGAGGTATTACTGTTGTTCCTAATGATAAAGATGAATTGAGCCCACAAAGAATTGATACATGCTATAGAATGGTAATTGATTTCCGCAAATTAAATAAAGCTACTAAAAAGGATCATTACCCTTTACCTTTTATTGATCAAATGCTAGAAAGTTTATCCAAACATACTCATTTTTGCTTTCTAGATGGCTATTCTGGTATCTCTCAAATACTTGTGTCAAAAGAGGATCAAGAAACGACCACTTTTACTTGCCCTTTCGGTACCTTTGCTTATAGATGTATGCCTTTTGGTTTATGTAATGCACCTGCTACTTTTCTAAGATGCATGATGGCTATATTCTCTTATTTTTGTGAAAATATTGTTGAGGGTTTCATGGATGATTTTTCCGTTTATGGAACTTCTTTTGATGATTGCTTAAGCAACCTTGATCGAGTTTTGTAGAGATGTGAAGAAACTAATCTTGTCTTGAATTGGAGAAGTGCCACTTTATGGTTAATGAAGGTATTGTCTTGGGGCATAAAATTTCTGAAAGAGGTATTGAAGTTGATAAAGCTAAAGTTGATGCTATTGAAAGGATACCATGTCCTAAGGACATCAAAGGTATAAGAAGTTTCCTTGGTCATGCCGGTTTTTATAGGAGGTTCATTAAAGACTTCTCAAAAATCTCTAGGCCTCTGACTAATATCTTACAAAAAGATGTTCCTTTTGTCTTTGATGATGATTGTGTAGAAGCATTTGAAATACTTAAGAAAGCCTTGATCTCTGTACCTATTGTCCAGCCACCCGACTGGAATTTACCCTTTGAAATTATGTGTGATGCCAGTGATTATGATGTAGGTGTTGTTCTAGGACAAAGAGTTGGTAAGAAATTGAATATTATCCAATATTCTAGTAAAACTCTAGACAGTGCCCAGAGAAATTATGCTACTATTGAAAAAGAATTTTTAGGAGTTGTATTTGCTTGTGATAAGTTCAGACCTTATATTGTTGATTCTAAAGTAAATGTTCATACTGATCATGCTGCTATTAAATATCTTATGGAAAAGAAAGATGCTAAACCTAGACTTATTAGATGGGTTTTCTTGCTACAAGAATTCGATTTGCATGTTACTGATAGAAAGGGAGCTGAAAACCCCATTGTAGACAACTCGTCTAGGTTAGAGAATATTCTTGATGACCCACTAGCTATTGATGATAGCTTTCCTGATGAACAATTAGCTATCATAAATGCTTCTCGTACTGCTCCATGGTATGCTGATTATGCTAATTACATTGTTGCTAAATTTATACCACCTAGTTTCACATACCAGCAAAAGAAAAAGTTTTTCTATGATTTAAGACATTACTTCTGGGATGATCCACACCTTTATAAAGAAGGAGTAGATGGTATTAATAAACGTTGTGTACATGAGCATGAATAGGAACAGATCCTACGCAAGTGTCACTCCGAGGCTTATGGAGGACACCATGCTGGAGATAGAACTGCACATAAGGTATTACAATCTAGTTTCTATTGGCCTACTCTCTTCAAGGATGCCCGTAAGTTTGTCTTGTCTTGTGATGAATGTCAAAGAATTGGTAACATCAGTAGACATCAAGAAATGCCTATGAATTATTCACTTGTTATTGAACCATTTGATGTCTGGAGCTTTGATTATATGGGACCGTTCCTTTCCTCTAATGGGTATACACATATTTTAGTTGCTATTGATTATGTTACTAAGTGGGTAGAAGCTATTCCAACTAGTAGTGCTGATCATAACACCTCTATTAAGATGCTTAAAGAAGTTATGTTTCTGAGGTTTGCTGTCCCTAGGTACCTAATGACAAATGGTGGTTCACATTTTCTTCATGGTGCTTTCCGTAAAATGCTTGCTAAGTATGATGTTAATCATAGAATTGCATCCCCATACCACCCACAGTCCAGTGGTCAAGTAGACCTAAGTAACAGAGGGCTGAAATTAATTTTGCAAAAGACTGTTAATAGATCTAGACAGAATTGGTCCAATAAACTTGATGATGCATTATGGGCCTATAGAACGGCATATAAAAATCCTATGGGCATGTCTCCGTATAAAATGGTTTGTGGAAAATCATGTCACTTACCTCTCGAACTAGAAAGGCATATTGGGCCATTAAAGAGCTCAATTATGATTTCAAACTTGCCGGTGAGAAGAGGTTATTTGACACTAGCCCACTTGATGAGTGGAAAACCCAGGCCTATGAAAATGCCAAATTGTTTAAAGAAAAATTTAAAAGATGGCATGACAAAAGCATACAAAAGCGTGAGTTTAACGTAGCTGATTAAGTTTTGCTATAGAACTCTCGTTTAAGATTTTTTGCAGGAAAACTTCTCTCTAAATGGGAAGGTCCTTGCGTTATCGAGGAGGTCTATCATTCCGGTGCCATAAAAATCAACAACTTTGAAGGCACAAATCCAAATGTGGTGAACGGCCAAAGAATCAAACATTATATCTCAGGTAATCCCATTAATGTTGAAACTAATGTCATTGAAACCGAAACCCCAGAGGAATACATAAGGGGCATTTTCCAGAACGATTCAGACTCCGAAAAGGAAGAGGTATGTGGTATGTTAAGTAAACCGACTCCAAAACAGTTCTAATGGCAATTTTTCTCCGTTTTGGAATATTTAAGGAAATAGGAAAATAAGAAGTAGTCCGAAAGGGACATGAGGCACCCACGAGGGTGGAGGCCGCGCCCTACCCCCATGGGCGCGCCCCTGCCTCGTGGGCACCTCGCGTGCTCTTCGGACTCCGTTTTCTTTCACGGTACTTCTTTTCATCGGTAAAAATTCATTATATAATCTCCCGAACGTTTTGACCACGGTACCATGAAAAAATCCTCTGCTTTTGTTTCGAACTGTGTTTCTAACAGATCTAGATCACCATGACATCTTCAAGCGCCCCCAAGGAAAAGTTTCTCGAGAAGGTCATCAACCCCTACCTCGCAGAGGTGCTTCAACACCCTCAAACCATTGAGGTGCGTGACGGGGTGCTGCACATCCGCGATGTTGAGGGACCAAGGAGGACCGGAAGCGTGGAGACAAGACTCGAAGCAATGGATCAACAAGTTTTCATGTGCCAGGGGATGGTGGAACAAGGACTCAACGCCAACCACATGATGATCGCGGAGTTCACCAACAACCACAAGCTGGATGCCATGAAAATTGGGGAGGCCATCTTCAAGCTTCACGAGAAAATCGAGCACCTCCATGCCCAGATCTATGACCTGCAAAACCAAAAATGTGAGTATGAATATAGATTCAAGAAGATGAGTTTGGCTGCAGATTTGAGGATCCCGGAGACTCGATCATCTTTCTACGAGGGTGAGCCTATGCCTTGGAAGATGGACGACAAGCCTACATCATCAACAACTCCATCATCACCACCTTCGAAGAAAGACACATAAACACATGGGTATGGGCACTTCCCTTGGCAACTGCCCAGCTTGGGGGAGGTGCCCCGGTATCCTATCATCATCATACCTCTATCTTTACAGTTTTTCTTAGTTCGATCCTTTTGGTAATATCTTGATCTAGTAGAGTAAAGTTTAGTATGATCTAGTTGTGAGCTTTGCTTTATGATCCTTATCTATGTAATCGAGTCCGTGAGCTATATATAATAAAGATTAGTTTTGGGTCAAGGGCTTGATTATCTCACTATG
The DNA here is from genome assembly GCA_902687465.1 of Secale cereale. Lineage (NCBI taxonomy): Eukaryota > Viridiplantae > Streptophyta > Magnoliopsida > Poales > Poaceae > Secale > Secale cereale. The sequence goes on from LR738715.1 coordinate 360,121,593, forward strand.
ATCATGAGAGAATAAAAGAAAGAATAAAAAGAATCAAAGAGATCATATTGTCTTATGAAAAGTAATGACTTCACATATAAAGAGTATGATGAATAAAAATTGTTGAGAGTTGATAAACATAGTTTTGGTCATCGTTGCAATTAATAGGAAGTAATAAAGGAAGAGAGGTTTTCATATGTAGATATACTATCTTGGACATCTTTTATAATTGTGAGCACTCATTAAAATATGACATGCTAAAGAGTTGATGTTGGAAAAGTAAGACAACATAATGGGTTATGTTTTCTTATATTCGAAATAAAGTATATTGTCATGGATCATCCAACATGTTGAGATTACCTTTCCCCCTCATGCTAGCCAAACTCCTTGCACCAAGTAGAGATACTACTTGTGCTTCCAAATATCCTTAAACCCAGTTTTGCCATGAGAGTCCACCATATCTACCTATGGATTGAGTAAGATCCTTCAAGTAAGTTGTCATTGTTGCAACTCTCTAAATATGTATGATCTATTAGTGTGGAGAAAATAAGCTTTATACGATGTTGTGATATGGAAGAAATAAAAGCGACGGACTGCATAATAAAGGTCCATATCACAAGTGGCAATATTAAGTGACGTTCTTTTGCACTAAGATTTTGTACATCCAACCACAAAAGCACATGAAAACCTCTGCTTCCCTCTGCGAAGGGCCTATCTTTTGTTCTTGCCTTATACCTTATATAAGAGTCATGGTGATCTTCACATTTCCTTTTTACATTTTATCCTTTGGCAAGCACATTGTGTTGGAAAGATCCTGACATATATACCCAATTGGATGTAAGTTATCATAAACCCCTATCTTTCTCTGTGTCCGATTAAAACTCCATACCCATAAGTATTGCGTGAGTGTTAGCAATTGTGAAAGACTAAATTATAGTTGAGTATGTGGACTTGCTGAAAAGCTCTTATATTGACTCTTTCCGATGTTATTATAAATTGCAATTGCTTCAGTGACTGAGATCATAGTTTGTTAGTTTTCAATGAGGTTTCTGATTCATACTCGACATTGTGAATAGATTGTTACTTTAGCATAAGAAATCATATGACAATAAATATGTTGTTGTTATAAGAATGATCATGATGCCCTCATGTCCGTATTTTATTTTATCAACACCTCTATCTCTAAACCTGTGGACATATTTTTCAATATCGGCTTCCGCTTGAGGACAAGCGAGGTCTAAGCTTGGGGGAGTTGATACGTCCATTTTGCATCATGCTTTTATATTGATGTTTATTGCATTATGGTCTGTTATTACACATTATGCCACAATACTTATGCCTTTTCTCACTTATTTTACAAGGTTTACATGAAGAGCGAGAATGCCGGCAGCTAGAATTCTGGGCTGGAAAAGGAGCAAATATTGGAGACCTATTCTGCAAAAGACAAAAAGTCCTGAAACTCCACGAAAGTCAGTTTTGGAATATATAAAAAATATCGGGCGAAGAAAGCACCAGAGGAGGGCACCCACCGTCCACGAGGGTGGGGGCGCGCCCCCTGCCTCGTGGACCACCTGGCAGCCTCCCGATGCCCATCTTATGGTATAAGGTGTCTTCTGCCCTGGAAAAAATCAGAAGGAAGCTTTCGGGACGAAGCGCCGCCGTCTCAAAGCGGAACCTTGGCAGAACCAATCTAGGGCTCCAGCGGAGCTGTTCTGCCGGGGAAACATCCCCCCGGGAGGGGGAAATCGTCACCATGGTCATAACTATCGATCCTCTCGTCAGGAGGGGTTCAATCTCCATCAACATCTTCACCAGCACCATCTCCACTCAAACCCTAGTTCATCTCTTGTATCCAATCTTTGTCCCGAAACCTCAGATTGGTACCTATGGGTTGCTAGTAGATTTGATTACTCCTTGTAGTTGATGCTATTTGGTTTATCCGGTGGAAGATCATATGTTCAGATCCTATATGCATATTAATACCTCTTTGATTATGAACATGAATTTGATTTGTGAGTAGTTACTTTTGTTACTGAGGACATGGAAGAAGTCTTGCTATAAGTAGTCATGTGAATTTGGTATTCGTTCGATATTTTGATGAGATGTATGTTGTCTTTCCTCTAGTGGTGTTATGTGAATGTTGACTACATGACACTTCACCATTGTTTAGGCCTAGAGAAAGGCCTTGAGAAGTAATAAGTAGATGATGGGTTGCTAGAGTGATAAAAGCTTAAACAATAGTTTATGTGTTGCTTCGTAAGCGGCTGATTTGGATCCATATGTTTCATACTATTGTTAGGTTTACCTTAATACTTCTTTTGTAGTTGCGGATGCTTGCAATAGAGGTTAATCTTAAGTGGGATGCTTGTCCAAGAAAGGGCAGTACCCAAGCACCGGTCCACCCACATACCAAATTATAAAAGTAACGAACGTGAATCATATGAGTGTGATGAAAACTAGCTTCACGATAATTCCCATGTGTCCTCGGGAGCGCTTTCCTTTATATAAGAGTTTTTCCAGGCTTGTTCTTTGGTACAAAAAGGATTGGGCCATATTGCTGCACCTTATTTACTTTTACCACTTGTTACTCGTTACAAATTACCTTATCACAGAACTATCTGTTATCGATAATTTCAATGCTTGCAGAGAATACCTTATTGAAAAATGCCTATCATTTTCTTCTGCTCCTTGTTGTGTTCGACACTCTTACTTATCGAAAGGACTATGATAGATCCCTACACTTGTGGGTCATCAGACACCGAGGTGTCCTCTCTACAAGCTCCCCATGTTCTAGTAGGTGGGAGTGAGGCAGACGAGAAGGCGTATGAGGTCAATTCATTGGCCGCCGTCAACCAAGGGGGAGCAATCCCCATGGTGACCAAAGATGGGGGGCCCAAGCAATCCGGGACCCCGCCGAACACTGTTCCGGAGCCCAGTGTGGCTCCCAAATCAGGAAATTAGCCCCCGTAATGGGGAAGGATCTACTGCTCACACGGTGCCCGCCATCAATCCGGAGGTGCCGAACACTTTGGAGGAAGCACTGCGAGGTGCTTCCATCGTAGAGAATCAGACGAAGTATCCATGTTATAGCATATGACAGAGCTAAAATGTGAACTTTGTACTTGCACAGGCATCTCTAGTAGCGGCATATGTCCAAGCCGCAGAGGTTTTCGAGTTAAATCGGAAGCTTAAACTAGCTGACGAAGAACTCGATCGCGTCAAAAAGCATTTTGATGAAATGCAAGGTATGCAGATTTTGAAGGAATTGAAATTTTAACACACTATATGTGTTAGCATAAGCTTATTTTGGGTTATACAATTTGTGTAACAGCTGAGGCATCTTCGGTCGAGGCCCTTAAGGGCGAGCTTGCGAGGGCCAAGGAAGAGGCCAAGGCGAGCAAGGCAGCCACTGATAAAGCGGCTACCGACCTGGGGGCCGAGAAGGTCGCGCGTTAACGACATGAGTCTCGTGTGACCGTAGTCGAGGTCGAGCTGCAAGATGCCATTCGCAAATGCGAGGCATTGGAGCAGGCGACTTCGGAACAAGCATATGAACTCACTATGGCAGTTAATGCTGCCAAGGAGGCGCGGAGTGAGTCGCGCAGTGCTCATGAAGAGATAAAACAAACGCGTCAAATAGCGGCTGGTAAGACTTTTCTCTTACAGAGCATCTTCCAAGGTCAGAAGTATCTTGGGCTAACATGATTGTGGAGTTCTCTAGGCATGTTTGCGGATCTCCAAAGGAGCATTGCGGACACCACCCAATACTTCTGAGCCCAGGAGGGGAACAGCACAGAGAAACTGTTCTAGTCGCAGTTTCTTGCGCCAAATCATCCGGTGCCCCTCAATGACCAAATGAAGTAGTTGGTCGAGCTGCATAACATGGAGGGTACAACCATGAGGGACTTGATAATCCGGCTATGGCCCGCTGATCCAATCCCAAGTAGCTACTTCGGATTGGTGAAAAAGCTTGTCGATGCGAGTCCGCGGGTCGTCGCTATTACGCGTTTGGCCTACATAGAGGGTGCACTGATGGTCTTCTCCCTCGTGTGCATTGCGTGAAGATGAAGGCCACAGAGATAGCAACTGCTGGCCCGCCAGAGGGCAAGGATCACCGCAAGCCAAAAAGGTACTTTGGCGACATCCTAGAAGGAGCCCACCTTGTAGAGGGCCAGTGCTCAAAGGATATAATCTTTGAATGATTGTATTCGGATTGTAAGGACTAAGCCTATGTACCGATATATAATTTTTCCGCTCCTGTATTATAAGCGGCTTTTTCCTCCTGTGTGGTTGTTTATTTAAATTTGAAGTTTCCAGCCGTCGGCTTCAGCACCCATGTAAATATTATAGGGGTGTTCGGTAACACGCATGAACACTCTTTATCCAACATCTTGGTCCATATAGGAGGTGTCTCCGGAGCGAACCAGGCAATCAGACTATGCGGCTTTATTGCTTTCACTTAGCCACATGAGATTGACTAGTGGGGCTAAGTACTAGCCCCTGGTGCATGTAGGGCTTCCGAGCTATTGTGCCCATTTTACACGACTGGGTGAAGACCAGCCCCTCGTATAGCACAGAGTGGATCTCTATCGATCGTAATATAACACTAGGTCACCGAATCGCTTGACCGGCTCTCACTTCATCATGACTGTCAGTTTTCAGCTTTCTCTACTGAGGTACTTGACCTGACGAACTAGAAGTACAATCGTAGTAGTTCTCCCTTTACTATCTAAGACGAACAATGCGGAACGTAAGCTGGCAAGCACAGGAGACGGGCAACCCAACTATAGACCAAAGACATGATCCGGAGCCGATTACTAGTACGGGTCGGTGCTATACAAACGGTTTTTAACCCCTTTCCATGACGCCATTTGGAACCGTTGCCAAGTTAGTGTGTGTGATAGGGTGTCCTTCCCACAAGACCCAGAAATCGTCGGGGATAGGCCCTCCTGGGACCCAGACTGGGGCCGTGTGCGATCGTGCAAGGAATCGAAACCCTGTCATTTCCGTAGTTATGTACATCCCACACCGTAATCCGAGAAAATCATTTTGTAGGTATGTACATCCCATACAGTGAATCCCAGAAAAAAAATTCGTTCGTATGTATATCACACACAGTCAATCCAAGGAATACACTTCCGTTCTTATGTACATCCCACACAGTCAATCCAGGGAAAATGTTTCTGTTCGGATGTACATCCCACACAGTTTTTTGTATACGCTCGCGTGTGAAATGTCTAACTATCACACACGCTCAGCCTTGGTTAACTAGTTGCTTTCAGTAACTACATCACACACAATTTGATGTAGAAAACTGTGTGGCATTGGACTATCCATCACAAGCGCTTTTACTGCCAGAACCATTTGCAAAGTTCCATGACCGTCTGTTCTCTTTTTATTTTTGCCTGTAATTTATTATTCTAATTGGAAATTTTGAAATATGAAACGTGCAATTCAAATTCTCAGTACAATGGTTCAACAACGAATCCATAAATAAAATTGCCAGTACAATATGTTCATTAATTACAGGATTAGGTAGCAATTAACTATAATGAACCACAATATTTAAAGGCGGTAAAGGTGAAGAGACAAGTGTAAATCATTTTGACTGCCGACGGTGTTGAAGAAGCGGAATGCCCATAATGTGCATTCCTGCATGCCATAGGCACGAACCACTTTTGTCCAACCCCTTGTGACGATGGACCGCCCATCCTTCACCGTCTTCAGGAAGACTTCTAGAGCATTATCATGGTAGCATGATTTATATACTTTAATCTTAGTTGCCTCCCCTCTGGTCATGTAGTTTGCAAGGTAATCATCAGTAAATAGCTTCGGAAACAACTAAATAGCCTCCACTCCCGTTTCTTTCGCCTACCAATCTTTCTTAGTTTCCTCACTTGATGCTTGTTCATGAATATCTCATTGCCCCATACTCAAAAGGCATTGAAGCGTGGATCAGTACTGCTCATATATGTACCTACAATCAACCAGTTAATGTTACTCCCTCCGTTCGGAATTACTTGTCTCGGAAATGGATGTATCTAGAACTAAAATACATCTAGATACATCTATTCCTTCGACAAGTAATTCCGAACGGAGGGAGTAGAAGCTAAACTGAGATTGCACAAATGATGTAAAATACAACTACCTATGTTCCTAAGTACAAGTATTTTTTTAGATTTCAATATGAACTAAATACGGATGTATATAGAATTATAGATATAATTTAGATTAGAATCTAGAATTCTAGATTCACTCATTTCGCTCCTTATGTAGTCTATATTGGAATCTCTAAAAATACTTATATTTAGGAATAGATGGTGTCTAAGACAAGTGATGCAACTAACCTCGACGGCAAACAACAGCATCGCCCATTGTAGCCCTGTGTAAGTACATGGAAAGCCAATGTTAACTACAACAGGGTTAACATTCACCAAAAATAGCAAATGGTAATAAAACGGTAGCATCTGCAGTGATGTCTTCATTTCGAAAGAGTAGCACGGTATCAAAGGGACGGATTATAAAATGGATACAACTGTTAATTACAATAAGCTTAACAACATCCTAATTCATGTTTTGTAAGTTTGTAACCATTGATATACAACTCTTTAAAAATGGATACAACTGTTAATTACAACAGGCTCAATGGCCATTGAAACCGGTACTGATAAAAATGCAATTGGAAGAGTTAAACATCACAGGGCAGGTGCTGCCAGAGCAGATAATGGCCCAGTTGTCTATAAAAATGTAGGGAAAATAGCTCAAACGTGTTAGGTATTTTTATTAAAACATGCTTAATACATCGACAGTACAAAACATAGCCATTAATTGCAACTCGTATTGGTAAGATTGAACTGGTGGGTACATACTTGGTAAGTCCTGAGAGGTAGTTGCTGGGGCACTTCATCTTTTCCAGAGCCCGCCCAATGTTAGCAGCGACGGAGGTGAGCTGTTCCTCCGGGTCGAAGCGTGTATAAGTGCCACTGACATGTGTACCTATAGGAAACCAGTAAATGGTAGAAGTTAAACTGCAATTGCACAAATGATGTGAAATACTGTAAGACATGGGATGCAACTAACCTCGACGGCAAACAACAACATCGTCCGTTATGACCCTGCGTAAGTAAACGCACAAGCATGTTAAGTACAACAGGGTTAGCATCCAACAAAAATAGCAAATGGGACAGCATCTCTAGTATATCTTTATTGCGGAGAGTAGCATGGTAGCAAATGGACAGATTAAAAAAATGGATACAAGGCACGAACATGCTTAATACATCAACCGTACAAATCATAGCCATTGCAAGTGGTATTGGTAAGATTTAGCTGATCAGATCTTACATGTTAAGTCCTGGGGGGTAGTCGTTGGGGGACTTCATCCGGGCCAGAGCCTGCACCATGTCGGCGGCGGTGGCGGAGGCGAGCTGTTCCTCCGGGTCAACACGCATAGAGGCCATCGCGCCATGGACCGCCATCAGCTCCTGGCGGGGGGATTTGGAGGCATGAGGATGTTTTGCAGGCGCCATTTAAGCAATTATCCTAGCGACATGATAGAGATCAGTGGGTTACCTGACTGGATCCGAGCAGAACGTAGATGTGGTTGAAGCTGTGGTTGCGGCGGCGGCGGTTTGAGATGTCGGTAGGGGGAGGCATGAAGGCAGGGGGTGGCGGGATACTGAGGGGAAGGGGATGTGGTTGGAGGAATAAATTCTGTAATCACGCGCCTAATGAAAATTTCGGTGGAAAACTTGAAACTTCGGCGGGGGAAACACACAACGCAGACGAAGCGTGTAAAATACTCATGTGCGAGAAAAAAGAAAGTTGGCAGATCCCATCTCCAAAAAAATGTACATGCGTACTTGATTTTTTTCGGTCAATGGTACGCCTAGTTTATTAGGAAATATCGCACAGGTAACTGACTTATGGGTCATTAATGCAAAAAAATGCAGACGGGTATGGCCTAGAAACTGTGTGTTTTGTGATCTTCTAATGATTAACGCAAAAAAACCACACGGGAACACATGCTAATCAACTCTCAAAGCCCTCAAAGGATGCTCTTACCGACATTGTACGGTAATACTACAAACTTAAAGTACTGCTGGTAATTTGCTCTAATACTACAAACTTAAACTACTTCTCATTATCACACATGGTTCATCTCCGTCGCGTCCGGAAACAGTGTGCGCTGAGCCTATTGTGTGTTGTGTTATGATTGGCCGGAACCCAACCACGCAGATCGCGTGTGTGCACTGTTGGATGCGATGCGATCGAACGGCAATCCACGTCCCTCACATCACACCCGTGCACCTATAGCTGGATTGGACTTATATGCGGTAAATGCCTAGAAAATGCACATAATCCCCTAAATATGGTAAATGAGCCTGTAAAAATGCCAAATATGAACACGGTGATTTGGAGGGTGTATGTTCGTGATAACATACAAGTGTAGGAGATCAGTTGTAGCCTCTTTCGATAAGTAAGAGTGTCGAACCCAACGAGGAGCTAAATGTAGAACAAATATTCCCTCAAGTTCTACGGACCACTGATACAACTCTACGCACGCTTAACGTTCGCTTTACCTAGAACAAGTATAAAACTAGAAGTACTTTGTTGGTGTAATGGGATAGGTATGCAAGAATATAAAGAGCACGTAAATAAAAACTAGGGGCTGTTTTAGGTAAAGAAGCAATAAAGTTAGTATAGCGAGTGTGGAAAAGTGGTGGTAGGAGTTGCCAAATTGTCCCTAAGCAATTGACTACGTTACTAGACCGATAGCACGTTTTATGAGGGAGAGGCCACTGCTATCATGTCATCCCTGTCATGGAATTCTATGCACTTATGATTGGAACTATTAGCAAGCATCTGCAACTACTAACGTTCATTAAGGTAAAATCCAACCATAGCATTAAGATATATTGGTCCCCCTTCAATCCCGTATGCATCAATTTCTATGCTAGGTTGAAGCTTCGGTCACTCTTTCCCTCCAATACATAGTCCTATCAACATACAACTAACCCTATGGTGTGATCCACGCGCGCGCTCATATGAGGGGCACCAAAGGACAGCAACATAACCACTAGAAAATTAAACCAATCATAGCAATTCACCAATTGCCGATAGGACAACGAAAATCTACTCAGACATCATAAGATGGCAACACATCACTGGATAATAATATGAAGCATCAAGCACCATGTTCAAGTATTGGGTACATCGGGTAGCAGGAGAGTGGACCGATGTAGATAGATGGGGGAAGGTGATGAAGATGTTGGTGAAGATGACGGAAGTGTTGGTGTAGATCGCCGTCACACGATGATGGCCCCGGCGGCGTTCCAGCGCCATTGGAAGGGAGGAGGGAGAGCCCCCCTCCTTCTAGTTCTTCCTTGGCCTTCTCCCTAGGTGGGAGAAGGGTTCTCCCTCTGGACCTTGGCCTCCATGGCAGCGGAGGGGCCCCTCCGAGATTGGATCTGTCTCTCTCTGTTTCTGCGCTCCCAGATTCTGGCCTTTCAACGTTTCTTATATTCCCGGAGATCCGTAACTCCGATTGGGCTGAAATTTTGACACGATTGGTATCCGGATATTGGATTTCTTGCGGCGAAAGAAGGGAACCAACCGCCTTATGAAGTGGCCACGAGGGTCAGGGGCGCGCCCACCCCCATGGAACAATCCAAAATTATAGATATGGCAGAGGCGTATCAGCATCCCCAAGCTTAATTCCTGCTCGTCCTCGAGTAGGTAAATGATAAAAAAGATAATTTTTGATGTGGAATGCTACCTAGCATAATATTGATCATGTAAAATCATGGCATGAATATTAAGACACGAGTGATTCAAAGCAATAGTCTATCATTTGACATAAAAGAATTTAATACTCGGGAAACCCAACAAACAATTAAGTCTTTCAAAATATCAATGCTAAAGAACGTTATCCCTACAAAATCATATAGTCTTTTATGCTCCCTTTTCTTAACACAAGGTACCCCTCATGCCCATCCCGGTGTCAGCCAAGCAATTGTTTTCATACTTTACTTTTTCGAACCTTTTCAACTCTTCACGCAATACATGAGCGTGAGCCATGGACATAGCACTGTGGGTGGAATAGAAGGTGGTAGTAGACAAAAGTAGGGAGAAAGTATCACATCGACTAGGCAAATCATTGTACTATGGAGATGTCCATCAATTGATATCAATGTGAGTGACTAGAGGTTACCATGTAACGGATGCACTAGAGCTATAAGTTTATGAAATATCAGAAGAAAACTAGTGGGTTTGCATCAACTTGCTTGCTCATGAAGACCTAGGGCATTTGAGGAAGCCCGTCGTTGGAACATACAAGCGAAGTTCTATAAAGAAAATTCCCACTAGTATATGGAAGTGACAACATAGGAGACTCTCTATCATGAAGAACATGGTGCTATGATGAAGCACATGTGTGGTAAAAGGATAGTAACATTACCCCTCCTCTCTTTTTCTCTCATTTTTTGTTTTCTCTTTTTTTTTCCTTTTTTTGACGGGCTTCTTTGGCCCCCTTTTTTTATTTAGGCTTCTTTGGCCTCTTTTTTTTTCTTACATGGGGCAATGCTCTAATAATGATGATCATCACACTTTTATTTACTTACAACTCGATACTAGAACAAAAATACGACTCTATATGAATGCCTCCGGTGGTGTACCGAGATGTGCAATGATCTAGCATAGCAATGACATCAAAAAATGGACAAGCCATGAAAACGTCATGCTAGCTGTCTTACGATCATGCAAAGCAATATGACAATGATGGTGCGTGTCATAACAAACGGAACGGTGGAGTTACATGGCAATATATCTCGGAATGGCTATGTAAATGCCATAATAGGTAGGTATGGTGGCTGTTTTGAGGAAGGCTATAAGGTGGTTTGATGCACCAGCGAAAATTGCGCTGTACTAGAGTGGCTAGGAAGCTGGAAGGGTGAGAGTGCGTATAATCCATGCACTCAACATTAGTCATAAAGAACTCACATACTTATTGCGAAAATTCATTAGCCCTCGAAGCAAAAATACTACGATGCATGCTCCTAGGGGGGAGGTTGGTAGGAGTTAACCATTGCGTGCCCCCGACAGTCACGCAAAGATAAACAATCAAAATACAATGCACACCAATTTGGTTACAAAGTTAGGAGACCATACGTGCATGCTTCGGGACTCACAAACCTTAACACCAATATTTTTACTAAACCACAATCATTCACTAGTACCTCCCACATATTAGCATCTCTATATCGCAAAACTATTGCAAGGAATCATACAAATCATATTCAACGATCTACAAGTTTATGTAGGATTTTATGACTAACCATGTGAATCACCAATTCCTGTCAACTCTCTAAATAGATATAAGTGAAGCAAGAGAGTTATAATTCTTTCTACAAAAGATATGCCCATGCTCTAACAAATATAAGTGAAGCAAAAGGGCATTCTACAAATGGCAGTTTTCTATGTGAGGAGAAACATGCAATCCAAAGATCAAATGATATAAGTGAAGTACATGAAGCATTCTATAAAGCCATACTCAAAAGGTATAAGTGAAGTGCAAAGAGCATTCTATAAATAAAACAAGGACAATCTCATACCAGGATGGTGCATTTATTAAAATAAAAATAAAAACACACGACGCTCCAATAGTTTACACATATCATGTGAATGAAACGAATCCGAAAACATACCGATACTTCTTGAAGAAAGATGGGATGCTTTCCGAGGCATCAACAAGCTTAGACGCGTGAGTATCCTTGAATATGTACTGGGGGTGCCTTGGTAATCCCCAAGCTTGAGCTCTTGCCTCACCTCCTTCTCACATCGAGACCTCCTAGATCTTCGAACACTTCATCCACACAAAACTTAACCGAACTTTTAGTGGCGAGGTTAGTGCATATGATCAATGAAATTCCATCATTTACTGCTCTAGCATTATTGTATAATTATAAACAAACATTACCCACTGTATGTTATCACAATTCTATGGCCCCAAGTCAATTAGGTTTCAACGAGAATTCATACATATGCAAATAATGAAGCTATAACAGCAATCTGTGAAAACAGGACGGTCTGTAGTAATCTGAACATTAACCATACTTTTGTAACTCAATTGTTTTTGGAAAAATTAGGAAAAATCAACAATTTGTATATCAAGACTTTGCGAAAAGTTTCAGATCCATTTGACGTTCCACTAAAAAACGTAAAATCGCGCACTATAGCCAAAGTTTCTGTTTTTGCACCCCACAAACCAATAAGCAGTTTAATCATCCTAAATGAAACTCTTGGCACATTATTTTTATAATACAATGGAATTGTACAAGGGGATAATTATTATTTTTTTGAAAAGTTTCTGTAATCAAGGTTCACAAAGTTTCCATGGGCATGAACAAAGTTCAAGGGTAGCTCCCACTTTAATAATGCTTGTCTTTCTCACTTTCGCTTTTATTTTTGAAAACGTTTTAGGTTCCCCTCTTTATTTTTTTTGTTTTTACACTTTATGAAAGCACACAACAGAAATAAATGACTCCCTAAAAACTTCCGGGTTGTCTCCCTAGCAGCGCCTTCTTTAAAGCCATTAAGCTAGGCATATATTGCTCAAGTAATGGATCCACCCGGATCCCAAGGTATATCAAAGCCAATTTTAATATACAATGATTTGTGATTTAGTAGTGAGCAAAATGAACATATATCATGCAACAACGAAGTCTAACTCTCTTCATATGCATCGGCACGTCATAAAAGAACAATTCATGCACACCTAGTAAAGGCCGAGACATAGCATAAACAGTTTCTTGCAATTTTATCATATTGGAAACATAGAGAGGCGGAGATGTAGTTCCGCTCTCATAATAATTGCAAGTAGGAGCAGCAAGCACATGCATATTATATCTGTCAAAATCATAATGTGTAGTAGTAAGACGCAATCCATCAATATAATCTTCAATAAGAGCAAACTTCTCCGATATAGTATAGTTGGGAGAATTAAAAAAGATAATAAGACTATCATGTGTGGGTGCAATAGCAAGAATTTCATTCATAACATAAGGAACTATAGCAAGTTCATCTCCATAAGCATAATTCATATTGGCATCTTGGCCACAAGCATAGCAAGCATCAAGTTAATCAAAAAGGGATATTTCAAACGAATTAAAGGGATCATAGCAATCATCATAGCATTCATCCTTCGGTAAGCACGAAGGGAAATTAAACAATGTATGAGTTGAAGAGTTACTCTCATTAGAAGGTGGGCACGGGTAGCTAATCCACTCTTCCTCCTTTTGTTCTTCGCTCTCCTTGTCATCTTTTTCATCTAATGAGCCCACAATGTCATCAATTTCTTCTTCCATAGATTCCTGCAAAATATTAGTCTCTTCTTGGACAGCGGAGACCTTCTCAATAAACGCATCAATATTGGCATTGTATTCATAATTCTCATAGCAATATTTCAATATAGCAAAAAATTCAGGCCTATAAACATCATCATCAAAAGCTTCATACCTTTTAAACAGAGATTCAACTTCATAAGCACCCTTAAAAGCAATGAATTCTTCCATTTGTTCCACATCATAATAATCATATATACCATTAGCATAAGAAGCTAAGGTTTCACCATCATTAAATTTTCATGAAAAGGGAAGGTGTGGAGCATTCATCCTAGAGCAACAAGTATAATCATATCTCAAGCATAGTTGCCAAGCATACCAATGCAACATATTAATTTGGTCCCATAACAGTTTACCTTTTTGAGTCAATCGATAATCCCTGAAGTATTCATGTTGATCCAAAGTTACTCCCATTATATAGTTGAATGGGGTTTTCTCAGGATTATCAAAGTAGTACCAAATATCTTTCATATAATGAGCATCGAGGGTTTTAGGAGGTTCCTCATCTCCATAAGTAGCAAGTAAACCTATTTTTTTGGTATTTAGTGTTCCATATGGATAACTAAAGATAGAGAAGAACTTAGAACAACAAATAAAATCTACTTAGTGATAAAGCAACCAAGCACACACGAGAATATTCTCCCCACGCTATTGCTCCTCGGCAATGGCGCTAGAAAAAGGTCTTGATAACCCACAAGTGTAGGGGATCAGTTGTAGCCTCTTTTGATAAGTAAGAGTGTCGAACCCAACGAGGAGCTAAAGGTAGGACAAATATTCCCTCAAGTTCTATCGACCACCGATACAACTCTATGCACGCTTAACGTTCGCTTTACCTAGAACAAGTATAAAACTAGAAGTACTTTTAGGTGTAACGGGATAGGTTTGCAAGAATATAAAGAGCACGCAAATAAAAACTGGGGGCTGTTTTAGGTACATAAGCAATAAAGTTAGTATAGCGAGTGTGGAAAAGTGGTGGTAGGAGACTACTTTACTAGATCGATAGCAAGTTTTATGTGGAAGAGGCCACTACTAGCATGTCATCCCTGACTTGGAATTCTATGCACTTATGATTGGAACTATTAGCAAGCATCTGCAACTACTAATGTTTATTAAGGTAAAACCCAACCATAGCATTAAGATATATTGTTCCCCCTTCAATCATGTATGCATCAATTTCTATGCTAGGTTGATGCTTCTGTCACTATTGCTCTCCAATACATAGTCCTATCAACATACAACCAACCCTATGGTGTGATCCATGCGCGCACTCATATGATGGGCACCAAAGGACAGCAACATAACCACAAGCAAATTAAACCAATCATAGCAATTCACCAATTACCCATAGGACAACGAAAATCTACTCAGACATCATATGATGGCAACACATCATTGGATAATAATATGAAGCATAAAGCACCATGTTCAAGTAGAGGGTACAACGGGTTGCGGGAGAGTGGACCGTTGTAGATAGATGGGGGAAGGTGATGAAGATGTTGGTGAAGATGACGGAGGTGTTGGTATAGATCAACGTCACACGATGATGCACCCGGCGGTGTTCCGGCGCCACCGGAAGCGAGGGGGAGAGCCCCCCTCCTTCTCCTTCTTCCTTGGCCTTCTCCCTAGGTTGGAGAAGGGTTCTCCCTGTGGTCCTTGGCCTCTATGGAGGTGGAGGGGCAAGAGCCCCTCTGAGATTGGATCTATCTATCTGTCTCTCTCTGTTTCCGCGCACCCAGATTCTGGCCTTTCATGGTTTCTTATATTCCCGGAGATTCGTAAATCCGATTGGGCTGAAATTTTCACACGATTTGTATCCGGATATTGGCTTTCTTGCGGCGAAAGAATGACACCAACCACCTTACGGGGTGGCCACAAGGGTTAGGGGCGCGCCCACCCCCTGGGGCGCGCCCCCTGCCTCATGGCCCCCTCGGGCATCGTCTCGCGTTGATTCTTCTTCCCAAAAATCACATATATTCCAAAAAAATCTCCATGCGTTTTTATCCCTTTTGGACTCCGTTTGATATGGATATTCTTCAAAACAAAAAACATGCAACAAACAGGAACTGGCACTGGGCACTGGATCAATATGTTAGTCCCAAAAATAGTATAAAAAGTTTCCAAAACTATGTAAAAGTTGTATAACATTAGCATGGAACAATAAAAAATTATATACGACAGAGACATATCAGTTCATCGTAGAAAAAAACTGCATGGCAAAGAATGAAGAAAAATTGGATTCCCCTTCAATCTTGGGGATTTCCTTCTCAAAAGCATAGAACTTCCTCGATGATGGTTCGATTTATGAAGGGCGTGCAAGAAGACATAGGCCAAACCTTCTCAAATTTTTACCAGGTCATGGTGAGGTCATACCATGGCACCATGCCAGGCGTCATGTTTTTTAAGCATTTATTTCATTTTTTCTATAGTTAAAAACCCAACAAACAAACATTTGTGTTTGACTATTGCCACACATTTCATCAAAATATATGTCCATTCCATGTAAAAGGCATGAGAATTTGCTAAATGGCACGATCCTGGTTTTCTAGACCGTTCTTGAGGACCCTTTCATGCATCGATTGTTTGAACTTGAATTATGCGCATTAATGCCTACGAAATGCACATAATCCCCTACATATGGCAAATGAACCCAAAAATGTGCCAATTTTGAACACAGTGATTTGCAGGTTGTATGTTCATCATAGAAAAACTCATGGACAAAGGACAAAGGA
>LR738715.1:360137808-360149477 GCA_902687465.1 Secale cereale
GACCCCCCCCCCCCTCAATCTTGGTGATTTCCCCCTCGAAACCATGAAACTTCCTCGGTGATGGTTCGATTTATGAAAGGCGCGCATCACGACATAGGAAAACATTATCCAATTTTTACCAGGGCATGGTGAGGCCATACCATGCATGGCACCACGCCAGGCATCATGTTTTACAACCATGTGTTTCATTTTTCGTATAGTTGTTACCGAGTAAACAACGCGTTTATGGTTGACTATTGCCACACATTTCCTTGATACATCTGGCCATTCCTTGGGCATGAGAATGTACAAAATAACACGAGCATGGTTTTCCAGACCGTTCTTGCGCACCTTTTCATGCATCGGTTGTTCGAATTTGAATTACGACCATTAATGCCGAGAAAATGCACATAATCCCCTAAATATGGTAAATGAGCCCAGGAAAATGTCAAATTTGAACACGTTGCATTTGAGGCAGTATGTTGATCTTTGGAAAAAACTGAATGACAAACTTGGATGGTAATTTGGATTCCCCTTCAATCATGGGGATTTCCCCTCTCGAAAGCATGGAACTTCCTCGGTGATGGTTCGGTTTATGAAGGGCGTGCATGAAGACATAAGCCAAACCTTCTCAAATTTTTACAAGGGCATGGTGATGTCATACCATGGCACCATGCCAGGTGTCTTGTTTTTAAGCATTTATTTCATTTTTTATATAGTTGAAAACCCAACAAACAAACATTTGTGGTTGACTATTGTCAGTGTACAAGGCTCTTCTTTGTACCCCTTACTTGTGCATGGGCAGTCTGTGCCACACCTGCGGCCACACCTAACAGGGCAGAGGAGGGAAACGGAAGAATAAGACTACCAGAGCAGCGCCAAGACAGTGGCACAAGAAGGCAAGCAACAAGATAGTCTTCCCCCGATAAGACCTTTGCCAGGGCGGCCTGCACGACCCCAGCAAGAACCCTTGCCGGGGCAACTCACCCAACGCCTTCATTGCAGCCACCCTTGAGCCTAGGAGCTCTGACACTATCAACAACGTTGGAACCAAGGCTCGGGAAACGCCTCCGTGATGTCATGCATATATTTGTGAAGACAAAGGGTCTAAGAATCCTAGATAAGAACCAGAAGACAAGACGACCGCAAGGCTCCTTGTCGAGGGTTCCCACGAGGCCCCAGCAAGGCTCCTTGCCGAAGATACCCTCGAGGCCCCGGCAAGCCTCTTGCGGGGGTGGGGGCCGAACATAGGTCGTAAATAAAATAAACTCCAAGCGAATTGGAACCAAACTGCTTCTTTTGTATCTCGTTTAATACGGCAAGCCATGAGGTTACACATAATGCCGATAACATCCTTGGGCATTTTACATGCCAAAAAATAAAAAATAAAAGAGGAGAAAAAGGTTTACACAGAGCCTGAATCTAAAAAGAAATCTCAACACGTGGCCCTGTTCCATGTCTACGCCCTTTTATCCTTGGTAATATGTCCTTGAGAAGGAGAATTATGATGGCCGCCTCTAAAAAAAGAAGACGTGATTCTAGAAAAGAGTGTCCTTGTAGCGACCAGACCTCAAACAATCCGATCTCTGTGCATCAGTGTCATCCCTGGATCAGTAATGCTGACACGCACAGTACTTGAAGGATTTATAACAGAGTAGCAATCACACACTTATTACATCGGTAGTTCCAACGAATGAACTTATTACAATAAAAATGGCTTAAGGCCATCTAACACGATAACAGTGGAAGGCTTGGAAGATAAGTGAGTCTATCAACTCCAATGGCATCACTGAGTATAGAACCACGACCTATAAGGCACCTTACTCGTCGTCTGAAAAGTCTGCAACATGAACGTTCCAGCCCGAAAATGGGTCAGCACATGGAATATGCTGGCAAAGTAACACACAGAGAGTAACAAAAGTAAAGCTATACTATATGCAATATGGCTGGTGGAAAGCTCTATGGTTACAGTTTTTGCGTAAAGCCAGTTTTTCCCTACTGCAAAGGAATATATTTTAATTAACTATCATGGTAGTTGAAACATCGTTGAGAAGATAGACATCCTCTCAACCCCAATTAATAATCATCATTAAACCCAACATTTTTAATTAAAGTAACATGATGAGATTCACATGATATCCAAGTACTAGATACTCAAGAAGTCCCTAACCGGGGACACGGCTAATCATGATCAGTTTGTACACTCTGCAGAGGTTTGTGCACTTCTCCCACAAGACTCGATCGCCTCCGTTTGGTTTCTCGCACTGCATGGTGTTTGAGAAACGGATGACTGAGACACAGTCTTTCCGAAGAGGTCCCCTTAACCGGATAGATAGGCCGGTACACCTACAATCCCTCTACACGTGCTAGCCCATCACAGAAAGGTTTGCCACAACTTACTTAACTATGCCAGAGCCCATATTGGCATGTGGCTGCACACGGAAGTTTCTAGTATGAATAATCTCATGATCCCTTTGAGCCTGGGTGGCGGTCCAAAAGAAAACAGGCAATCGCTGGAATACCCAGGTGCCTCAATCCACCCAGATGTGTGTTAAAGTTGCCACCTTAAGTTGAACCATTAATTAACAAACTCACATCTGCCATGGATACACTCACCCAATCCACGTCTACGAGCATAGCATAACCTATTTGCAAACGTAGAAGTAACTCCCAAAGGTTTGAATGTAATGCAGGTAATAGGTACTACCTCAATTTACTTCCCAGTCCCACATGTTAATAACTCCTACTCATGCAATGTATGAGGGTTTGACTAATGCAATGAAAACTGGATAATTGGAAGGTATGATCAAAGTGTTACTTGCCTTGCTGATGATCCGCAAAACCTAGAGATTCAAAGTAGCAAGCGGCGCACTCCGGGTACTCTATCGCAAACAAACAAGCACACAATAAGTACTTAACTAATGCATGGATAAAACTCAAATAAGAGATCTAACCAGAAGGTTCAACTTAAGAACTCCGGTTTTGCAAAAGAACCAACAAAAGAAAGCAACGAAAGACAAACGGCGAAAGAGAAAACAACTACCGAACCAATCTGGACCTATGTCCAAATTTAACACAGGCAAATGCTTGAGTGACTAGGTTAAACGGAAAGAGAATTTCGAGATGAAACTCCACGCGCTTGAATCACCTGATTCCGATAAACGAGCGAAAAGATAAACTAAAACGAAGATCGGCTCAGAGATCGCGATCAGAAAATAAACTTAGGAAAAGAAAACTAATACAGCTTAACGAACGGACGTTCGTCAGCCGAGACTAAACGATGAACTCGTTCGTTAGAATGATCGAACGGGTGAACGCTCTCTAACTAACTAAACCGGAAAAGAAAAAAACCGATCTAGCAGAAAAAAACGAACTAGGGTTCTAAAAGAAAAACCGATGGTTTTCTACCGAAAACCGGTCGGCTGGCGGCTACCTCGTCGAACAGCCGGCGGGCGGCGAGGTCGGCGACGGCGGGTGGTGGGGCTGCGGTGGTGGTGGTGGTGGGCAGCGGTGGCGGCGGTGCAGCAGGCTCGCGGCGGCGGCGGGGCTTGCGGCGACGGCGGTGGTGTGCGACAAGGGGGCAGGGGGCCTATGTATATAGGGGGAGGGGGGCTTAGAAGCTTGGGGGAGGGGGCAAGCAAACCGCGGCGGCGGCGGCGTCGGAGTCCGACCCGGCCACGGCGGGGCTCGGCGGGGAAGGAGGTGCGGCGGGGCTGGGCCTGGCTCGGCTGGGCTTCGGCCCAGTCGGGTCGGGTCCTCTTTTTTTCTAATTACGCTGGCGCTACGAAGAAAGAAAACTCTAGAAAAAGAAATAAAAATCTAAATTTGCCAAAACAAATTTTCACCGTCTAAATAGAATATTTAGAACAAGATGAACATTTTCTTGCCACTAAAATGCATTTTTGAAAACATGCAATTTTTCCTAATTCGAATAAAACTCCAAATAAAACTTATTTGATTTTTTTATTAAATCCTCCGTATTTCTCTATTTTTGGGAGAGTCATTTTACTCCCTCTCTCATATTTTCATGATAGAAATACTTGAAGATAAAATAAATAAAATCAAATGATCCTATTTTCAAAATTTGAGAAACCTCAAATATGAAAATATTGAAATCCCCAACTCTCTTCGAGGGTCCTTGAGTTGCTTAGGATTTTCTTGGATCCACCAAAAGCAAGAAAATATGATATGCATGATGATCTACTGTATAACATTCCAAATTGAAAATTTGGGATGTTACAAACCTACCCCCCTTAAGATGAATCTCGCCCTCGAGATTCAGGTTGGCTAGAAAATAGGTGAGGGTGGTCCTTTCGCAGGTCTTCCTCTCGTTCCCAGGTGGCTTCATCCTCGGTGTGGTGACTCCACTGAACCTTGCAAAACTTGATAACCTTGTTGCGGGTGACTCGGCTGGCATACTCAAGAATCTTGACTGGTTTCTCTTCATAGGTCAAATTGCTGTCCAGTTGAATAGCTTCCAATGGCACAGTATCCCTCAGCGGTATCTCAGCCATCTCTGCGTGGCATTTCTTCAACTGGGAAACGTGGAATACGTCGTGAGCTCCTGACAATCCTTCGGGCAGTTCCAACTTGTAGGCTACTTCTCCCATACGTTCCATAATCTTATATGGTCCTACAAAACGTGGCGCTAGTTTTCCCTTAACTCCAAAGCGCTTAACTCCTCGAAGTGGGGATACTCGAAGGTAAACTCTGTCTCCGACTTCGTAAACGATCTCCTTGCGTTTTGAATCCACGTAGCTCTTCTGCCTGGACTGAGCTATCTTGAGCCTATCGCGAATCAACTTCACCTTCTGTTATGATTCCTTGATCAGATCTGGCCCAAACAACTGGCGGTCTCCAACTTCGTCCCACGACAACGGAGTCCTACACCTCCTTCCGTATAACGCTTCGAAAGGGGCCATCTTCAAGCTGGATTGATAATTGTTGTTGTAAGAAAATTCGGCATACGGCAAATTGTTGTCCCAACTAGATCCATAATCTAGCACACAGGCTCTCAGCATATCCTCCAAAATCTGATTGACTCTCTCAGTCTGTCCATCCGTCTGCGGGTGAAAAACTGTGCTAAACTCTAGCCTGGTACCCAAAGTTTCGTGTAACTAATTCTAGAGCTTTGAGGTAAACTGGGTTCCTCTATCTGATACGATGCTCCTCAGAACTCCATGCAGACATACGATTCTGGTCATGTATATCTTTGCCAACTTTGCACTGGTATAAGTAGTCTTTACGGGGATGAAATGAGCTACCTTCGTCAAACGATCCACTACTACCCAAATCGAGTCATAGCCAGAACGAGTTCTGGGTAATCCCATAATAAAATCCATACCTAGCTTATCCCACTTCCATTCGGGTATTGGCAATGGTAGTAACAATCCTGCCGGCTTCTGATGTTTTGCCTTCACTCTCTGACATACATCACAAACTGCTACATACTCCGCAATATCCTTCTTCATACCGGTCCACCTGAAAATATCCTTCAAATCCAAATACATCTTAGTGTTTCCTGGGTGAATCGAGTATGGTGAATCATGGGCCTCCTGTAGAATCAACTTCCTGATCTCCGGGTCATTAGGCACATAAATGCGGTCTTCAAACCATAAGGTGTCGTGCTCATCCTCACGAAATCCTTTTGTCTTTCCTTCATTCATCCTCTCCTTTATAGAGGCAACCTCCTTGTCAGGTTTCTGTGCTTCTCTTATTTTATCCATCAGGGTAGACTGGATCTCTAGTGTTTCTACATAGCCTCTCGGAACTATTTCCAAACATAGTTCTCGTAAGTCCTTGGCTAACTCCTTTGGTAATTCCTCTGTCATTAGGGTATTGATATGGCTTTTACGGCTTAGCGCATCGGCTACTACGTTAGCCTTTCCGGGATGATAATGCAATCTCATGTCGTAATCCTTAATGAGTTCCAGCCATCTCCTTTGCCTGAGATTCAGCTCCTTCTGAGTGAATATATACTTCAAACTCTTGTGATCCGTATATACTTCACAATGGTTTACGATGAGAAAATGTCTCCAAGTCTTCAATGCATGCACTACGGCTGCTAACTCCAAATCATGAGTGGCATAGTTCAACTCATGAGGTTTCAGTTGTCGTGAAGCATACGAAACAACTCTTCCTTCCTGCATAAGAACTGCTCCAAGTCCTCGACGTGAAGCGTCATAGTACACCTCATAATCCTTATGTTGATCTGGTAGGATCAACACAGGTGATGAGACCAAACGTTTCTTTAATTCCTGGAAACTGGCCTCACATTCTTCTGTCCAACTGAACTTGGTGTCCTTCTTTAACAACTTTGTCATTGGTTTCGCAATCCTCGAGAAATTCTCAATAAATCTCCGGTAGTATCCTGCCAGTCCAAGAAAACTCCGGATCTCTCCAACTGTTGTCGGTGCTTCCCAATGTGTCACAGTGTCCACCTTGGCGGGATCTACTGCTATTCCTTCTCCGGATATAACGTGTCCGAGAAATCCAACTTCCTTCAACCAAAACTCACATTTGCTAAACTTGGCATACAACTGATGTTCTCTGAGCTTCTCCAATACCAAACGCAAATGCTCTACATGTTCATCTTCATCCTTTGAGAAAATCAATATATCATCTATGAACACCACGACGAACTTATCCAAATGCTCCATAAACACTTTGTTCATCAGGTTCATAAAGTATGCTGGTGCGTTAGTCAGACCAAAAGACATAACGGTATACTCGTACAACCCATACCTGGTGGTAAAGGCCGTCTTAGGTATATCCTGCTCTCGAATCTTCAATTGATGGTACCCTGATCGCAGATCGATCTTGGAAAATACCTTAGCTCCTTGCAATCTATCGAACAGATCATTGATCATCGGCAGTGGGTACTTGTTCTTGATCGTTACTTCATTCAATCCTCGGTAATCAACAACCATTCTTAACGATCCGTCCTTCTTCTCCACTAGAAGTACTGGTGAACCCCAAGGCGAAGAACTTGGGCGTATGAAACCTTTATCCAGTAACTCCTTATTATGTTTCTTAATCTCCTCCAAATCCTTTGCGGGCATCCTATATGGTCTCTTAGAAATTGGCCCTGTGCCTGGCAAAAGCTCAATCAAAAACTCTATATCTCTATCCGGTGGCATGCCACGTAACTCCTCTGGGAACACATCCGGATAATCCTTCACTACTGGCACTTCCTCTTGAACAACTCCCGTGAGAGAATGTACTTGAGTCCTTGTAGGCGAATGCCTAGATACATACTTAATCCTTTTTCCCTCCGGGGTGGTGAGAAAAATAGACTTACTGGCACAGTCAATGTTACCTCCATACTTCGATAGCCAATCCATACCTAATATCACATCCAATCCTTGTGACTCCAGGACTATTAGGTCAGAGGGGAAAGTGTGGCGTCCTATGGTCAATGGTGTCTGAAAACATCCTTGGTGTGCCACATACTCTGCTCCTGGTGAACTTACTAACATGGGGGTCTTAAGAACTCGGGTGGACATCCTATGTCTATTTACGAATCCCCTTGAAATGTATGAATGCAATGCACCAGTATTGAAAAGAACTATTGCGGTAAATGTCTTAACCAAAAACTTACCGACAACAGCATCCGGTTGCTCTTCTACCTCCTCCACAGTCACGTGGTTCACTTGTCCTTTGTTGAACGGGTTGCGCTTCTTCGCAGCGCTTCCATTGCCATTCCCATTCTTAGCTTCTGGGCAGTCATTGGCATAATGTCCATTCTTCCCGCACTTGTAACAGGTGACATGGCTGAAATCCTTCTTGGTGGGTGTGGACGGGGTAGGGCGGCTCTGGTTACTACTTTCTCCATTCCCATTTCTATTCTTAGGGCCATTATGACTGTGTGAGCTACCTCCTCCATGGGTATGTTGGAATTGTCCTACCGTTTTAGGGGTAAAACGAGGCTTCTGCTGAGCTCCAGAATTATACGTTCCTTGTCCATACTTCCACTTGCAATTTTCAATATGTTGGTGCTTCCTTTCAATCATTAGAGCGCAATCAACCAGCTCCTGGTAGTTATTGAAAGTTGCCACCATCAACTGTACACTCATCTCATCATTCAGCCCTTCCATGAATCTCTCCTGCTTACCGGCATCTGTGGCCACATCATCTGGTGCATAACGAGATAGGGTACTAAACTCATCCACGTACTGAGCCACAGTACGGTAGCCTTGGCGCAAATTGCGAAACTCCTGCTTCTTCATACTCATAGCTCCAGTTGAGACATGGGTGGTACGAAAAGCTTGCTGAAACTGATCCCAAGTCACATTGGCTATGGGAAAAGTGGATGTGTAATTCTCCCACCATGCTGCGGCTGGTCCAGACAACTGATGTGCGGCAAAACGCACCTTCTCAGCATCTGAGCAGTTAGCAGTGGTCAAATCCCTTCCAATCTTGCGCAGCCAGTCATCAGCGACTATTGGTTCAATGCTGCTAGCAAACACTGGTGGTTGCAACCTTAAGAAACGGGTCAGGTTATCCACGGGTGTTGTTGTTGTTCTGAGAGTTCTGGACAAGAAGTTGCATCAGGGTGTTCTGCTGTTGGATCAACTGAGTGAGCTCAGGGGGAAACTCAAATCCGGGCTCACGTCTTGGAGGCATCTGATGGGTGTAGAGGGAAGAGATTAGAATAGAAAAGAGGTCTAAGGGAAATCACTACCCAATGCACATGAGGCAAACACAAACATTATCACACCAATATCAATTTCAAACAAGGGCTCACACGGATCTAATCATTACAAAAGTGCTCTTAGTCTGCTAAATGGGAAAACTACTGGTCATAGGGAGGTCTTCTAGAAATTTTGATCGGCAGAGGATTCCATGATGTCCGCTCCAGCTTCATCTTCATATTCCTCATCATCACTATCATCGGGGTCTGAGTCCGTGTCGTCAATGATGATGTAGTCTTCAGGTGGAATCTCCTTCGGTTCTTCTTCCTCTTCTCCCATGAGTATTCCTAACTTCCGTGTCAAATCATCATTCTTCTCCACAAGTATTAACATCTCCTCTTCGTATCCGTCGCGTGTAGACTTGAGTTCTTCTTCTAACTCCAAGTTTCTGGTTAGTGCTTTCTTCAAATCTATCATCCCTGCACACATCTGGTGTTCCTGGCGACGAATGTGATGGTTTAAATCTTAAATGAACGAGGCAATGGACCTGTCCTTCCAGGTGTTGATCATGTCCCACCGCTCATCTCTACGTCCACAAATCTGGTAGATGGTGTCCTTTAGCTCCTGCTTGTAGATTTCTCCAATCCTTCCCATAGAGATGTGGGCTGCCATGCTCCTGCCTAGGCTCCATGTAGGCGCATTAAAGGAAAATTCTATGGGTGCGGTGACGGGCTTGAACGTCCTTCCTGGAACTTGAGCTTGAATCAACCAGCGCTCTCTTCGGGTAAAGTGGTGTTGTAGGTTCCGGTGAAACTTGGTAGTCCAATGTTTAGATATTTGGTGACTTCCTTCAAGTGTCGTCCAAATGGTGTGTCTTCATCCGGTTGAGTGAACTTGTTCCTTGCATCCACCATCCTAAAAGAGTAGAAAAGATGAGGAGTCAGAAAAGAGAAGAGTGGTAGTGCTCTAGGGTTTTAGCTTAGTGTCGTGTCCTACAGCCAGCGTGTGCTCTGATACCATCTTGTAGCGACCAGACCTCAAACAGTCCGATCTCTGTGCATCAGTGTCATCCCTGGATCAGTAATGCTGACACGCACAGTACTTGAAGGATTTATAACAGAGTAGCAATCACACACTTATTACATCGGTAGTTCCAACGAAAGAACTTATTACAATAAAAATGGCTTAAGGCCATCTAACACGATAACAGCGGAAGGCTTGGAAGATAAGTGAGTCCATCAACTCCAACGGCATCACTGAGTATAGAACCACGACCTATAAGGCACCTTACTCGTCGTCTGAAAAGTCTGCAACATGAATGTTGCAGCCTGAAAACGGGTCAGCACATGGAATATGCTGGCAAAGTAACACACAGAGAGTAACAAAAGTAAAGCTATACTATATGCAATATGGCTGGTGGAAAGCTCTATGGTTACAGTTTTTGCGTAAAGCCAGTTTTTCCTTATTGCAAAGGAATAGATTTTAATTAACTATCATGGTAGTTGAAACATCATTGAGAAAATAGACATCCTCTCAACCCCAATTAATAATCATCATTAAACCCAACATTTTTAATTAAAGTAACATGATGAGATTCACATGATATCCAAGTACTAGATACTCAAGAAGTCCATAACCGGGGACACGGCTAATCATGATCAGTTTGTACACTCTGCAGAGGTTTGTGCACTTTTCCCACAAGACTCGATCGCCTCCGTTTGGTTTCTCGCACTGCATGGTGCTTGAGAAACGGATGACTGAGACACAGTCTTTCCGAAGAGGTCCCCTTAACCGGATAGATAGGATGGTACACCTACAATCCCTCTACATATGCTAGCCCATCACGGAAAGGTTTCCCACAACTTACTCAACTATGCCAGAGCCCATATTGGCATGTGGCTGCACACGGAAGTTTCTAGTATGAATAATCTCATGATCCCTTTAAGCCTGGGTGGCGGTCCAAAAGAAAACAGGCAATCGCTGGAATACCCAGGTGCCTCAATCCACCCAGATGTGTGTTAAAGTTGCCACCTTAAGTTGAACCATTAATTAACAAACTCACATCTGTCATGGATACACTCACCCAATCCACGTCTACGAGCATAGCATAACCTATTTGCAAATGTAGAAGTAACTCCCAAAGGTTTGAATGTAATGCAGGTAATAGGTACTACCTCAATCTACTTCCCAGTCCCACCTGTTAATAGCTCCTACTCATGCAATGTGTGAGGGTTTGACTAATGCAATGAAAACTGGGTAATTGGAAGGTATGATCAAAGTGTTACTTGCCTTGCTGATGATCTGCAAAACCTAGAGATTCAAAGTAGCAAGCGGCGCACTCCGGGTACTCTATCGCAAACAAACAAGCACACAATAAGTACTTGCCTAATGCACGGATAAAACTCAAATAAGAGATCTAACCAGAAGGTTCAACTTAAGAACTCCGGTTTTGCAAAAGAACCAACAAAAGAAAGCAACGAAAGACAAACGGCGAAAGAGAAAAAAACTACCGAACCAATCTGGACCTAAGTCCAAATTTAACAGAGGCAAACGCTTGAGTGACTAGGTTAAACGGAAAGAGTATTTCGAGATGAAACTCCAGGCGCTTGAATCACCTAATTCCGATAAACGAGCGAAAAGATAAACTAAAATGAAGATCGGATCAGAGATCGCGATCAGAAAATAAACTTAGGAAAAGAAAACTAATACAGCTTAACGAACGGACGTTCGTCAGCTGAAACTAAACGACGAACTCGTTCGTTAGAACGATCGAATGGGTGAACGCTCTCTAACTAACTAAACCGGAAAAGAAAAAAAATGATCTAACAGAAAAAAACGAACTAGGGTTCTAAAAGAAAAACCGATGGTTTTCTACCGAAAACCAGCCGGCGGGTGGTTACCTCGTTGAACGGCCGGCGGGCGGTGGCATCGGCGACGGCGGGCGGCGGGGCTGCGGTGGTGGTGGTGGTGGGCAGCGGCGGCGGCGGTGCAGCGGGCTCGCGGCGGCGGCGGGGCGTGCGGCGACGGCGGTGGTGTGCGGCAAGGGGGCAGGGGGCT
>LR738715.1:360150474-360181241 GCA_902687465.1 Secale cereale
CTTGGGGGAGGGGGCAAGCAAACCGCGGCGGCGGCGGCGGCGGAGTCCGACCCGGTCACGGCGGGGCTCGGCGGGGAAGGCGGTGCGGCGGGGCTGGGCCTGGCTCGGCTGGGCTTCGGCCCAGTCGGGTCGGGTCCTTTTTTTTCTAATTACGCCGGCGCTACGAAGAAAGAAAACTCTAGAAAAAGAAATATAAATCTAAAATTGCGAAAACAAATTTTCACCTTCTAAATAGAATATTTAGAACAAGATGAACATTTTCTTGGCACTGAAATGCATTTTTGAAAACATGCAATTTTTTCTAATTCAAATAAAACTCCAAATAAAACTTATTTGATTTTTTTATTAAATCCTCCGTATTTCTCTATTTTTGGGCGAGTCATTTTACTCCCTCTCTCATATTTTCATGATAGAAATACTTGAAGATAAAATAAATAAAATCAAATGATCCTATTTTCAAAATTTGAGAAACCTCAAATATGAAAATATTGAAATCCCCAACTCTCTCCCAGGGTCCTTGAGTTGCTTAGGATTTTCTTGGATCCACCAAAAGCAAGAAAATATGATATGCGTGATGATCTACTGTATAACATTCCAAATTGAAAATTTGGGATGTTACAGTCCTGCGGAGCCATAAACAATGTAGTTTTTTTTAAATAAACCTGAAAAAAAAAGAAAATGTATTTTAAAGTCCGAATAGGGTCAAGCCGAACTATGGACTAATTGTATGCAGTGTGCCCCCAGCACTGCCCAAGGTATTTTTAGGGCATAATTGTGTACACGATGTACGTATGCTACCACCTTATGGGGCAGTCGATAGGGGCAAAACTGCTAATCGAGCTCAGCTTCCTCTGAGCCACCACATCGCAGTGTAGACCGGACATGTCTAGCCGTGTTTGTGGTTTTGATGACCGATGAACTATTCGGCTTGAATAAACCGCTTTGGATTCGGCTGCTAGGGCCATAGTGTCCTCCCCCATTCCGAGAGAGCGCTCCATATTTCCATTGACCATGATGACGCCGCGTGGTCCAGGCATTTTGAGCTTTAAGTAGGCATATTGCGGGACTACATTAAAGCAGGCGAAGGCCATTCTTCCGAGTAGTGCGTGATAGCCACTTCAGAAGGGACCAATGTCGAAGATTAACTCTTCGCTTTGAAAGTTATCAGAAGAGCCAAATACCACTTCCAATGTTAATGAGCCCGTGCAGCGGGCATCTACGCCTAGTATCATTCCTTTAGAGGTAGTGATGTTGGGCTTAATTCTTGACGGGTCTATCCCCATCTTTCGGACAGTGTCTTGGTATATCAGATTGAGACAGCTGCCGCTGTCCATAAGGACACGAGTAAGATGGTATCCGGCGATTATAGGATCAAGCACTAAGGCCGCCAAACCACCGTGACGGATGCTGGTTGGAAGATCCCTACAATCAAAGGTGAATGGACAAGCTGACCATGGGTTGAATTTGGGGGCGACAGGCTCGACGACGTAGATGTTCCTGAGTGCGCGCTTGTGCTCCCTCTTGGGATATGGGTGACGTAGATCATGTTCATAGTTTTTCCCTTCGGTGGAAATTTCTTCTGTCCCCCCGTGTTCGGCTCGCGAGGTTCATCCTCCTCTTCGCTTTGAGGTCCTTTCCCCTTATGTTCAGCATTTAGCTTGTGAAGCGGAGCATCCCAAGGTCATACCCATGGACCTACCATCGACTCACCAAGTTCCCAAAGAACCTATGACACGAGCGCGTGCAAGAGCTCTCGAAGCCGAGGTGAACTCGCTCCTTTATCAATTCCCTCTCGAGTCGCATGGGACATGGCTTCTACCCTCATCAGGAACTCTATGCATACTCAGGTACTTGGATGAAGGCCACAGGACAGCTCTGCCCAGTGGACAAGGCAGCGGGATCGACAAGTGCTTGGAACAAGAAGAAGTGCGGCTGAAGACGCTACAGGCACCGGACGTCCGGCCCCTACCGGACGACCGGACACCTCCAGGCACCGGACGTCCGACGATCACCGGACGACTTGCGACTCCCAGACGACCGGACGACCGGAAGCCACCGGACGTCCGTGACACCGACCACAGAACGTAAATAGAGGAAATCCGAGGATTACCGGACGTCCGGTCCCTCCCGAGCCACTGGACGTCCGGTGACCCAGCGGACGTCCGACCCGACGGCGTCATCCCATGTAATATATACTTGTTGACTTCCTTCGTGCTAGGTAGCTTTGTGATAGCTCATTTTAGACCTGAGTGGTTCCTCTCCTACGAGACCGCGGCCTTTTCGGGGAAGATCCACCGGATTCAAGACCTCCTTCACGGAGAAGAACATCAAGACCTCCTCATGGAGATGACTACCGCTACTTGTAACATCCTTAGTTGATCGTGTATCGTGTATCGCACCTTGTGTACCTGGATCTAGCATTTGTGTGACCTAAACGTGTTGATTTGAGTGTTTTCTTCTTGTCCCTCTTGTGTTTTTCCCTCGTGTCCCACGTGTTCATCCTTGGGATCCCTCCTTTTCGTGAAAGATCGGCCATCTAGGGTTCCACCCTATATCATTATGGTATCAAGAGCCACAGTTTCTCACGAAATTGGAGCCCCTACCCGTGTTTTCTAGCTTGTTTTTGTTGTGTTCTTCCCAATTTCGAAAATTCCCCACCAAAAATAGCCCCAAACTTTTTTTGTGATATGTTGATTTGGCAAAAAAATGTTGAATTTGTTCCATGGATTTGCTGTGCCATGAGTGGATCTAGCTTTTCCCCACCTTTTCACCATTTTTCTTCCGCAAATTCGGCCAAGTTTGACCAATTTGTCCACGGATCCTCGAACCCTAGCACAGACCTACCGGACAACCGACGATTTACCGGACGCCCGGAACCCCGCGAAGCACCGGATGTCCGTTAACCACCGGACGACCGGCACCACATATACAGAAACTATTACCGGATTTCCGAGAATTACCGGACGTCCGGCGAACGGACGATCGGCGTTCCTCCGGACGTCCGACAAACCCTGACGAAACTGAACTTCCTCAGTTTTGTTCCACCTTCTGCAACCACTTACCCTTTCATACACTCACATCTCCCATACCACCACCACCATTTCCTAACCCAAATCACTACGGTCTTACCTCTTGTGTCTTGAATCATTTGAGTTGTGGCTTTCCCATTTCCTTGTGGGTTTCGGCTATCTCGAAACGGAGCGACATCGACGAGACCACCTCTCAACCTCGACAAGGACGGTAACATCGACGACGCTTTGTCTTTTTACCTTGCAATTGCATTGTCACCCCTATAGACCATTTTTGCGTACCTTTCCCATCGAGACTAGCCATTTGAGTATTGCCGGGCCACGACACTTGTGCACATTAGTGATAGTCATAGATATTGCATACCATATACTCATATCTCCGTGTGACACAAGAGTGATCCGCATACACAATAGCTACCTTGATCCGAGAAGCATGCATACGTGGCCAAAGAAAGAGCTCACAAGCTTTTAAGAAAAAGAGCCACCCAAAGCTTAAAAGCAAAAGGAAAATAGCATCATACGCCTTGCATCAAAAGAGATCATATGAAATAGCAATACATCATCTTGTGCTCAAGCATCGGCACATCATACACTCATAGCATACTTGTGATAGGAAGTCGTTATGTTTGTCTCTATAGGTCGTGCACAAGTGCGTATCCGCCTATTAAGCAATTGGTTAGCGTCTCTCTAGTGTTGTGCAACAAGAGCCTTTTCCGTGGATTCCACATTTTTCGCTCATCCTTGGTTGCACAACCACATTTATCTATCCGTGCGTGTGTTCCGTGTGCTACTTTGCTTGTGATCTACTGGTTGCATGAGAAAATTGTGAATCATTTTCAACATCATTGAGTCACTTTGAAAATTGCATTGGATTTGCGCCACCATCCTAACCAAGCTCCTCTCAAAGGTTTACTTGTGTAGGTGTGAGAATCGACACGAAGTGGTACCAATAGTGTTATTTCTGGGTTACATTATTGAGTGATCATTCATCCATTTTCAACTTCGGTCAAGGTACAATTGGTATTGTCTTCTCCTTTCTCCCACTCACACTCTTGCTTGCAATGATGGATAGGCCAAGTACATATTCGAACCCACTCTTCGATGATCCTCAAGAATCAAACAACTACATCACCAAACTACATCTCTTCGGCGTCCAACGAGCTCTACATCAAGAAAGTAAATCTATGCGTGAGCACATTGAGCAAGTCGCCGCCGACGCACGACAATTTGAAGCAAGAACAAGAGAGCAATTCGACATCATCAACACCAACATGTCTACTCAATTCGATGGGTTCCGGACTTTGATAGTCAACCCACGTTCTTCTTCCACATCTTCTCAAAGAAGAAGCCGCTCAAGTCGCCATACCGACTCCATAGAAGGCTCAAGTACCCCTACATCAAACACTCTTCGTCAAGCCGCGCGTCAAGCTCGACATGAAAACCGAAATACACTTCATGACAAGAGTTTACAAGAGCTATTTGAAGAGCAAGAAAGTCGACATCGTCAAAACCAAGCTACACTTGACGATCGACGTTCCTCCGGACGTCCGACGAACCCTGACGAAACTGAACTTCCTCAGTTTTGTTCCACCTTCCGCAACCACTTACCCTTTCATACACTCACATCTCCCATACCACCACCACCATTGCCTAACCCAAATCACTACGGTCTTACCTCTTGTGTCTTGAATTATTTGAGTTGTGGCTTTACCATTTCCTTGTGGGTTTCGGCTATCTCGGAACGGAGCGACATCGACGAGACCACCTCTCAACCTCGACAAGGACGGTAACATCGACGACGCTTTGTCTTTCTACCTTGCAATTGCATTGTCACCCCTATAGACCATTTTTGCGTACCTTTCCCATCGAGACTAGCCATTTGAGTATTGTCGGGCCACGACACTTGTGCACATTAGTGATAGTCATAGATATTGCATACCATATACTCATATCTCCGTGTGACACAAGAGTGATCCGCATACACAATAGCTACCTTGATCCGAGAAGCATGCATATGTGGCCAAAGAAAGAGCTCACAAGCTTTTAAGCAAAAGAGCCACCCAAAGCTTAAAAGCAAAAGGAAAATAGCATCATACGCCTTGCATCAAAAGAGATCATATGAAATAGAAATACATCATCTTATGCTCAAGCATCGGCACATCATACACTCATAGCATACTTGTGATAGGAAGTCGTTATGTTTGTCTCTATAGGTCGTGCAAAAGTGCGTACCCGCCTATTACGCAATCGGTTAGCGTCTCTCTAGTGTTGTGCAACAAGAGCATTTTCCGTGGATTCCACATTTTTCGCTCATCCTTGGTTGCACAACCACATTTATCTATCCATGCGTGTGTTCCGTGTGCTACTTTGCTTGTGATCTACTGGTTGCATGAGAAAAAAAAATCAACATCATCGAGTCACTTTGACAATTGCATTGGATTTGCGCCACCATCCTAACCAAGCTCCTCTCAAAGCTTTACTTGTGTAGGTGTGAGAACCGACACGAAGTGGTACCAATAGTGTTATTTCTGGGTTACATTATTGAGTGATCATTGATCCATTTTCAACTTCGGTCAAGGTACAATTGGTATTATCTTCTCCTTTCTCCCACTCACACTCTTGCTTGCAATGATGGATAGGCCAAGTACATCTTCGAACCCGCTCTTCGATGATCCTCAAGAATCGAACAACTACGTCACCAAACTACATCTCTTCGGCGTCCAACGAGCTCTACATCAAGAAAGTGAATCTATGCGCGAGCACATTGAGCAAGTCGCCGCCGACGCACGACAATTTGAAGCAAGAACAAGAGAGCAATTCGACATCGTCAACACCAACATGTCCACTCAATTCGATGGGCTCCGGACTTTGATAGTCAACCGACGTTCTTCTTCCACATCTTCTCAAAGAAGAAGCCGCTCAAGTCGCCATACCGACTCCACAGAAGGCTCAAGTACCCCTACATCAAACACTCTTCGTCAAGCCGCACGTCAAGCTTGACATGACAACCGGAATACACTTCATGACAAGAGTTTACAAGAGCTATTTGAAGAGCAAGAAAGTCGACATCGTCAAAACCAAGCTACACTTGACCAAGCGCAAGAACGGCAACGACTACGCCAACAACAACAAGAGCGAGCACTTCGACACCAAGAAGAACAAGATGCCGAGGCTAATCGTCAAGCACAACAACGCCGGGAAGCTCAAGCTCTTGAGGCGCAACGAGCATTACGTGATTCACATCGCAATGTGGCAACTCGCAACCGACATACTCGTCAAGAAGAGGATTTCCTTCGTTATGAGATGCAAGAGAGGCGCCATCAAGCACGAATGCAAGAAGAAGTTCCTCCTCAAGCGCGACAAGAGCATCAACCTCAACAAGAACCACAAGCTCGACAAGTACACCACGACAATGGCCATCTACTACGCCAAGAGCAACACGAGATTGACAATTGTCAAAATCAAGAACGCCCTCACAATAGGCAAGCAAACAATGAAGAGCATCGCTATGGTAAGCTTAAGTTCACCATGCCAAAGTTTTCCGGAAGCATTGATCCCGAAGACTACCTCTCATGGGCATTGAAGGTTGACAAGATCTTTTGCCTTCACAACTTCGATGAAGAGAAGAAGATTGCAATGGCCTCCCTTGAGTTCCAAGACTATGTTCTCATTTGGTGGGAGCAAATAATAGAGGGAAGAGAAGCAAAAGGCGAACCTCCTATCACTGCTTGGGCTCAAATGAAGGAAGTCATGAGAGAACGCTTCGTGCCAACACACTACAACCGTGACTTGTTCAAGAAGCTACAACTCCTCAAGCAAGGTACCAAGTCTGTTGAAGAGTACTACAAGGAGATGGAGATTGCCATGATACGAGCGAATATCACGGAAGATGAAGAGCAAACGATGGCGAGATTCTTGAATGGACTCAACTATCCTATCAAGAAGATTGCGGACTTCCAACCATACACCAATCTCCTCGAGCTAGTACATCAAGCAACCAAAGCGGAGCGACAATTTCAAGAGGATTACAAGTACTCCAAGTTCACCTCCAAGAACTTCAGCTCCTACAACCAAGCTTCAACGACTTCGGCTCCTCCTACTTCTACCAAGCCATCTACAAACCTCGGTGACAAGTCAAGCTACAAGAATACGACTACATCAAGTCGTCTACCCTCTATGAACAACTTCAAGCCAAGAGCTTCATCATCTACAACTCCACTCGAGGACAACTCCAAGACGAGTTCCATCAAAAGTTTCAAGTGCCAAGGGCGAGGCCACAAGTTTTTTTAGTGCAAGACCGTTCGTACCATGATTATCAATGATGACGGATCCTATGACTCAATGAGCGACGATGAGATGGAAACCTTGAACAAGTAGCTATGCATCGACAAGTAAATGAAGATGAAGACCATCCAGTTATTTACGACAATGAGTCGAGTCCCAATCTCGTTGTCTCCAAGGTCTTGACACTCCAACATCAACAAGATGACGACCAACAATGTCACATTTTCCATACCAAGGCCGGCATCAATGGACGCTCCGTCAAGGTTATCATCGATGGAGGAAGTTGTCACAACTTAGCAAGCGAAGAGCTATGTGATAAGCTCCAATTGCTCAAGACGAAGCACCCTCATCCCTATAAGGTCCAATGGCTTAACGAAGCCGGAATTCTTCGAGTCGAGCACACCGTGCAAGTCTCCTTCAAGATAGGCGCCTACGAGAACACACTTGAGTGTGATGTGGTCCCTATGTCCGTGTGCCACCTTCTACTTGGACGACCACGGCAATATGATCGTGGAGTCACACACAATGGATGGACAAACCACTATAGCTTCAAGATGAAGAGCAAGGAATTCGTGCTACGTCCCATGTCACCAAGTCAAGTAGCCGCCGAGAAACACTTACCTACCAACCATTGTGGAGAGAATGGTGAGAGAGTGAGCCACCAAAAGGAGAGTGAGAGCCATAAGCCAAATATGAGCGACTCCACGATGAGTGACAAGAAACAACTAGTGCTATTTTCTACCAAACGTGAGATGAGAGAAGTGTGTGAAAACCCATCGAGTGTCTTTCACCTTGTGCTTTTATGCAAAGGGGAAGCCAAACCTACTAACACTTCACCACCTCTACATTTAGTGTTGTCTCAATTGTTGCAGGAATTATCGGACGTCTTTCCTGATGAGCTACCTCCGGGTCTACCTCCACTTCGCGGAATCGAAAACCGCATCGATCTCATGCCTGCCACACCACTTCCAAACAAGGCTCCTTACCGCGTCAACCCCGAGGAAACCAAGGAGATACAACGGCAAGTGCAATAACTCATTGACAAAGGTCATGTACATGAAAGCTTAAGCCCTTGTACCGTTCCGGTTATTCTCGTGCCTAAGAAAGATGGAAGTTTTCGCATGTGCTCCGATTGTCTCCCGATAAATGCTATCACCGTTAGATACCGTTATCCTATCCCACGCTTAGACGACATGCTTGATGAATTGTGTGGTGCCACCATCTTTTCGAAAATTGATCTTAAAAGTGGCTACTACCAAATTCGCATTCAAGAGGGTGGTGAGTGGAAAACGGCTTTTAAAACCAAGTTTGGGTTATATGAGTGGCTTGTCATGCCAATGGGTTTATCGGAAGCAACCGGTTCATTTATGCGTCTCATGCATTTTGTTCTACGACCATACATAGGCGTCTTTGTAGTGGTTTACTTTGATGACATCCTCGTTTTTAGCAAGTCACTTGAGGACCATGTGACACACATCCGTATGGTTTTACAAACCCTTCGGTAAGAGCGCTTATATGCTAACATCGATAAATGCACTTTTGGCATTGACAAGGTCGTTTTCCTAGGATTTGTCGTTTCTTCGCAAGTGTTCACGTTGATGAAACTAAAATCGAGGCAATTAAAACTTGGCCTCAACCAACGAATCTCCTACAAGTGCGTAGTTTCCTTGGTTTAGCTGGTTTCTACCGACGTTTTGTAAAGGACTTTAGCACTATTGCTATGCCTCTACACGCCTTGAGCAAGAAGAATGCACCCTTCATTTGGGGTCCTTCGCAAGACACCGCGTTCAATGAGCTAAAAAGCTTGCTTACACACACACCACTTCTTGCCTTACCAAACTTTGACAAACCTTTTGAGATTCATTGTGACGCTAGTGGTACCGGCATAGGTGGCCTGCTAATGCAAGAAAAACACCCAATTGCGTACTTTAGCGAGAAGCTATCCGGAGCGCAACTTAACTATCCCATATATGATAAAGAGCTCTATGCCTTGGTGAGAGTTTTGCGTGTTTGGGAACATTATCTTAGTCCTCATGTATTCATTCTTCATACGGACCATGAGACGCTCAAGTATCTCAAGGGTCAAACTAACTTAAACAAGCGTCATGCTAAGTGGAGTGAGTTCATTGAGTCTTTTCCCTATGTCATCAAGTACATCAAAGGCAAAGAAAATGTTGTGGCGGATGCGCTTTCCCGCAAATGCATGCTTGTTACACAACTTGATTTGAATGTTATTGGTTTTGAGCACATCAAAGATTTATATGAGCATGATCCTTTCTTTGCACATCCTTATGCTAAGTGTTTGACTCACACTTCTTGGGAACGCTACTACATAAAGGATGGATATCTTATGAGAGCTAACAAACTTTGCATTCCCGAGTCTTCGCTTTGTTTGCTTGTTTTGTAGGAATCTCATGGAGG
This sequence comes from Secale cereale, assembly GCA_902687465.1. Taxonomy (NCBI): domain Eukaryota; kingdom Viridiplantae; phylum Streptophyta; class Magnoliopsida; order Poales; family Poaceae; genus Secale; species Secale cereale. The sequence continues at coordinate 360,160,209 of LR738715.1, forward strand.
AGGACTGATGGGACACTTTGGATACGACAAGACATTTGCTATGCTCTCAAAGAACTACTTTTGGCCCAAGATGCTACGTGACGTCTCACGCCTCACCAACCGATGTTCTACATGCCGCAAAGCTAAGTCAAAAGCTCAATCCAATGGTCTTTACATGCCACTTCCTATTCCATACCATCCATGGGAAGACATAAGCATGGACTTTATACTCGAATTGCCTAGGACTCAAAATGGCAAAGATTCCGTGTTTGTTTTCGTGGATAGATTCTCTAAAATGGCTCATTTCATTCCTTGTAACAAGATCGACGATGCTTCACATGTTGCAAATCTCTTTTGTAGGGAAATCATTCGTCTACATGGAGTACCGAAGACGATCGTGTCGGACCGGGACGTCAAGTTCTTGAGCTACTTTTGGAAGACTATATGCGCCAAACTCGGCATCAAGCTCCTCTTCTCTTCAGCATATCATCCACAAACCGACGGCCAAGAGGTGACAAACCGCATACTTTCGACGCTTCTTCGCGTGTTGATCAAGAAGAACATCAAGGAATGGGAGCAATGCTTGCCCATCGCCGAGTACGCCTACAACCGCGCAAGACATTCGACTACCGACAAGTCCCCCTTCGAGGTCGTCTACGGCTTCAACCCGTTGTCCCCATTGACATCCTACCTCTACCTCTACAAGAGCGCATCAACATGGACGCAAGTGCACGAGCAAGCTATCTCAAAAAGGTGCATGAAGATACAAGGGCAACGATCGAGCGACAAGTCCATCGCCTCGCCACCAAGCTCAACGTCAACAAGGCACCAATGGTGTTCCAACCGGGAGATCTCGTATGGCTTCATCTTCGAAAGGACCGTTTCCCCAACGAACGCAAGTCCAAACTACTACCTCGAGCCGACGGGCCTTTTAAGGTGCTAGCACGCTACAACAACAATGCATACAAGATCGACATTCCGCGAGACAAGTACAACGTGAGCAATACCGTCAACATCAAGGACCTATCTCCTTTCCATGGTGATGAAGATTTCGATCCGAGGTCGGATCTTTCCCAAGGGAGGGGAGATGATGCGGAGCATCCCAAGGTCATCCCCATGGACCTACCATTGACTCACCAAGTTCCCAAAGGACCTATGACACGAGCGCGTGCAAGAGCTCTCGAAGCCGAGGTGAACTCGCTCCTTTATCAATTCCCTCTCGAGTCGCATGGGACATGGCTTCTACCCTCATCGGGAACTCTATGCATACTCCGGTACTTGGATGAAGGCCACGGGACAGCTTCGCCCAGTGGACAAGGTGGCGGGATCGACAAGTGCTTGGAACAAGAAGAAGTGCGGCTGAAGGCGCTACAGGCACCGGGCGTCCGGCCCCTACCGGACAACCGGTCACCTCCAGGCACCGGACGTCCGACAATCACCGGACGACCGGCGACTCCCAGACGACCGGACGACCGGAAGCTACCGAACGTTCGTGTCACCGACCACGGAACGTAAATAGCGGAAATCCGAGGATTATCGGACGTACGGTCCCTCCCGAGCCACCGAACGTCCGGTGACCCAGCGGACGTCCGACCCGACGGCGTCATCCCATGTAATATATAATCGTTGACTTCCTTCGTGCTAGGTAGCTTTGTGATAGCTCATTTTAGACCTGAGTGGTTCCTCTCCTACGAGACCGCGGCCTCTTCGGAGAAGATCCACCGGATTCAAGACCTCCTTCACAGAGAAGAACATCAAGACCTCCGCACGGAGATGACTACCGCTACTTGTATCGTCTTTAGTTGATCGTGTATCGTGTATCGCACCTTGTGTACCCGGATCTAGCATCTGTGTGACCTAAACGTGTTGATTTGAGTGTTTTCTTCTTGTCCCTCTTGTGTTTTTCCCTCGTGTCCCACGTGTTCATCCTTGGGATCCCTCCTTTTCGTGAAAGATCGGCCATCTAGGGTTACTCCCTACATCAGCTTGTCTGCCTACTTAAAGACCCAACAGTTTCGGTTGGAATGATTTGCAGGTTTATCAGGGGTGCCATGGATCTGGCAAGTTATGTCTAGTATTTTGTCCAAGCTAGATGGACTATCTCTGTTGCCGTTGGATGTCTTGTTCCGTTGACCGGGCGTGGAGCCACTGAATTCGGCATTTACTGTCGTGTCGTTTGTACTTCCTGTATTGTTTATATGCTTGTTTTTATTGCGTCGTGGTTAGCCATTGTCATCCCTGACTTCAGACGTGCCAGGGTCGCTGGTGCCGTTGCTTTTACGAGCCAACCAACTGTCCTCGCCCGCACAAAAGCCGGTCATGAGTGTTGTTAGGGCTGCCATTGTTCTCGGATTCTCTTGGCCGAGGTGTCTAGCCAGCAATTCGTCCCGGACACTGTGTTTGAATGCCGTTAAGGCCTCGACATCCGGACAGTCAACAATTTGGTTCTTTTTAGTTAACAACCAATTCCAAATCTTGCGGGCTGACTCCCCGGTTGCTAGATTATATGACTTAGATCATCAGCATCCGGGGGCCGGACATAAGTCCCCTAAAAGTTAGCCCGAAAAGCATCCTCAAGTTCTTCCCAGCTTCCAATGGAGTTCTCTGGGAGGCTGTTTAACCAGTGCCGAGCTGGTCCATTCAGCTTGAGAGGTAAGTATTTGATAGCGTGGAGATTGTCTCCACGAGCCATGTGGGTGTAAATAATAAAGTCTACTATCCATACAGTGGGGTCCGTTGTTCCATCGTATGCCTCGATGTTTACGGGTTTAAACCGTTCAGGAAATTCATGATCCATCACCTCATCGGTGAAGCACAGAGGGTGTGCGGCACCCCTGTATTTTGCGATATCGTGGCGTTGTTTGGATAATATTGGTGTTCGGTGTTGGCTCCAACAGGATTGTGACCGCCCTATTTGGCTTGATAGCCGCCATCCCGTGTGTGCACACGTTCCCTTGATACGTAGATTGATCTGGCCTGGCTAGCCTTTTTATTCAGGTTCTGACTTAGATCGTACTTATGGCCCTGAGCCGGTGTATCCTTTCCTTTACGGTGGGGAGGTGCGGGTTTGTGTACGGCGTTGGTGGCCGCTTTGTATCGTCCATGGGGTGGCTGGTCCGGTTGATTGGACTGAACATACTTCGGGGGAATTGGCACAAGGGACTCGTCATCGAATTGTGGCAGTAGCTTGCGCTTGGGATAGCTCTTTGTATGGCGCTCACGGCCGTATCTTTCTTCAGCTTCTAGCACTTCATTCCATCTGTCGTTGAGCGTATCCTGTTCGGCTCTAAGCCACTGCTGCTGTTTCTTCAGGCTCCTTGCCGTGGCAATGAGCTGTTGTTGAAAACGTTTTTGTTCGAGCAGTTCCTTTGGGACGATGAAATCATCGTCTCCTAGGCTGACGTCCTCTTCGGAGACAGGTTGATAATTGATGTCTTCGGCATCGCTGTGATCGACTAGCGGTTCGGGACTGTGTTCGCCTTCTTCCCACTCATCCTGCTCCATCGCTAGCTCTACGAGGTCATCGGCTTCTTACGGATCATCATCGTCTTCGGCGATGGTGTTACTCTCTTTTCCTTTACGGGATCGAGTTCGACGCTTCTGACGCTGGCGTTTGGGAGGTTCATTGACAGGCTTCTCTTGTTCTAGATTGGTATCGCCTTCGCCTTCCTTCTTGTTGGGTGTGTCCACCATGTATACATCATATGTAGAAGTAGCCATCCATCGCCCGGTTGTGGGCGGGTTTGCACTTAGATCGGCTTCGGCATCATGGTCCATCTCATCGATGTCTTTGACAGCGTAATCTAATAGATCGGTTAAATCCTCGACCGTGGCTACCAAGTGGGTGGTGGGTGGGAAGCAAAATTCCCTGTCCTCAGCCCCCAGTTCGAACTGGGCATAGTTCGGTTGTGAATTCTCTGCTAGGGAGAGAGATTTTAGTAAGTCCTACGCTTCGTCTAAAGGTGAGTGCCGGACATGTGTTCGGACATCTGCGGGGCTGAGTTCGGTGATAACCTCTCGATTGAGCCCAAAGGAAGCAGATCCCGAAAGTTCGAAACTCGTAATCGGAGACGAGTTTGGAGTTCCGTCGGTGGACGGAATCCCGCTCAAGACTGGGTCTGTGTGCGGCTCAAGCGCCGCTAAGTCTGCGGTTGGTTGATCTTCTCGTCCTCGGATGAAGCGATCTCCTTCGGATCTAAGGCCAGAGCTACTGCAGGTCTTGTTCCCTAGACGGGGTCCGATGACAGATCTAAGTCGTGTTCATCGTGGTAGCATGGAGCAGCTGCCATGGGTGCAAATCCGTCGAAGATCGAATCGCTATGGACATCAGCAACGTAGTTTAGGCTTCCAAATCTAATATGATGACCAGGGGCGTAGCTGTCAACCTGCTCGAGGTGACCTTCCGTGTTGGCATGAAGCACGAAGCCGCCGAACAAAAAACATGGCCGGGAAGAAAAATTCCCTCGGCGGTGGCGCCGTCATTGATGACGAAGCGAGCCATTAATCCTTCAGTCCTCGACACAGTGGAACTCTCAATGAAAGCACCAATGTCGGTGTCAAAACTGGCAGATCTCAGGTAGGGGATCCCAAGCTATGCGTCTGAGGATCGATGGTAATAGACGACCCGGGACACGAAATTTATCCACGTTCGGGCCCTCTCAATCGAGGTAATACCCTACTAACTGCTTGATTGATCTTAATGAATATGGGGTTAGAAGAGTTGATCTACCTCGAGATCGTAATGGCTAAACCCTAAAAGCCTAGCCTATGTGATTGCTATGATTCCTCTGTCTCTATGGATTAGACCCTCAGATTTATATATACACCAAAGGGGCCTAGGGTTGTACATGGCCATATTGCAGAGAGAGGAAAGTATTACACCCAGACTCTAAACTTGCTATTTTATACATATGGGGGTCCTATCCGGATACAGGAGATAGTCTTTAGTTATAATCTTCACGACCCACCAGTCCGGCCCATGACGAGTGATCCGGCCGCCTGAGGACCCCTTAATCCAGGACTCCCTCACTTAGACCGGCACAATACTAGTTTGAATGACTATGTTTGCTTGTTGTTAAATGTTAGGCCTGTTGCAGTTAACACACATTTCCACTTGTTTTGCTTTACTAGCGTGCTTAAACCTACACACTGAAGCTATCTTTTGGAGATTATTTTGTCTGCCATGGATAACTTATGTTGATGTTTAGCATGTTGTGCTTAACATGCTTCTCGATGTACCTACACATCACAATTTTGGGAACGACTGATGTTTTCCATCAAGGTTAGTTTCATCCCATGGCTTATATATGCTCGCTATTCAGGATATTGGTAGCTGGTACCATATAGGCTGGGGGCTGATGGGGGACTAATTGGTGAATCCGACTTTTAACTGAATATATCTGCAACCCATTTATCATTTGGTTAACTAGGGCCATATGTAATATATCTGAGGCTACATAGAAACATCCGATGTACTTAATGTCTAAATATGAAACCCTAGGCTACATAGCAACAAGGAAGAGTGTTACATTAATGTTTAGATGATGTCTAGATATATGAAGAAAAGCAGTAGCAGCAACAAGAACAACTCATCCATGTTTGGATACTCAACTTAGATAGAGGTTAGAGTTAGTTTCTAGCTCATGACTAACCCTGAACTAATTCCATCCAAAGAATGGTTTTGATGGTAGGGTTAGATTGACAATAAATGCACTAGGAGAACTAGCTCCAGTTAGCACCTCTTGGGTTGGATAGTTTTTTTGGGTGGGATGTAGATTCAACTAGCTCAAACCAGCCCTCATGTTTAGATATACTTTAGGGCTATTTGAGCCCGAACTAGCTCAAACTAACTGTAACCCATGGATACAGCAGCAGTTAATCAGGCGATACTTTGTAAGAATGCAATAAACTCCTTCCGGCCCATAATATAAGATGTTAATTCATCTAATATGCAAGTATATTCGATGTTATAAGATATTATAAAAGAGTGGTGTACTATATCATTGTGCAATTGCTGTTTAGCTTCTAATATTAACTTGGTGCTTCTAGGTACATATGTCATTGGTAAAGATCCGCGCTTCGACCCTTTCTGCGTATGGGGCAATCAGATATCGATGAACCAGCATCAAGTGAGGATGCCGATAAAGATTGTTAGTAAAATGCATCCAAAGATGGAAATTAAACTATTTGTTTACACTTTACCCAAGACAACAGCGAACTGCAGGATGGTAAGCAAGAACTCTGCAGCCTTCTTTTTACTGCCCATAATGAGTTGTGCTAGATGATAATGTCTGAATCTTGTTCCTTTTTAGTAGTTGCCAAAGCAGTTTACTCAACATTACCTCTCAAACTACATGATTGGTGGGCATGCAAAGGTTAAAGTATTTCTACCAGAACACGATGATTCTCTAGATGTTTTCATGAAGACCGTGGAGGATGGGGGGTCGGCCATCACTAGGGGTTGGACTAGAGTTGTGCGCGCCTTCTGCATGGAGGAGGGCACAATATGGGCATTCTGCTTCACCTTGTTCAGCATCTAGAATGTATTTCTCCTCTTTCTTTACCGTATTTAATAGTTCAAGTATTCAGTTGTGATCCATCATTCTTTATTTGGTTCTTATGTAATTCTTGAATATATGTACCTATGAACCAAATAATGCATTGGTTGTTTGAACCTGATGGATATTAATAAAGCTATAGCATACATTCAAATTCAAATTCAAATTTGGTACAATTTCAAATAGCAGCAATTAAATTATGGTGAAATTACGCTCTCCAGGTCGTTACGGCACACACGGTTGGTAAAACACAAACGTTTCGATATACCCCATAATCCGAGACGCTTCACAGAGAGGAAATGTGTACACGCATGCACACAGTTGTCGTTTGCATAGCATGTGCGATGTCAGACAATATCACAAATGGTGCAGCCAAACTAAACATTTGTGATAGTTGCCTTATCGTACACGATTTGCCACCATGAACTGTTTCTGATGAAGTATGCATCCAAAACGTTGCACCACAGAATAGCGTGGGTGATAGTTGTCGTGTACGATGATGTTACAATGGTCCGATGTTTCGTAATCCTATCCGACACTCGTACGATGATTAGCTAATCTTCTTAATTAGTTATCGCATACGGTTTGTGTGTGTTATTGTATGCTTATCATACACGTTCAATAATAGTGAACCGTTTGTGATGGGTTGTGCTTCGTAAATGTAGCACCACAGAACACCGACTGTGATGGCAATGCAAGCACAAACGAGTAGGAGTACTGTATATGCATCTTGGCTCCCTATCCCCGATGGTTTCTGTGTCGTGTGGGAAGCACCCCCCCTATCGCTGTCACTCACTTCGCGACGGTTCTGAACACCGTCGCGGAAAAGGGTTAAAAACCGTTTGTATAGCACTGACGCGTACCAGTGTATGCATTATCATTTATTTTCTCTAACACCTTAAAAGGACCATCAGCACGTGGCATTAGCTTTGACTTGTGCAAATCAGGAAACCTACCCTTACGCAAATGTAACCAAACAAGATCTCCAGGTGCATAGACAACACATTTTCTAACCTTATCTCCAGCAAGTTTATATTTAGCATTCATGCGCTCAATATTTCCCTTAGTTAACTAAAGCATTTTTAATATCAATTCAGCATGTTGTTTAGCATCAAAATTAACCTTCTCCGAAGATGGAATGGGCAACAAATCAATAGGTGCACGAGGTAAGAAACCATACGCAATTTCAAAAGGGCACATCTTAGTAGTAGAATGAAGCGAACGATTATAAGAAAATTCCATATGAGGCAAGCATTCTTCCCACATTTTCTTGTTATTCTTCAAAATAACCCTAAGCATAGTACAGAAAGTTCTATTGACTACTTCACCTTGTCCATTAGTTCGGGATTGACATGTAGTACTAAAAATTAGTTTAGTCCCCAACTTAGCCCATAAACATCTTCTAAAGTGGCTAAGAAATTTAGTATCACGATCTGAAACAATAGTATTTGGCACACCATGCAAGCGAATAATTTCACGAAAGAACAAATCAACAACATTAGCAGCATCATCGCTTTTATGACATGGTATGAAGTGTGCCATTTTCGAAAATCTATCCACGACAACAAATCCGCTATCCCTTCCCTTCTTTATTCGAGGTAAACCCAAAACAAAGTCCACTGATATATCTTCCCAAGGAACACTAGGTACAGGCGAAGGCATATATAAACCATGAGGATTGAGTCATGACTTAGCTTTGTGACATGTAGTACAGCGAGCAACAAAACGCTCAACATCCCGTCTCATCTCTGGGCAAAAGAAATGTGTAGCAAGTACTTCCTCTGTCTTCTTCACACCAAAGTGTCCTATTAATTCTCCTCCATGCGCCTCCTGGAAGAACAAAAGACGAATCGAGCTAGCTTGAATGCATAGCTTGTTAGCACGAAACACAAATCCATCATTAATGACGAACTTGTTCCATGTTCTCCCTTCTTTACAATTCTGCCATACATCTTTAAATTCAGCATCATGCACATATTGATCTTTGATGGTCTCCAAACCAAATATTTTAAAGTCAAGTTGTGAAAGCATAGTATAACGATGATACATTGCATCAGCAATAACATTTTCTTTGCCCATCTTGTGTTTAATGACATAAGGGAAAGTGTCAATGAATTCAACCCAGTTAGCATATCTACGGTTCAGTTTAGCTTGACTTTTAATATGTTTCAAAGATTCATGATTAGGATGTATAACAGATTGTTTTGACCATAAATAATGTTGCCATGTTTCCAAAGTCTGAACAAGAGCATATAATTCCGTGTCATAAGTAGAATAGTTCAAACTAGGCCCACTCAATTTTTCAGAAAAGTATGCAACAAGTTTACCGTCTTGTAATAACACACCTCCTAATCCAATTCATTGGCATCACATTCAAGCTAAAAAGTCTTATTAAAATCAGGAAGTTGGAGTAAAGGATCATGTGTCAACTTATCGTTCAATACCGTCAAAGCTTCTTCTTGTGCGGTACACCAAACAAAAGGCACATCCTTCTTTGTATGCTCATTGAGAGGTGCAGCAATGGTGCTGAAATCTGCGAGGTCGAGAAAACTCCTCACTTGTGTGACCATTTTGGGTTGCGGCCAACTCTTATAGCTTAAATGTTGGCTTTATCAACTTCAATTCCCTGTGGAGTAACAACATAGCCAAGAAAAGATACTCGGTTGGTGCAAAAGGTGCACTTCCCAAGGTTACCAAACAAACATGCATCACAGAGAGCAATCAAAATAGCACGTAAATGTTCCAAATGTTCCTCCAAAGATCTGCTATAAATCAGTATATCATCAAAGTTGACTACCAAAAATCATCTAATGAAAGCACGTAAAACTTCGCTCATTAATCTCATGAAAGTACTAGGTGCATTAGTTAACCCAAAAGGCATGACTAACCACTCATATAATCCAAACTTACTTTTAAACGTTGTTTTCCATTCACCTCCCAATTTCATACGAATCTTATGGTATCCACTATGGAAATCAACTTTGGAGAAAATAGTAGAGCCACTTAATTAATCAAGCATATCATCTAGCCTAGGAATAGGATGACGATAACGAATAGTGATATTATCAATGCCTCTATAATCAACACACATACGCGATGTACCATCTTTTTTCGGCACTAGAATAATATAGGAATAGCACAAGGACTAAGGGATTCACATATATAACCTTCGTCAAGTAGCTCCTGTACTTGACGCATAATCTCATTCGTCTCCTCTGGATTGGTACGCTATGGTGCATAGTTGTGTAGTGATGCACCAGGAATTAAGTCAATCTGATGCTCAATCCCTCGAATAGGTGGTAATCTCGGTGGCACGTCTTCTGGAAAGATGTCAGCAAACTCCTGCAAAATGTTAGTGATAGAAGGGGGCAAAGAGGAAGGCGCATCCTCGAATGAAAATAATGCCTCTTTGCACACAAAAGCATAGCAAACATATGTGCTGAAATCTAGATCATCAATATCAGATTTGGTGGCAAGTAAACATCCACTTTTTATTTTAATTTCAGATGCAACATGAGATGATGGTGCGTTATTAGGCTTCCTTTGATGCTCAAATTATTTTGCCACAATCCGATTTTCACTTATTTTGCCCTTGTTTTGCTAGCTTGATTAATATCATCTTTCAAAATGGAATCAGGAGTCATAGGAAGCAAAGTAATATGTTTATCCTTATGAACAAGAGTATACTGATTGTTTCTACCATGGTGTACATATTTTTTTATCGTATTGCCATGGTCTACCAAGTAATAAGGAACATGCTTGCATTGGTACAACATCACAATCAACATAATCAACATGTGTAGCTATACTAAAATGCACACGGACGATACATGTTACCTTAACCTTGCCGCAGTTGTTCAACCATTGGACGTAGTAAGGATGTGGATGTGGTCTTGTGGTGAGAGACAACTTCTCCACCATCTCCATGCTACCCAAATTGTTGCAGCTCCCTCCATCTATGATGATGCGAACAGAACGTTCCTTCACAACTCCATTTGTATGGAACAAATTGTGCTGCAGATTTTGCTCAGCTTGTGTGACCTGCACACTCAAAACACATTGAGCAACTAAACATTCATACATGTCAGCATCTTCAGCAACCATGTAATGTGTCTCTTGTTCAGAATTAATGCCACCATGTTCTTCACTTGTAATTATAGCCAAAGTCGCCTCATCATAGTCACTAGCGGACTCATACCCACCATCCTCAATAGCAATCATCACACGCTGAGATGAACACTCTCTCGCATAAAGACCTATACCCTTGCAACGATGAAAAATAATATCACGTGTTTGCCCTGTTCATGCCATGGATGAAGAAGAGCCCTGTGCAGGCCTAGAAGGTGTGCTCTTGGTAGATAGTTGTGGTTGTGCCCATTTTATTGTATCACGGTTGGAGGTGACAGATGAAGTAGGCGGTGGTGCAGCCGAACAAGTGGAAGTAGATGATGTACGCGGTGTCCATGATGAATGTCAATCCTGCACTTCACGTTCAGCTTTGCAAGGAAGATGGAATAAACAAGTGATATTGTTATATTCCATATATTCTAAGATGGTCTGAATCTCTCTATTTAACCCTCTCGTGAAACATGCAAGCATAGCTTCGTTATCCTCAACAATACCACATCTAATCATGCCAGTTTGTAATTCTTGATAATACTATTCTATACAAAAATTCCTTGTCTTAAACGCTACAATGTTTGTAGTACTTCATGTTGATAATATGGTGGAACCCAACGAGTATGCATAGCAGTTTTCAAAGCAGCTCGGGTAGTTGGGGTATAATCTATGATATTCAGACCACCACACGCAAGAAAAACTAGTGAAAGCACAAAGAGCATCAACAACATGTCTCTCCTGGATATTGTAAACATGTAAAACGTTGTTCAGTTTCTAACTCCCAAGTAAGATATATATCAGGAACATATCTACCTTCAAATGGTGGAATATTCAATTTTAGTTTAGGGAGATTGTCAGGATCTCATAGCTGAGGTGGTGGTGCAACCTGACCATTGCGATTATTTGCATGTGGACAACCTTGAGGTTGTAGTGCTGGTGGTTGCAGGTAGTTCTGATCTTGATCAACCTCATCCTCGTAATCACCCTCATAATAGTCATCCTCCTAGGCACCAGCACCGGCAGTAGCATGAGCCAAAGAAGCATCAATAGTAGGTACATCAGCAATACAAGTTTGGCCATCCTCAAGAGGAACACGCTTCGCTCGTCCGAACTAATTCAGAACGGGCATTGTTGTTGTTGTAGAGGTGCGATAGGTGCAGCCGGTGGTCATTGTGGAAGACACGCGAACAATTCATTAAACTTGTTATTCAGCTTTGTTTCGACTGACTTCTCCATGCCATCTATCTTCTTCCTGGACTCTTCAAATTTGTTTAGCACATCTCCCACCTGGCCACTCATCATTTGCTGAAATTTATCATGCAACTCCGTGTTCGTCATGTTCTCCCAGTCCAGCTCATTGCCTTGTGATTCTGTCATTTTTAGCAACAATAGAAACACACAATATGATTCTAAAGACTACTAGGAAGTGGTAGTGGTGGTGAGTCACAAATCCACCAAGCGAATCTCAAATTCTTACTAGTTCTTACCAAGCAGCAGGTGGTGAACGGTGACCGTTGTATTCGAAATACCTCAAAGCTTGGATAGAGCAATTACTAGGCGGAGTCAAATGCATGACGTAGATGTATGTGGAACTCGGAAGGCTTATAATATGGTAGCAAAAAGGTCAGCAATAATCAATTCAGAGATGCAATGTTGAATAAACGCTCAACGACGGTACTGTGTCGGTCCCAGGCTAGACCATACTAGAGACGTGAGCCTAGAACACTAACAAAACCATGGAATTGCACGTAAACAAGGGAGGAGCACATCCTGAATCTCTATTTTTTTTCCTTTTTCACTTTTTTGCAGTTTTTTCCTCTTAATTTTTGCGCTGCGACAATTTTTTCGAAAAAGTCTACAAATGTTCTAAAAACCGCCTAGCCAGAATTTTTCGGACTTAGTTTTTTTTAAACTAGAACCATTTTTCTTCTGCGGGTGGCTCGGAAGTTAGGATGTCTGACTTGGCCACGACATGTAGTATTGTGTAATCTCAGACTCGAAAACAAAGGAACACATACTGGACTAGGACTGGTGGCGGAGAGGAATCTGGTGGAGCTCGGACTGGTGGCGGAGATGAATCTGGTGGAACCCGGACTGGTGGCGGATATATGTTGGAAGTGGACTCGGATTGGCGTGATAGCAACGGATATGTGGTGGCATATATGGACTCAGATTGGCAGCAGATATGTGATGGTGGAATATGGCAACAAAGATGAAGTTGATGCGGGGGCGGCATGAAAACCTGTGAACAAAACTCAAAACACAAAAGAACTAGATACTAAGACCAGCAACTCGACACGAAGATGCAACTGCAAATTCGACAAAGTAAACACGAAAAAGATTATGCAATGGCTCAGACTGGTTCGGATATGATGAACTAACACTAATTTTTTGGCTTTTTCGTGGACTTTAGGTATGAAGAACAAACTCGATCTAAGCTACGAAAAACTCTAAAATCACAGCGAGCAACCTGGAAATCTGATACCACTTTACATAGGCAAAGGTGTCCCGTCTTTCGATGAGATGGTGGCTATCATTTCTGGTGGAGTAGACTTCGACGATCCGACTACGAACGTGTGAGGACGTCGCGCCTTAGCAATCGCTAAACCAACTCCGAGAGGTAACTGACCACGCCGGAGCACAATCAACTTGACCACGAGGGTCTATGTCCTGCAGGCAAACGAAGAACAAGTAGGAAACTAAGATTGCAATCTGGATATTGCGAATTTAAAAGGAAACTAACAAGCAAGTGGGGTTCTGTGATGTCTTTGTCTGGTCGTTGAACACAAACTAAGTACGCTAAGTTGCAGCTTTGGAGAACTTTAATCTAAACAAAACCCAAAGTCTGAATGATGCCCTGAGGGCTGTATATGCGGAGGAGTCGGGGGAAATTTGTGACCCCTTGGAGGAGGGGTCCGAAACAAACCCTAACTCTGTAACCCCGCACATACGAACTATAAAAACAGCCTATACTAAAGTATTTTGAAATTACATGGTCCTGGCCCAATAATAAGGTGACGCGGCACCTATAATAGCCCCTGGATGAAATTTATGAAGTAGCATCTTGTATATTTCGTCCAAGCCTTCATGCACTCATTATGGTGGCTTCAGAGTTTGATCTTGCTCCAATGTGCATCCTTCTTGTCCAAGCTAGGCCCTTCATTTGTAAGCAACACAAATGTATCCAATTTAGGCAGCATCATATTCTCATGAACATTAGAATCGTTACAAAGAAATGAAAGTACCCGGTAATATAATTGGCATGTGCGAGCCCTCGTAATTGGTCCAGTATGTATACCAGTAGGGGCTATGGGTGTAACAATGGTATTGATGTCCTCATCATCATGCCAGCGTAGATAGTTCTGGACTTCCAAATCAAAAACATGGTCGTCGCGCGATCGACTGGCGAGGCGTGGGGGGATGGCGACTCAAGCACTAAAAGGTAGCGGTTGACGGCTATGTCCCATGATGATGAGGGGGGCCCGATAGGAGCAGGCGTGCGCGCTAGCATGGGTGCAACGGGTCCAAGCAAGCGCAAGGATGCTAACATCGCGTTGGGTGCATGAGCGTGCACAAGTACATGTGAGGATGATGGGGCTTGCATGTACATGAGCTCGCGCGGGCCCATCGGGACCTCACTGATGCCCACTGCTTCCAGTGTTGCGATGGTGCTCGGTGACCAGCCCGTGGCGAACTCATTCAGGGTCATGTCCATGTGGCCCCATTCCTCCTTATTTTTTATCTCCTCTGGCTCGGAGTCAACTTCACCAAAACGAAAGACTAGTGGCAGATGATCTCTGTGCACTATGGCGAAGGAGGAGGTATGGGAGATAGGAGAGGGGTAGGCGAAGAGTAAGGCCGCCTATATTAAACAACGGCTCGGGCCATTAATAGAGAGGTTGGGAGCGAGGAGTGAGGGGACGGATGTCAAAGGGTTGGCTTCCCAATGAACCTATGCAGTGTACTACTCACACGCTTGCCGATGAGCCTACACATCAAAGGACTGCATGCACGCCTCCCGGTCAGCCTGCATAATGCACTGTGCTCGCACGCCTCTCGTCTACTCAACGAGATGCCCGCACGACACCTCCTAGCCAATAAAAATGTGACGTGTGGCACCACGTGAATGGTTGGCACAACACCCACCATTTAAACTATAAAAACATTTGATATGATAAGATGGCATCTATTTGTTTCAAAATGCCTTTGTTGGCTGGTAATTCATGCGCCTTCTCTCAAATTGGACATTGCCTTTCACGATACCATGCCAAGTTTCATGAATTTCAGACGAGTTTTGTTACAGGAAATTGAAAACCAAGTACCTCAATGATTGTGGCCGAGCCACGAAGCCGAGGTCTATGAAATTCATTATCATTTCTTATTTTGGACCTAAACATGTAGACAAGGACACATATATGATTTTTCAACTAATATTGGTGCACTAGAGTATGTGCATGTAGTTCAAATTTGAATTATGCACATAAAATGCCCAGAACCTCGGTTAATGTATATTAAAATGTCCAAACAAACCCAAAATAATTACAAATTTTAATATGGCACTAATATTGGTCTATGTTGCCTCTAGAAAAAAATATTAAGATAGGAAGAGGCAACGAATGTCGTTTCATCCACAATTGTGACACGTTCCCTACTAGAACCAATAGGCTTCTTATGAGAAGCAATGGTTTGGGAAAAGCTTATACCAAAACCTGCCCCAAATGGGACAAGTTTTTTACCATGACATATTGGTGCCATTCTATGATAGCATGCCAAGTTTCATGAATTTCCCACGAATTTTGGATTTACTAGAATTTCAAAACCAAGTATCTCAATGTTCGTTGCTGAGCCATGAAGCCGAGGTGTTTGAAATTCATTCCAATTTCTTGCATGGGACCTGAGCATGCACACAAGGACACACATATGATTTTTTTAACCCATTTTGGTGCACTAGAGCATGCATGTGTGGTTCAAATTTGAATGATGCACATTAAATGCCTACAAAACTCACTTAATGTATACAAAAGTCTGAACGAACCCTGAACAATTCCAAAATTTAACAGGACACTCCTATTGGTCCATGTTTCATATAGAAAAAAAATCATGTCGAGAAAAGGCAACGAACGTCATTTCGTCCACAAATGTGACACGTTACCTAACGGAACGAAGAGGCTTCTTGTGAGAATCTCTGGTTTGTGAGAAGCTTATACCAAAACCTGCCCAAATTAGACAAAAAAATTACCACAACATGTGGCGCCCTTCCATGATAGCATGCCGAGTTTCATAAATTTCAAATGAGTTTTGGATTTACTAGAATGTCAAAACCAAGTATATCAATGTTTCTGGACGAGCAACGAAGCAGGGGTGCTTGAAATTCATTCCAATTTCTTGCACGGGACCCGAGCATGCACACAAGGACACATATATGATCTTTCAACCCATTTAGGTGCACTGGAGCAACCGCACATAGTTCAAATTTGAATTATGTGCATAAAATGACTAAAAACTCACTTGATGTAAAGAAATGTCCAAACGAACCTCAAATAATTCCAAAATTTAGTATGGCACTCCTATTAGTCTATGTTGCATGTAGAAAAACATTCAAGGCGAGAAGAGTTAACGAATGTCGTTTCATCCACCAAGGGGACATGTTCCATACCGGAACGAAGAAACTTCTTGTGAGAAGCTTATACCAAAACCTGCCCCAAATGGGACAAAAAATTACCACAACATATTGGTGCCATTCTATGATGGCATGCCAGGTTTCATGAATTTCAGACAAGTTTTTGATTTACTAGAATTTCAAAAGCAAGTATAACAATGTTCATGGCTGAGCCATGAAGCCAAGGTGTTTGAAATTCATTCCAGTTTCTAACGTGGGGCCTAAGCATGCACACAAGCCCACACATATGAATTTTCAACCCATTTTGGTGCGCTGGAGCATGTGCCTCTACTTAAAATTTGAATTGTGCAAATAAAATGCCTAGAAAACTCACTTAATGTATAAAAATGTGAAAATCAACCCCAAATATTTCCAAAATTTAGCATGACACCCCTATAGGTGTATGTTGCATCTAGAAAAAAATCAAGGCGAGTACAGGCAATGAATGTTGTTTTGTCCACAAAGGTGACACGCTCCCTACTGGAATCATGAGGCTTCTTGTGGGAAGTGCTAGTTTGTGAGAAGCTTATACCCAAGCCTGCCCCAAATGGGACAAAAAATTACCACAACATGTCGGTGTCATTCCATGATAGCATGCCAAGTTTCATGAATTTCTGACGAATTTTGGATTTACTAGAATTTCAAAACCAAGTATCTCAATGTTTGTTGATGAGCCATGAAGCCGATGTGTTTGAAATTCATTCCAATTTCTTGCATGGCACCTGAGCATGCACACAAAGACACACATATGATTTTTCAAACACCGTCCTCTTCCGATGTAGCCCCATTCTGTATTTCAATTGAAAACAAAAACTGAAGTACATCACACGCAGTTTCTTATAACCAACTGTGTGAGATGGAATACAAAATATCTTGGAGCATCGTCATATATGGCTTACGGGAGAAGGTTCATCGGCTATAGTCGACAGCCAGCGCGTCGAGCACACTAGCTCCCCAAATATCATTTTACTATTCAGTCGTCATTGGTCAAGGATGAGGACATGGACCAGCGTGATCAGGGCAACTTCGGCGGCCACTCCGATGAGAGCGTGGACGCAGCTGCCATGAGCACACTCACAACCTGCATGAGCGTAGCAGTAACCAGCAACCGAGTGGCTGTGGTAGCAAATACGGCAGCGCCCGCAGCATAGCTGGGGACAACAACATATGCGACTGATATAGCAAATGGAGAGAGCGGCACAACAATTGTTCATTCTGCGGCAGCCGTCTTAGCCCTGATGGAGGCCGCCCACGCCCATGTTGAGGCCGCCCATGACCGGCTCCTCGCAGTCACCGCACAAATCGCACGAAGCTTCTATGACAATGGTCGGCAACCCACGAGCGAAGCGTTGGCAATTATCGAGAGCGTGCGAGCAATTGTTTGTTCTTTCATGGCATACCTTGCCGACATGGAGCCCATCCAAGCCCAGACCGTAGCCACCGACACACAACTCATGGCTGCCCTATCAAAGAGATGGCAGACGCAGATGGCAAGAAGCTTGTCGAGTATGTTGCGATGGATGACATGGAGCCTCTTCCCAGGAGGTCATCGGGCACAAGCTGAACATGGAGGAGGCCGCAGAGATCAATGAGCGCCAGTCGGAGTAGTAGTCTTTGTTTAGAGCGTCGGTCTTTTGTTAGAGTGATGTTGTGGTCAGCTAGATATGTTTAATTGATGCACTTGGTTTAGTAAGATGTAGGGGTATGTTGTAGGCTCTTTTGTGTACCAAGATTATGCATTGACGTGGATAACCACTGTAACCAGAAAAATTCAAATCAAAATTTGTACGTTCCAACTCATCACACAGGGTGTAATTTATATGAACCATTTGTTATGTTCACATATCGTACACATTGCTGAATAAGGGATCGTGTCTGGTGACACTTTGCACGCTAGTTTTTTCACTGCACCGAGCAAAAAAAGGGCTTCCATAGAAATATCTACCTCGGCCCCTCCTCCTGACCAAAAGCCACATTTCCCATTATTTCCCCTTCCTTTCCAAGTTCAAACCTTCACTGCTTGCTTGCAGTGCCGCCTCCTCACTATGTCAAAAAATCATGACAAAAAAATGGGATTTTCGTCCTGGGCGGGCCGGGGATGCACCTGCATGGCATTCTTTAGGCCGCCCATGATGGAAAAAATCGTGGTAGAAGCGAGGGCGAGGAAAATATCGGAGAGTTCCTGGTTACGGTGGGTGGTCGGGGCAGAGAGATGCACGGAGGTTTGTGCCTTTCTCTCGTATAACATACGCACATGTGTGCGAGGCATTGGGATCTAACTGAACCCGAGCGAAGCATTCACTTACTGAACCCGAGTGATTGCACTAGCTACGTTACTGAACCCGAGCGATCAATCCCTTGGCTGTTAACTAAACCCGAGCGATTCGTTCGCTACTACTGCTAATTGAACCCGAGAGATCGATCGCTACTACTGTTGCTGCTTACTGAAGCCGATCGAACCTGCTGCCTCTTGATGAACAGCGAATGTGGGGGTTGGTTGAACTAGTCAAGATTTATGTGGTTGGGGTTGGATGAATAGTTCCTGGTGGGGTTTGGATGAATAGGACCCCGTGGTAGTCGGTCGTTGCGGCTGGATGAACAAGACCCCGAGAGGAGGCCGCCATATCCGAGCTGGTTGGGGGTGGATGATCGGGGCCCCGTGGAGGGCTGATTGAACAGTAGCCGGTGGAGGGCTGGATGAACAGTAGCCCGTGGATGAACAATCGTTGGTGGAGGCAGGAGGAAGATGTGGTGGATGAATAGTGCAGGTGGAGGCTGAAGGAAGTCGACTGTGGGTGAAAAGTAGCCCATTTAGTGCCATTTAGCGGTACGTCACACCCCTCCTGATGAACAGGACCCCTGTTTCGATCGTAGCACACCAACACAAGTATGTTTCCTCTGTTTTGCGGTACGCCAGACCCCTCACGATGAACATGATCGTGTTTTGCCATAGCCGGTCGAGCAGAAGGCTTTTTCCTCCGTTTTGCAGTATTACAGACCCTCCCGATGAATAGGACGCCGTTTCGACCGTATGTTCTCTAGCAGAAGGTTGTTTCCCTCCATTTTTGCGGTATTCCACACCCCGTTTCAGCTATTCTGTCCAAGCTGGTTGGCTCCCGATGAACACGACACGTTCTGTTGCCTCCCAATGAACACGACGCTGTGTGTTTCTCCATTCTGACTCAATCGGTTGGCTGCTGATGAAAGCGACGCCATTGCTGCCATCTCTATATGTACCGGACTGCATGGCCGAATGTATGCGCGATTACGCGCTCGAGACCCTGCCCGTATGTACGTACATGCCCGTAGTTTTTGGAGTGTGGTTGTACGTACATGTACTCCATTTAGCGTGGTTGTACGTACGACATGTGCCACTCCTTACTCAGCCAAGGTTCACCGCTGCAGAGAGACCGATCGACCGCTATGTACATACACGTTCGTGACCAGACAGATAACGCTACGCACGCTTCCATTGGGTGGGTCCCAGCTATCAGGGAGGACAAGGAGGCAATTCCTTGCGTGCGACGATATAACTAGCGGGTCCTAGCTGTCAGGGGCAGAATCATATATTTTTACCCCGTAACAAGGAGGCACTTCCTTGCATGCAAAGATGTTGGTGGTGGGTCCGAGCTCTCAGGGCAGGAATAAGGAGGCAGTTCCTTCCATGCAAAGATATACATGGTGGGTCCCAGCTTTGGGGGGGGGGGATTTTAATTTCATGTAATCAGGAGGCGGTTGCATGCGTGCGGCCATGAACCTAGTGCGTCCCCACTGTCAGCCTCTCCACGTACAGTCCTCTTCCAATGACTCTCGTTTGTTGACCACGTTGACCACGCCACGCCAAGCGAACCAAGGCGGTGGACGACAATGGGGCCCCGGACGGCAACGAGCCAGAGATTGGAAGACACGGCTGTGGAGTCGCAGACGAAGAGGTGTATGCGGGTTAACTGGTTCTGGTGCGGCGTTCTTCTACAGTCGGTGGAGAATAACAGGAGGGGTGGAGGGATGGCCTTGCCGGCGGTGGGGTAGCGCATTGCAGCGTAGTGTGCTAAGCAGATCTGCTACCTGATACGTGTCCGTCGTATCTATAATTTTTGAATTGTTCCATGCCAATATTCTACAACTTTCATATACTTTTGGCAACTATTTATAAGATTTTTGGGACTAACATATTGATCCAGTGCCTAGTGATAGTTCCTATTTGTTGCATGTTTTTTGTTTCGTAGAATATGCAATCAAATGGAGTCCAAACGCGATAAAAACTTAAGGAGAATTTTTTTGGAATATATATAATTTTTGGGAAGAAGAATCAATGTGATACGATGCCTGAGGGCCCCATAAGGACGGAGGGCGCTCCCCCACCCTTGTGGACACTCCGTAATGCGGTTGCTACCCTTCTTTCGCCAAAAGAAAGCCAATATCCGGCTAAAAATCGTGTTAGAATTTCTGCCCAAAAGAAAGCCAATATCCGGAATTTAAGAAATGGTGAAAGGTTAGAATCTGGGAGTGCGGAAACATAAGGAAACACACACACACACACACACACACACACACACACACACACACACACACACACACACAGAGAGAGAGAGAGTGTCGGGGCCGGATTTCGGGAACATAATATTCCAGAAATTTACCCCTAGTGTCATCACCAGCCCAGGATTACTGTTACTGGTGGACACATCCTCGTTACAGATTACCAAGCATTTACAAGAATTT
>LR738715.1:360183011-360193811 GCA_902687465.1 Secale cereale
AGAGAAATCGGACGATACCATCCGAGAACTCAGGCGACGCCACGAAAGGACTTGAAAAGAAATGCCAGTCGGGTGTCCACAAGAGTAGTGGCGTGATAAACCGCCTGACACTCGAGGGACGCCACAGAAAGGACTTGAAAATAAAGGCGAGTGTCCGGGGTAGTCTAGCCAGCCCCTGAGACACTCTGGAAAGTAAAATAAGAGCAGGGGGTTAGTTCAAATATAATCATATCATCAAATATACTAATGGTAACACCAGTAGCAACGATAATAATCCTGCAAAATAACCATGCTCAACTTTTAAATATTTCCTCCGGAGACCGACTCTAAGACCGGCACTTGACCAACCCAGACTGTAGTCCTTAACCGCGGACACGGCTATTCGAATAGATATAACTCTGCAGAGGGTGTACTCTTTACCCGCAAGTATAGGATTTCTTTAATCAGTATCGGGACACTGACTAATTCCTATTACGGTCTTTGGGTTGAAAACACACCTAACCAGCACACACCAGCTTAACTTTTCTGCTGCCAGGGATCACCCAAAACAACAGTTAAGTAAAACTCTAAGTGGGAAGGCTACAACCTCCAATAGCATGGGATCACTATTCAAACGCGCGGATTACAAGGGTACACTCCCTCTCGGCTACAACCGGAAACACCCATGCCCCCGGACCATGTGGCATGCCTACCGGATGCACCCGGTATCTTCCACCATGGCCTCTCTGTACGGTGTGTGCACGGAAAGGGGTTAACAACTTACTAAACCATACCCTACCCGTGGTAGAGACAAGTGGCAGCACAATTCAAGTATGGGGGTTACTGGAACAAGACTCGATCTACGGTCGACTCAGGAGGCTCATATTTCCTGCAGTGATTAGCACAACAAAACTTTCTTTCAACCATATCATCAGGACAGGGCCACAACCCTTGCCTGCTTCCACATATATCTCATGACACCACTGTGTCAAATATGGCCCGTGCCCACCGGCACGTCCAAAACAGGAGCACAATCCTGGATTTTCATAACTTATGCATGTTGCAAATTTGAAGGGGATGCATGCAAGAGAAAGTATAATTATGACCATGCATGCATGCAATATTTCTACTCACATGCCAAGCCTATCAAAATATCAAACATGCCCTAAAATATTATAGCATGAAAACATACGCCATATCAAGTGTTCAAAATGCTTGCCTTGAGCATGCAGAAATATTGGGTGCACTCCAAAAGTTTGAAATATTCATCCCCCCCTTTATTTCCTATTTTCAAAAATATCTAAATCACCACATAATCCAAAAACAGCATTTAAAAGTATTTCAAATAATTTTTGAAATAAATACTAAAATAAACTAGATGATATTTAAGGAATATCAGAAACAGAATAAATTTATTTAGAGTTCATATGAATTAGTTATGGAATATCTAAGATAGAAAACATGATTGAAAGTATTATTTAAAAGATTAAACAGAAACTATGCACAGAAAAATGTTCACCTAATTTAGACAAATAAATAATGATTTTAGAAGCCTGCAGAATTTTGAATATATGGATTTGGATTTGAAATGGGTCATGTGGAATTTATTTGAAAGCTGCTGTAATGATAAAAGAAGGGATAGAATGGCGCCCTGAGCGCGACTTAGCCGAGCGCGCCACTGGGCCGAGCCCAGCTGCTTCGGCAGTGAGGGATGCGTCGACGTCGAAGGCGTACTAGCGGAGTACGCCTCCACTTACGCCGAGCTGGCGCGGCCTGTGGTCACTGACAGTGGGCCCGCCTGGCCCACTGGTCAGGTTCGACCAGGTCCACGCGCGCGTCTTCTCGTGGCAGAACAGGGGCGGTGCTCCGGCGACGATTGCCGGCGAACGGCGGCACCGTTCGGCGATCTGAGTCCACCGGTGTGACCAGGGAGTCACGGCGGTCCTTCCGGTACCCGCCATGGTCGGACAGATGGACGGTGTCGCCGGTGAGGTTGCTCCCGGCGGACGGCGGCGTCGGACGAGAGGGGAACTCCGGCTAGGGTGCGACTCCAGTGGAGTTGAAGTTGGGGACGGGTTCGTGGATGCTCCAGGAGTCCAGTGGTGGAAGAGTGGAGAGGGGGAAGGTACTGGAATGGTGGGGATCTTCATGGAAAGGGCGGCGGCAGAGTATGCCGGAGACGGGGAAGACGACCTCTTCCGGTCGTTCTACTGCTCGGGGAAGATCATTGAAGGAAAGGGACGATGTGTGGTGTGCTGCGGTGAGCTCGAGGGGGCCTTAAATAGGCGGGGCGACGCGGTGCCGCGACTTCCAGAGAGCGGACGCGGTGGCAACGCCATTACTGCGCCGGCGAGGTCGTTGGGTGGCCGGTGAGGTTCGTTGAGGACGGTGGCAGGCCGAAGTTACTATGGGAATGTGCTGGCGGCTCGGGGAGGTGCCAGGTAGTTTTGGACGGCGCCGTCCACGGCATACAGTGGCGACGGCCATTGATGGCGCTCCGAGGCCGGTGGCGAGGTTGGTGAGGGCGGCGGGGGTTGGTGAGGACGTGGCTGCTTGCAGTGATGGCGGGGCGTCCGGTTTGGCTCGGGGGCGAGCCACGCGTCCAGGGCGTTGACGTCGGTGCGACGTGGCGATGCGGGACTCGTCGGGCGGCGGCTCCGGTCGGCGTGGACGGTGGTGGCCGGCGCAAGCGGCCAAGGGAGGATGTCGGGGAAGTTATTGGTGGTCGGGTTGATCCGGTGGTAGGCTCGGGCGAGCAGGGGAAGCAGCAGGGCAATGACAGGAGCTTGATGCCACCGCGTGCAATTAGCACGCTCTGGCCGCGCTCTGTGTGTGCTCACAAGGTGATCGACGCAATGCCAGTGGCATCTAAGGTGACCCACAAGAGCTGCAAATTAACAGAATGGTGCTTTAGGGCATGAGAAGAATGATGGACATGCTGGTTTGGTTGAATAATCAAGTGTCCAAAAAGGTTTAGGAAGTGGCAAAGTTTTTGTCATGCCCACAACCTGTTTGATGAAATGCTAGGGCTATCTAGAAGAGTTTGCTCGATGTGGTACTTGGTAGGATAGTGTCTCTTTAGATGATAGAGATGATGGTGGAGTCAGTTTGGGAAAAGGAAATACTTGCTAGTGCAAGTTGTACTGGAATTCAGTTCTGGACAGAATATTCAGAGGAGTGTCTGGTGGGTCTAAAAGATGCTAATGGATCTGATCTTCTGGAGTTAAGGGTTTGGTAGGAGGAACTAGAAGATGGCCAAGGCTCAGAATTTTTGGAGCAATAAATAATAGGGTTGTAGTTGAAACCCAGAAAATGGACAGAAATAGAAAAGAGAAAGGTTCACTCAAATTTTGCAAAACACCAAGTTGGGTTTTTGCACCAAAGTAACATATAGGCATCACAGGACCTCTCAGAATTATGGTGGAATTTTTGGAGAATTATTTAAAATAGAAGTAGTGCAACAGAAGCATCTTGAAATACTGCAAAAGCTATTAAAAGAATTTTCTAAGGCAAAATTTTATTGTGAAAATAATTTCTACTGTTATGAAACAAATAATGAAATGACCCAAGATACAACCAGAGCCCACAAAATTATTTCCAAAAAAAATTTCTATATGTAAAGAAGATTTTCTAAGGCATGAATAGAAAAGGCTCTGAAAATTATTAAAGAACCTAACATAATTCAAAATTTTATTTCTAGCCAAATTTTTAATTCATGAAAAAGTAATTAAATTTTTGGGGTGTTACAAATTCTAACCCCCTTAAGAAAATCTCGTCCTCGAGATTTGTTAAGGCGGTAGAATTTAAAAGCATACCACCCAAACGAAGCACTCATAAGCAAAAAAATGCATACAGGGCAATATATTCATGACTTACAATCAAAACAAGATCACAACATGCAAACAAGCACTACATGCTACGCAAACGCACTCACGACCGTCTACGGTCCGAAAGCGGGATCTACGGGGTCAAGCGGAAGGCTTCCCGGTGTTGGAACACATCCTTCTTCTTCCGGAGGGAGTGGAGGAAGTTGAGGAAGCAAACGAAGAACGTGTCCCTCCTGAGTTGGCAGAGGGGGTCCGCCAATGGCGATCCGGGGATTCAGAACAGCAAGGTAGTGGAGATATTCCAGTATTTGCTAGGTGAAACGCTCCTGGGCCATCACATATTGAATGAGATAGACCAGGGCTGGATCGCTCTCCGCACGTCCACAGCGGAACGTAGCTTCTGCTCCAAAAGCAGCGCGGCTTGGGAAATAGCAGTATTCCCTTGTGTTGGCACAAGGTACCGCAAATCGAAGACGGGTGACTGCTTCATACGCAGCAGACTCAATGGCCATGCCTGGCGTTGGCATGGATCTCCCGATGAAAATCACATAGGGAGGGCCTTGGTTTAAATCTGCTGGTGGAATATGTACAGCTGCCCAGTATTTCGAGAGATCAGGAGTGATTCTCGATTTGAACAGCTCATACAGGGGTGGATGGGTGGAGCCAAGAGTATTGCGGGTAAAATCCCACAATAACATAACAAAACTACCAGGTCTTGCATCGGGGGTCCTCAGATAAGCTCCGGGGTGAGACATGGGTGGATGAATAAAAAAAAGGCAGTGCTTGATGCTGATGGTTGCTGGTGAGGAAAAATGAGCGTGGCCTCTTATAGAGAGCCTGGGTCATGAAACATGAAATGGTGCCGGTACGACAGAGACACCGACTCCGGCGCGGGGCTGTCTGAGTCAAAGCCTCAGGCCTCAATCCCCACAAGAAAAGTGACATGTTACTGTGCGTGTGGTTAAGGGTTACGTCTAGAATTTACTCTGCAACCACTCATCAAGCAATAGATCACACATACTACTAGATGGTGACCCACAGGGGGTCTACAGACTCACTACGCCACACACCAGCTACTGCGGAACTAAAGGAAAAACCGAGCCACTAGGGCTTGATAACAATTCTGGTGGACTCATTCCACCTGGTTGATATCTATCTTGGCGCGTCTTCCGGATGCCGAGTCGTCTCCGTGCGCTTCCGCGTCGGAGCTGGCCGGAGTAGGATGGGGGGCTACAGGGCTGGAGTAGCGGTGGTGACCTTCGCGGGGTGTCGAGGTCACAGTCCCATTGGAGTAGGCCTCCAAGAGACGACGAAGATTTTCGGGTGAGGTAAAGGCATTGCCCGGGTAGATGACATGGTCAGAGCTTGGGGGCTCAACCGGCCTTCCAAGCAGCATTATCGGGGCGTCGGTGGAGGGTGCAGCTTCATTCCTTGCTGGGGTCAGGAGAGCGAGCGTCCTGCGGGTCTCAATCAGATCAAGAGTGACCTGATCGAACAGTGCCTCTTGCGCTCTCAGGTAGCGCACCAGATGCACCAGGGCAGGATCCGACTCATGGTCTCCGTTGGCGACCTGGGTCGGGCTACCATAGCCTTCACGACTAGGGTAGTAGTAGAAAGGGCGGCAGTTAACCCTCGGCGACAGGTGCCGGAGTTGAACTATAGCCTCTCGGGCTGCAAGTTGGATGGATTGGGGCTCGTCGGAGGTTGTCCTCCCGGTGAACCGGTAGGGACGCTCCGATGTGGTGCCCCTCCCGTAGATGTGCACCGTGGCCCAGAAGTGATGGATGGAATTACTCGTGTGCTCTTGGTACACGACATATTCCGGTGGCTCGTCGATGCTAAAAGCACGACGGGTGAGATTGGCGAGGATGGTTACGAAGCCTTCAAGCTCGACTGCGGTGGTCTCGTTGTGCACGAGGGGGCCTGTCATCTTGGTGGTTTGATATCGAACTGGGAATGAGGCTGTGATGTGTTGAGCTTGGGGTATGGCTACCTTTATAGACCAGCCGAGTCTTCCATCGCACGCTTGTGGATGGGTAAACTCAGGTGTTGGCACAGGCACACGGCCTATGGATAGACTGATAGGTTGGGCACCGGCTATCAAAAGATGTCGGTTGCCACTGTGGATGGGATAGACTTGACCGTGGACAGGAAAAGATGTGGATGGTGTGGAAACCTAGGAATGGTGACCAGGCTAAGATAGGATTAGCCAATGGTCAACCTGGCTCTGATACCAAGGCTGTCGGGGCCGGATTTCGGGAACATAATATTCCAGAAATTTACCCCTAGTGTCATCACCAGCCCAGGATTACTGTTACTGGTGGACACATCCTCGTTACAGATTACCAAGCATTTACAAGAATTTGATATAAGACCATAGGGTCTACTGATATAATAATGACTCCGGTGGTGGATGAAGAAATTGGCTTGTGGATCTCCCCATCGATGGGGCTCCATTCCAACAG
This sequence comes from Secale cereale, assembly GCA_902687465.1. Lineage (NCBI taxonomy): Eukaryota > Viridiplantae > Streptophyta > Magnoliopsida > Poales > Poaceae > Secale > Secale cereale. The sequence goes on from LR738715.1 coordinate 360,189,283, forward strand.
GAACAGCTGACCCGGATCACTCCTATCCTGCGTGGCTGCACTCTAGGCTTCACACGGACGTTGCTGGAGTCTTCCCGCAGAATTCTTAACCTGGCCAAGTAAATAGCCAGGGACACGCCTGTGAGTACGTTTGAATGTACTCGCAAACATCTTGGACAAAAGATATAACAAAATGCAGCAAAACAATTATATGGTCATGGGGAATTAAACTATATGCATATGCTCATGATATATTTATATTAAATGCATGCTGACAGGAATTAAACATGGCATGGTGAATAATATTTAGTGCAGAAGATAAATATTAGTATCAATAAAATATAAAAGAAATGCCGATCGGGTGTCAAGTGACACCACGGTCGGTCTTGAAAAGAAATGCCAGTCGGGTGTCTAAAAGAGAAATCGGACGATACCATCCGAGAACTCAGGCGACGCCACGAAAGGACTTGAAAAGAAATGCCAGTCGGGTGTCCACAAGAGTAGTGGCGTGATAAACCGCCTGACACTCGAGGGACGCCACAGAAAGGACTTGAAAATAAAGGCGAGTGTCCGGGGTAGTCTAGCCAGCCCCTGAGACACTCTGGAAAGTAAAATAAGAGCAGGGGGTTAGTTCAAATATAATCATATCATCAAATATACTAATGGTAACACCAGTAGCAACGATAATAATCCTGCAAAATAACCATGCTCAACTTTTAAATATTTCCTCCGGAGACCGACTCTAAGACCGGCACTTGACCAACCCAGACTGTAGTCCTTAACCGCGGACACGGCTATTCGAATAGATATAACTCTGCAGAGGGTGTACTCTTTACCCGCAAGTATAGGATTTCTTTAATCAGTATCGGGACACTGACTAATTCCTATTACGGTCTTTGGGTTGAAAACACACCTAACCAGCACACACCAGCTTAACTTTTCTGCTGCCAGGGATCACCCAAAACAACAGTTAAGTAAAACTCTAAGTGGGAAGGCTACAACCTCCAATAGCATGGGATCACTATTCAAACGCGCGGATTACAAGGGTACACTCCCTCTCGGCTACAACCGGAAACACCCATGCCCCCGGACCATGTGGCATGCCTACCGGATGCACCCGGTATCTTCCACCATGGCCTCTCTGTACGGTGTGTGCACGGAAAGGGGTTAACAACTTACTAAACCATACCCTACCCGTGGTAGAGACAAGTGGCAGCACAATTCAAGTATGGGGGTTACTGGAACAAGACTCGATCTACGGTCGACTCAGGAGGCTCATATTTCCTGCAGTGATTAGCACAACAAAACTTTCTTTCAACCATATCATCAGGACAGGGCCACAACCCTTGCCTGCTTCCACATATATCTCATGACACCACTGTGTCAAATATGGCCCGTGCCCACCGGCACGTCCAAAACAGGAGCACAATCCTGGATTTTCATAACTTATGCATGTTGCAAATTTGAAGGGGATGCATGCAAGAGAAAGTATAATTATGACCATGCATGCATGCAATATTTCTACTCACATGCCAAGCCTATCAAAATATCAAACATGCCCTAAAATATTATAGCATGAAAACATACGCCATATCAAGTGTTCAAAATGCTTGCCTTGAGCATGCAGAAATATTGGGTGCACTCCAAAAGTTTGAAATATTCATCCCCCCCTTTATTTCCTATTTTCAAAAATATCTAAATCACCACATAATCCAAAAACAGCATTTAAAAGTATTTCAAATAATTTTTGAAATAAATACTAAAATAAACTAGATGATATTTAAGGAATATCAGAAACAGAATAAATTTATTTAGAGTTCATATGAATTAGTTATGGAATATCTAAGATAGAAAACATGATTGAAAGTATTATTTAAAAGATTAAACAGAAACTATGCACAGAAAAATGTTCACCTAATTTAGACAAATAAATAATGATTTTAGAAGCCTGCAGAATTTTGAATATATGGATTTGGATTTGAAATGGGTCATGTGGAATTTATTTGAAAGCTGCTGTAATGATAAAAGAAGGGATAGAATGGCGCCCTGAGCGCGACTTAGCCGAGCGCGCCACTGGGCCGAGCCCAGCTGCTTCGGCAGTGAGGGATGCGTCGACGTCGAAGGCGTACTAGCGGAGTACGCCTCCACTTACGCCGAGCTGGCGCGGCCTGTGGTCACTGACAGTGGGCCCGCCTGGCCCACTGGTCAGGTTCGACCAGGTCCACGCGCGCGTCTTCTCGTGGCAGAACAGGGGCGGTGCTCCGGCGACGATTGCCGGCGAACGGCGGCACCGTTCGGCGATCTGAGTCCACCGGTGTGACCAGGGAGTCACGGCGGTCCTTCCGGTACCCGCCATGGTCGGACAGATGGACGGTGTCGCCGGTGAGGTTGCTCCCGGCGGACGGCGGCGTCGGACGAGAGGGGAACTCCGGCTAGGGTGCGACTCCAGTGGAGTTGAAGTTGGGGACGGGTTCGTGGATGCTCCAGGAGTCCAGTGGTGGAAGAGTGGAGAGGGGGAAGGTACTGGAATGGTGGGGATCTTCATGGAAAGGGCGGCGGCAGAGTATGCCGGAGACGGGGAAGACGACCTCTTCCGGTCGTTCTACTGCTCGGGGAAGATCATTGAAGGAAAGGGACGATGTGTGGTGTGCTGCGGTGAGCTCGAGGGGGCCTTAAATAGGCGGGGCGACGCGGTGCCGCGACTTCCAGAGAGCGGACGCGGTGGCAACGCCATTACTGCGCCGGCGAGGTCGTTGGGTGGCCGGTGAGGTTCGTTGAGGACGGTGGCAGGCCGAAGTTACTATGGGAATGTGCTGGCGGCTCGGGGAGGTGCCAGGTAGTTTTGGACGGCGCCGTCCACGGCATACAGTGGCGACGGCCATTGATGGCGCTCCGAGGCCGGTGGCGAGGTTGGTGAGGGCGGCGGGGGTTGGTGAGGACGTGGCTGCTTGCAGTGATGGCGGGGCGTCCGGTTTGGCTCGGGGGCGAGCCACGCGTCCAGGGCGTTGACGTCGGTGCGACGTGGCGATGCGGGACTCGTCGGGCGGCGGCTCCGGTCGGCGTGGACGGTGGTGGCCGGCGCAAGCGGCCAAGGGAGGATGTCGGGGAAGTTATTGGTGGTCGGGTTGATCCGGTGGTAGGCTCGGGCGAGCAGGGGAAGCAGCAGGGCAATGACAGGAGCTTGATGCCACCGTGTGCAATTAGCACGCTCTGGCCGCGCTCTGTGTGTGCTCACAAGGTGATCGACGCAATGCCAGTGGCATCTAAGGTGACCCACAAGAGCTGCAAATTAACAGAATGGTGCTTTAGGGCATGAGAAGAATGATGGACATGCTGGTTTGGTTGAATAATCAAGTGTCCAAAAAGGTTTAGGAAGTGGCAAAGTTTTTGTCATGCCCACAACCTGTTTGATGAAATGCTAGGGCTATCTAGAAGAGTTTGCTCGATGTGGTACTTGGCAGGATAGTGTCTCTTTAGATGATAGAGATGATGGTGGAGTCAGTTTGGGAAAAGGAAATACTTGCTAGTGCAAGTTGTACTGGAATTCAGTTCTGGACAGAATATTCAGAGGAGTGTCTGGTGGGTCTAAAAGATGCTAATGGATCTGATCTTCTGGAGTTAAGGGTTTGGTAGGAGGAACTAGAAGATGGCCAAGGCTCAGAATTTTTGGAGCAATAAATAATAGGGTTGTAGTTGAAACCCAGAAAATGGACAGAAAAGAGAAAGGTTCACTCAAATTTTGCAAAACACCAAGTTGGGTTTTTGCACCAAAGTAACATATAGGCATCACAGGACCTCTCAGAATTATGGTGGAATTTTTGGAGAATTATTTAAAATAGAAGTAGTGCAACAGAAGCATCTTGAAATACTGCAAAAGCTATTAAAAGAATTTTCTAAGGCAAAATTTTATTGTGAAAATAATTTCTACTGTTATGAAACAAATAATGAAATGACCCAAGATACAACCAGAGCCCACAAAATTATTTCCAAAAAAATTTTCTATATGTAAAGAAGATTTTCTAAGGCATGAATAGAAAAGGCTCTGAAAATTATTAAAGAACCTAACATAATTCAAAATTTTATTTCTAGCCAAATTTTTAATTCATGAAAAAGTAATTAAATTTTTGGGGTGTTACAGAGAGAGAGAGAGAGAGAGAGAGAGAGAGAGAGATCCAATCTTGGAGGGGCTCCCGCCCATCTGCCGCCATGGAAGCCATGGACCAGAGGGAAACCCACCTCCCATCTAGGGGGAAGTGATACATCTCCAACGTATCTATAATTTTTTATTGTTCCATGCTATTATATTATCCTTCTAGGATGTTTGATGGGCTTTCTTATACACTTTTATATGATTTTTGGGACTAACCTATTAACCCAGAGCCCAGTGCCAGTTTCTGTTTTTCTCCTATTTTAGGGTATCACAGAAAAGGAATATCAAACAGAGCCCAATTGACCTGAAATTCAACGCGGGCTGTTTTTGGACCACAAGAAGCCCAGGAAGTGCCAAAAGGAGACCAAAAGATCCACGGGCTGCCCACGAGGGTAGGGGC
>LR738715.1:360193853-360207681 GCA_902687465.1 Secale cereale
CCACTAGGCGTGCTCCTCTGCCTCGTGGACAGCCCGCGGACCCCCTTTACTTGCCCCCTACTCCTACACCTCCTATATATACTGAAACCTTCGGAAAATAACCTATATTGGGAGTTCCATCACTGAAAGCCTCTGTTGCCACCGAAAACCAATCTAGACCCGTTCTGGCACCCTGCCGGAGGGGGGAATCCCTCTCCGGTGGCCATCTTCATCATCCCGGCGCTCTCCATGACGAGGGGGGGGTAGTTCACCCTTGGGGCTTAGGGTATGTACCGGTAGCTATGTCTTTGATCTCTCTCTCTCTCGTGTTCTTGAGATGGCACAATCTTGATGTATCGCGAGCTTTTCTATTATAGTTGGATCTTATGATGTTTCTCCCCCTCTACTCTCTTGTGATGAATTGAGTTTTCCCTTTGAAGTTATCTTATCGGATTGAGTCTTTAAGGATTTGAGAACACTTGATGTATGTCTTGCATGTGCTTATCTGTGGTGACAATGGGATATCACGTGATCCACTTGATGTATGTTTTTGTGATCAACATGCAGGTTCCGTGACCTTGGGAATCTATGCATAGGGGTTGGCACACGTTTTCATCTTAACTCTCTGGTAGAAACTTTGGGGCACTCTTTGAAGTTCTATGTGTTGGTTGAATAGATGTTTCTGAGATTGTGTGATGCATATCGTATAATCATGCCCACGGATACTTGAGGTGACAATGGAGTATCTAGGTGATGATTTGTATCTTAAGGTGTTATTCTAGTATGAACTCTATGATAGATCGAACGGAAAGAATAGCTTCTTGCTATTTTACTATAGACTCTTGAATAGATGGATCAGAAAGAATAACTTTGAGGTAGTTTCATACCCTACCATAATCTCTTCGTTTGTTCTCCGCTATTAGTTACTTTGGAGTGACTCTTTGTTGCATGTTGATGGATAGTTATGTGATCCATTTATGTTATTATTGTTGAGAGAACTTGCACTAGTGAAAGTATGAACCCCAGGCCTTGTTTCCTATCATTGCAACACCGTTTATGCTCACTTTTATCTTTAGTTATCTTGCTGTTTTTATATTTTCTTATTACAAAAACCTATATCTACCATCCGTATTGCACTAGTATCACCATCTCTTCGCCGAACTAGTGCACCTATACAATTTACCATTGTATTGGGTGTGTTGGGGACACAAGCGACTCTTTGTTATTTGGTTGCAGGGTTGTTTGAGAGAGACCATCTTCATCCTACGCCTCCCACGGATTGATAAACCTTAGGTCATCCACTTGAGGGAAATTTGATACTGTCCTACAAACCTCTACACTTGGAGGCCCAACAACGTCTACAAGAAGAAGGTTGTGTAGTACACATCAGGGAGGTCAAAGAAGAAGAAGAAGGATGGGGGCTCTCTCCCCCTCTATCCCGGTGGCGCCGGAAAACCATCGGGGCCATCATCGTGACGACGATCTACACCAACAACTTCGTCGCCGTCATCACCAACTCTCTCCCCCTCTATGCAGCGGTGTAACAGCTCTTCTACCCGCTGTACTCTCCACTTAAACATGGTGCTCAACGCTATATATTATTTCCCAATGATGTATGGCTATCCTATGATGTTTGAGTTGATCCGTTTTGTCCTATGGGTTGATTGATGATTGTGATTTGTTTGAGTTGCATGTTTTATTATTGATGTTGTCCTATGGTGCTCTCCATGTCGTGCAAGCATGAGGGATCCCCTTTGTAGGGTCTGCAATATGTTCATGATTTTCTTATGGTGGGTTTCTAGAGTGACAAAAGCTTAAACCCGAGTAAGTAGGTTGTTAGCGTGTGGGAATAAAGAGGACTTGATACCTTATAATGCTATGGTTGGGTTTTACCTTAATGACCTTTAGTAGTTACGGATGTTTGCTAGAGTTCCAATCATAAGTGCATATGATACAAGAAGAGAAAGTATGTTGCTTATGCTTCTCCCTCATATAAAATCGCAAAAATGATTATCGGTCTAGTTATCGATTGCCTAGGGACAAATACCTTTCTTTCGACAAAAAGCTCTCTACTAAAACTAAATTAGTTGTGTCTTTATCTAAATAGCCCCTAGCTTTTATTTGTGTGCTCTTTATTATCTTGCAAACTTATCCTGTTACACCTACAAAGTCTTCTAGTTTCATACTTGTTCTAGGTAAAGCGAACGTCAATATTGCATAGAGTTGTATCGGTGGTCGATAGAACTTGGGGGAATATTTGTTCCACCTTTAGCTCCTCGTTGGGTTCGACACTCTTACTAATCAAAAGAGGCTACAATTGATCCTCTATACTTGTGGGTTATCAAGACCTTTTTCTAGCGCCGTTGCCGGGGAGCAATAGCGTGGGGTGAATATTCTCATGTGTGCTTGTTTTCTTTATCACTAAGTAGATTTTATTCTTGAAATCTTGTTTTCTATCTTTAGTTATGGGTAGGTAATGAAAAATACCAAAAAAATAGTTGTACCTACTACACCAATGGTTCAAGAACCACTCAAAATCTATCACACTCCTGAAGCTTTTTACTTGGATCACCTTCAATCCATTTGTGCTCGTGCTGAAAACCCAACTTGTTTAGTTGAGGGAAAATCATTAGCCGAACATGCCTATTTTGTGCGACATCACGTATATCAAAAAGGGAAACTTTTACTGCATCAAATTAATACTATGCAATGCTATGCTTGGAATTTCTATGAATTATATGATTTTACTTGTTGTTCTGAAGACCCTAAGAAACACCTTCCCTACCAATGTGAGTTTAGTGATAATGGAATCTTATCTTCCTATGCCAAGTGTGTTTATAATTACTATGATATTGAACAAATGGAAGAATTTGTTACTTCTAAGGGTGCTTATGAAATTGCTTCTCTGATTGAAGAGTATGTTGCTACTCTTTACAAATTTGAAAAAATTGCCATACTCAAATATTGCTATGAAAACTATGCTTCTAATGCTTATGTTAAGCCATATATTGAGGACTCCTGCGATGTCCAAGAGGAGACTAATATTTTACAGGAAACTATGGAAGAATAAATTGTTGAAACTGTGAGCTCATTAGATGAAAAAGATAAGGGGGGAGAGCGAAGAACAAAAGGAGGAAGAGCGGATTGATCACCCGTGCCCACCTTCTAGTGAGAGTAATCTTTATCCCATACATTGTTTAATTTCCCTTCATGCTTACTGAAAGATAAATGCTATGATCCTCTTGATTCGTTTGAAATCTCCCTTTTTTGATGAACTTGATGCTTGCTATGCTTATGGCCAATATGCCAACATGAATTATTCTTATGGATATGAACTTGCTATAGTCCCTTATGTGAATCATGAAATTGTTGCTATTGCACCCACGCATGATAGTCCAATTATCATTCTGAATTCTCCCAACTACACCATATCGGAGAAGTGTGCGCTTATTACGGATTATATTTATGGAATGTGTTTTACTATTGCACATGATGATTTTCAATAAGATAAAATTATTATGAGAGAGGAACTACATCTCTGCCTCTCTATGCTTCCAATAAGATAAAATTTCAAGAAATTGCTTATACTATGCATTGGCCTTTACTTGATGTGCATGAATTGTTATTTTATGACATGCCGATGCATAGGAAGAGAGTTGGACTTCGTTGTTGCATGCCAAATATCACCTCGTGCTCACGACTAAATGCCAAATCATTGCTAATTAAAATTGTCTTTGATATACCTTGGTATCTGGGTGGATTTGTTACTTGAGCATGAAACATCTCCAACGTATCTATAATTTTTTATTGTTCCATGCTATTATTTATGATGTTTAATGGGCTTTATCAATCACTTTTATATCATTTTTGGGACTAACCTACTAACCCAAAGGCCCAGTCCAGATTGCTGTTTTTGCCTATTTCAGGGTTTTGCAGAAAAGGAATATCAAACGGAGTCCAAACGGAATGAAACCTTCGTAGGAGATATTTTTGGAGAAAATCACGCGAGATAGACTTCGGGGCCAAGCCAGAGGACAGGGGGCCCACCCTCGAGGGTGGGGGGCGTGCCCCCTTCCCAGGGCGCACCCCCTGCCTCGAGGGCAAGCCCGGTGGCCCCTGGTGCCCCTCTTCCTCCTATATATGCTTACGTACCCCAGAAACTCCATACGCACAGAGAAAACCCTAATTCCACCGCCGTAGCTGATGTTCCCGTGGAGATCTCATCTTGGAGCCTGTTCCGGGAGGGGGATCCATCACGGAGACCTTCATCATCATCATCATCGCCCTCACCATGAGTTGTGAGTAGTTTACCACAGACCTTCGGGTCCATAGCTAGTATCTAGATGTCTTCTTCTCTCTCTCCGGATCTCAATACAAAGTTCTCCTTGGTCTTCGAGGAGATCTATTCGATGTAATCTCTTTTTGCGGTGTGTTTGTCGAGATCCGATGAATTGTGAGTTTATGATCATGGTTATCTATGAAAGATATTTGGTTCTTCTCTGAACTTTTTATGTGTGCTCATAATATCCTTGCAAGTCTCTTCGAATTATTGGCTTGGTTTGGCCTACTAGATCTATAGTTCTTGCAATGGGAGAAGTGCTTGGCTTTGGGTTCAATCTTGCGGTGTCCTTTCCCAGTGACAGTAGGGGCAGCAAGGCACGTATTGTATTGTTGCCATTGAGGATAAAAAGATGGGGTTTTCATCATATTGCTTGAGTTTATCCCTCTACATCATGTCATCTTGCTTAAAGCGTTACTTTGTTCGTATGAACTCAATACACTAGATGCATGCTGGATAGCAGTCGATGTGTGGAGTAATAGTAGTAGATGCAGGCAGAGGTCGGTCTACTTGTCTCGGACGTGATGCCTATATACAATGATCATGCCAGAATATTCTCATAATTATTCTCTTTTCTATCAATTGCTCGACAGTAATTTGTCTACCCGCCGTAGAATATCGCTATCATGAGAGAAGCCACTAGAGAAAACTATGGCCCCCGGGTCTATCTCTATCATGTTACTTTCCTGTTAATTTCTTTTACCGTTGTTTATTTGTTGTTTTATTAAACCAAAAATATAATTATCATCTTTATCAGATCTCACTATCGTAATTGACCGTAAATGGATTCACAACCCCTTATCGCGTTGGCTGCGAAGTTCTTATTTGTTTGGGCAGGTGCGAGGGACTGGCGCGTGGTCTCCTACTGGATTGATACCTTGGTTCTAAAAAACTGAGGGAAATACTTACGCTACTGTGCTGCATCTCCCTTTCCTCTTCGAGGGAATACAACGCAAGCTCAAGAGGTAGCAAGAAGAATTTATGGCGCCGTTGCCGGGGAGGCTTACGCAAAAGTCATATACCAAGTACCTATCACAAACCCTTATCTTTCGCATTACATTTATTTGCCTCTCATTTTGCTCTCCCCCACTTCACCCATGACGTTTTATTCGCCCTTCTTCCATCGTGTGTTTATCGTTCGCTTGCCTCTTGTTTGCTTGTGTTGCTATGTGCCCTCAATTAGCTTACATCTTCACTTGCTAAAGTATGGATCCTCATCAACTTGCTAATCTCTTTAAGAGATCATGTTGAACCTATTGCTAGTGAGCTGCGTGCACTAGATTATCTTTATGGGGTTTTTCTTGAAATTTATCAATCCGAAAATTGTGAGGAATTGTTAAAAGAAAAAGTGATTCATGATAGCTTGTTAAATAAAAAGCATGATTGCAATGATGTTATTGTAAATTCTATTTATGTCAATTGTGTTAATGATATGCAAAACCCTAAGCTTGGAGATGCTAGTATTGCCATGTCCACTACTTGTTGCAATGATCATGATTGGGGTGATTCTTCTTACGATCTTGAAACTTTATTTAAACTCCATCATGAATATGAGATTGATAATATTGTTTGCCATAATATTGAAAGTGGTTTTAAAAGGATGTCAACTTTTGATCCCACTACTTTAGATATTGATCAATCTTACGAATTTTTCGATAAAAGTGGGCTCGGAGAAGCAATGACTTTGTTCTATGTTAATCCCACTATTTTGAATGAGTGTCAACTTTGCATGTATGTGGATCGTGTTGGAAATATGTTTTGTGATAGCTATATTGTTGAATTTGCTTATGATCCTACATGCAATTATTATGAGAGAGGAAAATATGGTTGTAGAAATCTTCATGTTACTAAATTACCTCTCTTCATGTTGAGATTGATCTTGTTTCTTTCTTCTTCCTTGCATACGCTAGATCTTGCTTGCTATGATAATTTGTTTGCTTATCAAATGCCTATGCATAGGAAGTATGTTAGACTTAGATGTGTTTTTCACATGTTTTATGATGCTCTCTTTGTGCTTCAATTCTTATCTTTCATGTGAGCATCATTGAATTCTCAAGCCTATCTTAATGGCTATAAAGAAAGAGCTTGTTGGGAGGCAACCCAATTTTATTTTTTTTTGTTTTTGTTGCTGTTAGGGAATAAATATTGCATCTAGCCTCTGATTAGATGTGTTTTCATGTTTTATTTAGTGTTTGTGCCAAGTAGAACCTTTGGTAATACTTGTGTGAAGTTTATTTGATCTTGCTGTGAAAAACAGAATCGTTAGCGCTTGCAAAAGTAGTCTTCAGATTTTACTGGAGCGTGCTTTTTAGTTGATTCCTTTTGCCGATGATTGGTAGACCAATTTCGAAAATTTACCAATTTAATTTGAATTTTTTGGTGTTCGAGAAGTAGGCGAACCCAGCAGATTGCTACAGACCGTTCTGTTTTTGGCAGATTCTGTTTTTCGTGTGTTGTTTGCTTGTTCCGATGCATCTGTGAGTAATATTGGAGGATATGAACCATAGAGAACTTGGAGTACAGTAGGTTTAACACCAATATAAACAATGAATGAATTCCTTGTTGTACCTTTGAGTGGTGGTTTGCTTTATTTTACTAACGGAGCTCACGAGAATTTTTGTCTAAGTTTTGTGTTGTGAAGTTTTCAAGTTTTGAGTATTGCTTTGGTGGACTATGGAACAAGGAGTAGCAAAGGCCTAAGCTTGGGGATGCCCATGGCACCCCAAGTAAATTCAAGATAATCAAAAGCCTAAGCTTGGGGATGCCCCGGGAAGGCATCCCCTCTTTCGTCTTCATCCATCGGTAACTATACTTGGAGCTATATTTTTATTCGCAACATGCTATGTGTTTTGCTTGGAGCGTCTTGTATAATTTGAGTCTTTGCTTGTTAGTTTGCCACAATCATCCTTGCTGGACACACTTATTTGAGAGAGTTAAATATGCCCTAGAAATTGTTAGAACACTCTATATGCTTCACTTATATCTTTTGAGTTGAATAGCTTTTGCTCTAGTGCTTCACTTATATCTTTTAGAGCACGGTGGTGGTAATATTTTGTAGAAATTGTTGAACTCTCATGCTTCACTTAGATCTATTTGAGTATCTATTAAAACAGCATGGTAAAGTGTTTAGGCTAAAGAAACTAGTCTTCACATGATAAACATCCAATGTCAATGTAGTAAAAAAATGCACATCTAGTGCATTGAATAGAATGAGATGTAGGATGCTTGATAATTGTTTTGAGACATGAGGATAGTGATATTAGAGTCATGCTAATGGAGTAATTATGAAATTGAGAAATATTTGTGTTAAGGTTGGTGATTCCCGTAGCATGCACGTATGGTGAACCGTTGTGTGACTAAGTTAAAGCATGAGGTATTTGTAGAGTGTTAACCTTTGTGTGGAGGTCGGGGGCGCGCAATGGTTAACTCCTACCAACCTCCCCCCTAGGGGCATGCGTTGATTGCTTTGTTTTGATGACTCATAGATTTTTGCAATAAGTATATGAGTTCTTATGACTAATGTTGAGTCCATGGATTATACGCACTCTCACACTTCCACCATTGCTAGCCTCTCTTGTACCGCGCAACTTTCGCCAATGCCATAAACCCACTATATATCCTACCTATCATGGCATTTCCATAGCCATTCTGAGATATATTGCCATGCAACTTTCCACCCTTCCGTTCTTATGACACGCATCATATTGTCATAGTGCCATGCATGATCATGTAGTTGACATAGTAGTTGTGGCAAAGCCACCATGCATATTTTTTCATACATGTCACACATGATTCATTGCTTATGCCGGTACACTGCCGGAGACATTCATGTAGAGTCATACTTGTTGTAGTATCGAGTTGTAATATCGAGTTGTAATAAAAAGTGTGATGATCATCATTACTAGAGCATTGTCCCGTGTGAGGAAAGGCCAATAAAAAAAAGGAGATTGCCCAAAAAATATAGAGAGGGGCTAATAAAAAGAAAGAAAGCCCCTCCAAAAAATGAGAGAAAAGAGAGAAGGGACAATGCTACTATCTTTTTCCACACTTGTGCTTCAAAGTAGCACCATGATCTTCATTGTAGAGTGTCTCATGATTAGTCACTTCCATATACTAGTGGGAATTTTCATTATAGAACTTGGCTTGTATATTCCAACGATGGGCTTCCTCAAATGCCCTAGGTCTTCGTGAGCAAGCAAGTTGGATGCACACCCACTAGTTTCTTTTTTTGAGCTTTAATTCATATTTAGCTCTAGTGCATCTGTTGCCTGGCAATCCCTACTCACTCACATTGATATCTATTGATGGCCATATCCATAGCCCGTTGATATGCCTAGTCGATGTGAGACTATCTCCCTCTTTTTGTCTTCTCCACAACCACCTCTATTCCACCCATAGTGCTTTGTCCATGGCTCACGCTCATGTATTGCGTGAAAGTTGAAAGGTTTGAAAGGATAGAGCATGAAAACAAATGCTTGGCTGAAATCGGGGTTGTGCATGATATGAATATTTAGTGTGATAACGAGGGGGCATAGCCAACACTATATGATTTTGTAGGGATAACTTTCTTTAGCCATAGTATTTTGAGAAGACGTGATTGCTTTGTTAGTATTGCTTGAAGTATTGTTATTTCTTATGTCAATATAGACTTTTATCTTGAATCCTTCAGATCTAAACATTCATGCCACAATTAATAGAATTACATTGAAAAACTATATTGGTTAGCATTCCACATCAAAAATTCTTTCTTTATCATTTACCTACTCGAGGACGAGCAGGAATTAAGCTTGGGGATGCTTTATACGTCTCCAGCGTATCAATAATTTTTTATTGTTCCATGCTATTATTTATGAAGTTTTACATGTTTAATGGGCTTTATCATTCACTTTTATATCATTTTTGGGACTAACCTACTAACCCAAAGGCCCAGTCTAGATTGTTGTTTTTTGCTTATTTCAGGGTTTTGCAGAAAAGGAATATCAAACGGAGTCCAAACTGAATGAAACCTTCCCAGGAGATATTTTTGGAGAAAATCACGCGAGATAGACTTCGGGGCCAAGCCAGAGGACAGGGGGACCACCCTCGAGGGCAGGCCCGGTGGCCCCTGGTGCCCCTCTTCCTCCTATATATGCCTACGTACCCCAGAAACTCCATACGCAGAGAGAAAACCCTAATTCCACCGCTGTAGCTGCTGTTCCCATGGAGATCCCATCTTGGAGCCTGTTTCGGGAGGGGGATCCATCACGGAGGCCTTCATCATCATCATCATCACCCTCACCATGAGTTGTGAGTAGTTTACCAAAGACCTTCGAGTCCATAGCTAGTATCTAGATGGCTTCTTCTCTTTCTCCGGATCTCAATACAAAGTTCTCCTTGGTCTTCGAGGAGATCTATTCGATGTAATCTCTTTTTGCAGTGTGTTTGTCGAGATCCGATGAATTGTGAGTTTATGATCAAGGTTATCTATGAAAGATATTTGGTTCTTCTCTGAACTTTTTATGTGTGCTCATAATATCCTTGCAAGTCTCTTCGAATTATTGGTTTGGTTTGGCCTACTAGATCTATAGTTCTTGCAATGGGAGAAGTGCTTGGCTTTGGGTTCAATCTTGCGGTGTCCTTTCCCAGTGACAGTAGGGGCAGCAAGGCACGTATTGTATTGTTGCCATCAAAGATAAAAAGATGGGGTTTTCATCATATTGCTTGAGTTTATCCCTCTACATCATGGCATCTTGCTTAAAGCGTTACTCTGTTCGTATGAACTCAAAACACTAGATGCATGCTGGATAGCGGTCGATGTGTGGAGTAATAGTAGTAGATGCAGGCAGGAGTCGGTCTAGTTGTCTCGGACGTGATGCCTATATACAATGATCATGCCTAGATAGTCCCATAATTATTCACTTTTCTATCAATTGCTCGACGGTAATTTGTCTAGCCGCCGTAGAATATCGCTATCATGAGAGAAGCCACTAGAGAAAACTATGGCCCCCGAGTCTATCTCTATCATATTACTTTCCCGTTAATTTCTTTTACCATCGTTTATTTGCCGTTTTATTAAACCAAAAGTGCCAAAAATATAATTATCATCTCTATCAGACTATCGTAAGTGACTGTAAAGGGATTGACAACCCCTTATCACGTTGGCTGCGAAGTTCTTATTTGTTTGTGCAGGTGTGAGAGACTGGCGCGTGGTCTCCTACTGGATTGATACCTTGGTTCTCAAAAACTGAGGGAAATACTTACGCTACTGTGCTACATCTCCCTTTCCTCTTCGAGGGAATACAACACAAGCTCAAGAGGTAGCAGAGCACTATATGCATAACTTAATGGCTTTAAAGAAAGCGCTGCCAGGGAGACAACCCAAAAGTTTTAGAGAGTCATTTATTTCTGTGGAGTGCTTTTATATAGTTTTAAAAAATTAAAAAATAAAGAGGGGAACCTAGAAACTTTTTCCATAAGGGAAGTGATTGGAAGGTTATGCATTACAGAAGTGAGGATCGACCTTGAACAATTGTGTTCATGCTCATGCAAATAATGTAGAATTTTTCATGGAAGTTTCTCACAAAAAATAATTATCCCCTTGTACAAATCGATTGTATTATAAAAATAATGTGCCAAGATTTTCCTTCAGGATGATTAGATTACTTGTTGGTTTGTGCGGTGCAAAACAGAAACTTTGCCTGTAGTGCATGATTTTTAATTTTTTTACTGGAACGTCAAACGTTTCTGAGACTTTCGCACAGTCTTGCTATACAAATTTTTTATTGTGTACTAATCTTTTAGAATCTTTAGAGGTACCAAACTATGGTTAATGTTCAGATTACTGCAAACTGTTCTGTTTCCATAGATTTGCTTATGTTTGAAATCTTATTGAACCTCCTTTGACTTGGGGCCATAGAATTGTGAAAGCATACAGGGGCTAATGTTTCATTATAATTATACAATAACGTTAGAGCCGTGGGATTTGCTTTTATATGTACTAACCCCTCTAATAAAAAAAGTTTGTTACGTTTTGTGTGGATGAAGTGTTCGAAGATCGAGGAGGTATTGATATGAGAAGAATGAGGAGAGGCAAAAGCTCAAGCTTGGGGATGCCCGAGGCACCCCAAGTAAATATTCAAGGCGACTCAAGCGTCTAAGCTTGGGGATGCCCCGGAAGGCATCCCATCTTTATTCGATAAGTATCTGTATGTTTCGGTTTTTGTTTTGTTTACATGATATGCGTAAATTCTTGGAGCGCCGTGTGCTTTTTCTTTTTGTTTTAAAAATACACCATGTCCTTGGCTGATTTATAGAATGCTCTTTGCACTTCACTTATATCTTTTGAGTATGGCTTTATAGAATGCTTCATGTGCTTCGCTTATATCTTTTGAAGTTTGGGTTCCATGTTCCCCTTCACATAAAAAAACCGTCATTATTAGAATTCTCTTTTGCTTCACTTATATTTGTTAGGGCGTGGACATATATTTTTTATAAAGAATTAAACTCTCTTGCTTCACTTATATGTATTTAGAGAGTTGTCGGGAATTGGTCATTCACATGGTTAGTCATAAAATCCTACATTAAACTTGTAGATCGCTGAATATGATATGTTTTATTCCTTGCAATAGTTTTGCGATATAGATCTGCTAATATGAGGGAGTTACTACAATGATTGTGGTTTAGTAAGAATATTGGTGTTAAGGTTTGTGATTCCCATAGCATGCACGTATGGTCTCCTAACTATGTAACCAAATTGGTGCGCATTGTATCTTGATTGTTTATCTTTGCGTGAAGGTCGGGGGCTCGTGATGGTTAACTCCTACCAACCTCCCCCTAGGAGCATGCGTCGTAGTATTTTGCTTCGAGAGCTAATAGATTTTTCGCAATAAGTATATGAGTTCTTTATGACTAATTTTGAGTCCATGGATTATACGCACTCTCACCCTTCCACCTTGCTAACCCCTGTAGTGCCGCGCAACTTTCGCCGGTGCATCAAACCACCTTATACCCTTCCTCAAAAAAGCCACCATATGTACCTATTATGGCATTTCCATAGCCATTCCGAGATATATTGCCATGTAACTCCATCGTTCTGTTTATTATGACACGCAACATCATTGTCAAATTGATTTGCATGATCGTAAGATAGCTCGCATGATGTTTTCATGGCTTGACCGTTTTTTGATGACATTGCTATGCTAGATTATTGCACATTCTGGTACACCACCGGAGGCATTCATATAGAGTCATATTTTTGCTCTAGTATCGAGTTGTAATATCGAGTTGTAACTAAGTAAAAGTGTGATGATTATCATTATTAGAGCATTGCCCCATGTGAGGAAATAAAAAGAGAGGCCAATGAAGCCTAAATAAAAAAAGGGAACCAAAGAATCCCACCAAAAAAAGAAAAAAAAAGAAAAAAGATAAAAAAAATGATATAAAAAGAGAGAAGGGGCAATGTTAGTATCCTTTTAACACACTTGTGCTTCAGAGTAGCACCATGTTCTTCATATAGAGAGTCTCCTATATTGTCACTTGCATATACTAGTGGGAAATTTTCATTATAGAACTTGGCTTGTATATTCCAACGATGGGCTTCCTCAAATGCCCTAGGTCTTCATGTGCAAGCAGGTTGGATGCACACCCACTTAGTTTCTTTTTGTGCTTTCATGCACTTATAGCTGTAGTGCATCCGTTACATAGCAATCCCTACTCACTCACATTGATATCGATTGATGGACATCTCCATAGTCCATTGATTTGCCTAGTTGATGTGTGACTTGATCCCTCCTTGTGTCTATCACCACCTTCTATTCCACCCATAGTGCTATGTCCATGGCTCACGCTCATCTATTGCGTGAAGGTTTGAAAAGGTTTGAAAAAGTAAAGTATGAAAACAATTGCTTGGCTGACACCGGGATGGGCATGAGGGGTACCTTGTGTTAAGAAAAGGGAGCATAAAAGACTATATGATTTTTGTAATGCTCCGGATGTAAAACTTTCCCTTTTGGGCATATAATATATCTCCGGCTTCATCTATTCCATTCCGGGTTCTTTGTCTTTCGGGTTTTCGTCGTTTTGTTGTGTGCGTGTGTGGCATTCATTCATATCATATAGTCTTGTGCATCGCATTGCATTTGTGTTGTCGGTTGCATCCGGTCCTACGCATTCCTTCCCGTTGTCCGTTTCGCGTTCCGGAGCTCCCTCACGTGTCCGTGGCGTCCCGTAGGCCTACTTTGGTGTTTGGCCGTGTAACGTTACCGGTGTGGCGCGAGACTTGTCGTGTGTTGTTGTTTTGGTGTGTGTAACCCGCCTGTCAAATCTCGTCGCGTTTCGAGTCCGTTTGCTCCCCCAACAGTTATTCGTGTGGGCTCAAAGTGCCTCCACTTTGAGGCCCAAGACACCCCTCCTACAGCCCACTTCCCTCCTCTTGGCCCATCCTAACTCCCCTCGCGATCGGATCCGTCGGATCGCGATCGGAGGGCTCAAAAACCCCCAAAACCCCTAACCCTAGCAAAAACTGCTATATTT
>LR738715.1:360213095-360244791 GCA_902687465.1 Secale cereale
TTCCCCTGTATCCCCAACACCTGATTGCATAACTGGAATCTTTCGGAAATTCATAGGTGGGTTTATCCAGTAGATCGTAGGCATTCTTCCAACGAATGCAGGTTAGCGAGTTCGGGGTTCTACATTGAGTGAAGTGGTATTATGACCGATGTTCCGATCGGGAGTTGCGTCTTAAAGGGTCCTTGGCTATGCTGATCCGGGGATTGCAAAACCCTTTCGTAACGCGTTCATATGCTTTCAGCACAAAGATGTTAGGACGAAGCTCCTATCTTGTGTTTGTTCCCGTCTGTACCTTGTTGTTTTTCTTATTTTACCTTTTGTCCCCTATGTGGCTTCTCGTGAAGATTGTTGTTATCATTAGACTGAGAATTTCATTCGTTCCTCTTGTTCGAATGATTTCATTCATTCCTATTATTCGAATGATTATTGTGAAGACTTGTTGCAATTCATTCCATTGGTTCAGCTTATACCTTCTGTCAATCAATTGCTGATTCGTGGTCATCTCTTTCAGGATGGCTCCGAAAAAAGTTCCCAATGCTAACCCAGAGGGTGAAGAGGTCCCAGATCGTCCTCCTTCCCCTCCTCCTCCGTCTGAGGCTTGGAGAGCGATTATGCAGACTACAGCTCAGAACACCCAGTTGTTGATGCAGATGATGCAGCAGATGCAAGCTAATCAAGGTGTTCCAGGGAATCAAGGCAACTTATTCAACCAACAGCACCATGCTACTCTCAACCAGTTCTTGGCCAATAATCCAAAAGCTTTCAGTTACTGTGTCGACCCTCTTGATGCTGAAGATTGGTTAACCGACATAAAGAAGCATTTTGAGTGTAGTAACGTGAAGGAAGAGGATTATGTGAAGTTTGCAGCCTTTCAACTCAAAGACCAAGCAGCTGACTGGTGGCAGCAGTACAAAGACTCCAGGCCAGGTCGTGTGATCTCTTGGGAGGATTTCTGCAAGGACTTTCGCTCTCACCACATTCCAACAAGTGTCATCGAGGGTATGCGTGAGCAATTCCGCAACCTGAAGCAGGGCTCTATGATAGTCTACCAGTATAATGTCAAGTGCCAAAACCTCGCCCGCTATGCTAAGCAAGACATTCCTGATGCTAAGAGCAAAATCTACCAGTTCCGTGGAGGTCTGAAAGATGAACTTCAACTTGCTCTCACCTTGTTCGAGCCCGATGAATTCGACAAATTCTATAACATGGCTTTGAAACAAGAGGCAGCTCAGCTTAAGATGGAGGCTTCTAAAAAGATAATTCGAGATGCCGTTCACTCTTCCTCATCGTCTCAGTTGGCTGCGAAACAACAGAAATTTTGGCTTCCTCCTCCTCCACTGATTCGAGCTCCTTACAACAACTCCAACAGCAACAAGAACTCTAGTGGACGTGGTTTCTCCCACCCACCCAACCCGAGCAACCAGTCGAGGAATCAGTTTCAGTCTCAAGGCTCCAAGTCAAGTGGTTCTCATTTCCGTCCTCTCTCAGAAGTGACTTGCAACAAATGCACTCAGAAAGGTCACTATGCCAACAGATGTCCGAACCCGAAGCGTCTTCCACCTCCTCCACCTGTGAGTTCAGCTATTGTCAAGCATGATCCAAAGTCTGCAAGGGTCAATCTGATGAATGCAGCGCAAGCGGAGAATTCTTCTGATGTCAATTTGGGTAACCTTCCAGTTAACTCTTTTTCTGCTAAAGTGTTATTTGATTCGGGTGCTACATGCTCTTTCATGTCATATCCATTTGCATCCAAGCACAACATTGTCACCAGAAGTTTGCCAAGGGAATTGTCAGTTGTTTCTCCAGGCAAACTATTGCATTCAAAGATATATGCTCCGGATGTTTCTATTCGCATGGGTGATTATCGATTTTTGGCTTCTCCGGTGGTTCTTGGTAATTCCGACATTGACCTCATCCTCGGAATGGATTGGCTTTCTCAGCATGATGCTCACATTGATTGTGCACAGAAGGAAGTCAATATGACTCATCCTGATGAAGATGTGATTATCTTTGCC
The DNA here is from genome assembly GCA_902687465.1 of Secale cereale. NCBI lineage: Eukaryota > Viridiplantae > Streptophyta > Magnoliopsida > Poales > Poaceae > Secale > Secale cereale. The sequence goes on from LR738715.1 coordinate 360,215,111, forward strand.
TCCAGGGATAACACTATCAGGCTTTTCTCTCTCAATGATAAGGGCGAAATTAATGCCATATCTCAAATTCCGGTGGTGAACGAATATCAAGACGTCTTTCCTGAAGAACTTCCAGGCATGCCTCCACACCGTCAGGTGGAATTTGTCATTGAACTCGAGCCGGGTACTGAGCCAGCATGCCGGCGTCCGTACAAGCTCTCTCCAGATGAATTGAAGGAATTGAAGAAGCAACTTGATAAACAGGAGAGTATGGGTCTCATCAGGCCTAGTACGTCTCCTTGGGGCTGTGGTGTCTTATTTGTCAAGAAGAAAGATGGCACGGAGCGTCTATGCATTGATTACCGGCCATTGAACAACAAGACAATAAAGAACAAATATCCGCTTCCCAACATCAATGAACTCTTCGAGCAGCTCAAAGGAGCTAAAGTGTTCTCTAAGCTCGATCTCCGAATGGGCTATCACCAAATTCGCATTCGCGAGCAAGACATTCCCAAGACTGCCTTCAAAACGAGCTACGGCTCATATGAGTATACTGACATGTCCTTTGGTCTCGCCAATGCTCCTCATACCTTTTCGAGGATGATGCACTACATCTTCAACCCCTACACCAGCGAGTTTGTGCTTGTGTATCTGGATGATATTCTGGTGTTTTCTAAGAATGAAGAAGATCACGAAAAGCACTTACGTCTGGTTCTTGATCGACTCCGTGAGCATAAGTTCTATGCCAAGTTCTCCAAGTGCGAATTTTGGCTCGATAAGGTTTTGTACCTGGGCCATATCATCTCAGCTGACGGCATTGCGGTAAATCCCGAGAAAGTTGAAGCAATTGTCAACTGGGAAGCTCCTCAGAACGTCAAGCAACTCCGAAGTTTTATGGGTCTTGCCAGCTATTGCAGAAGGTTCGTTGAGAACTTCTCCAAGATTGCCAAGCCTCTTTCCAACTTGCTTCAGAAGAATGTCAAATACTTTTGGTCTCCAGAGTGTGAAGTGGCATTCAAAACTCTCAAAGAAAAGCTCGTCTCTGCTCCAGTTCTGACTCCTCCAGATGAGTCCAAGCCCTATGAAGTATTCTGTGATGCTTCTCTTCAAGGACTTGGTGGTGTGCTTATGCAAGATAAGAGAATTGTGGCATATACTTCTCGTCAGCTAAAGCCAAGTGAGAAGAACTATCCCACACATGATCCCGAGCTAGCAGCTGTGGTACATGCTTTGATTACGTGGAGACATCTGTTGTTGGGCAGAAAGGTCGACATCTTCACCGATCACAAGAGCTTGAAGTACATCTTCACACAGCCGAATCTGAACCTCCGCCAGACTCGTTGGGTTGAAATGATCCAAGAGTATGATCCCAGCATTGAATACACTCCTGGCAAGGCGAATGTGATTGCAGATGCTTTGAGCAGAAAGGCATATTGCAACAGCCTTCTTATCAAGTCGTTCCAGCCTGAGCTTTATGAAGCATTCAGGAAACTCAACCTCCAAGTTGTTTCGCAGGGTTTTCTTGCAAATCTTCAAATTGCTCCTACCTTGGAAGATCAGGTCCGTGAGGCCCAACTCAGTGATGCCATGGTGCAGAAGGTGAAACATGGTATTGCAAAGGGCACTCCAAAATACAAGTGCTTTCGTGTTGATGAGAGAGATACCTTGTTCTTCGAGGACAGACTCGTTGTTCCCAAAGGTGATCTCAGGAAGCTCATAATGGAAGAAGCACATGATTCTCTCATTTTCATTCATCCTGGCAGTTCCAAGATGTACCAAGACCTCAAGAAATCTTACTGGTGGACACGCATGAAAAGGGAGATTGCCCAATTCGTGAATGAATGTGATGTTTGCAGAAGAGTGAAAGCAGAACATCAACGTCCAGCCGGTCTTCTCCAACCTCTTCCTATTCCCGAGTGGAAGTTCGACCACATCGAAATGGATTTTGTCACTGGATTTCCTAAGTCCAAGAGAGGGAATGATTCTATCTTCATGGTGATTGACAAGCTTACCAAAGTCGCTCACTTCCTTCCAGTCAAAGAATCAATCAATGCAGCTCAATTGGCAGAGTTGTACACTTCCAGAATTGTGTCCTTACATGGCATTCCTCAAGTTATATCCTCATACCGTGGAAGTTTGTTCACATCCAAGTTCTGGGACTCCTTTCAGTCCGCCATGGGCACTAAGATCAGGTTCAGCACTGCTTTTCACCCTCAGACTAGTGGTCAAGTCGAGCGAGTGAATCAGATTCTAGAAGACATGCTCAGAGCCTGTGTCATATCTTTCGGCATGAAATGGGAAGACTGCCTTCCATTTGCCGAGTTCTCTTACAACAACAGCTTTCAAGCAAGTGCACGCAAAGCTCCGTTTGAAATCCTCTATGGCAGAAAGTGACGTACCCCTCTCAACTGGTCTGAAACAGGCGAACGTCAACTTCTTGGCAATGACTTGATCTCAGAAGCCGAAGAAATGTGCAAAGTCATACGTGAGAATCTCAAGGCCGCTCAGTCGCGTCAGAAGAGCTACTATGACGGCAAGCATCGTGATTTGGCATTCAACATTGGTGATCATGTCTATCTCCGTGTTTCTCCGATGAAAGGCACCCAAAGATTCGGTATCAAAGGAAAGCTTGCTCCTAGATACGTTGGGCCTTTCAAGATTCTTGGCAAAAGAGGCGACCTAGCCTATCAACTTGAGCTCCCTTCCAACTTCGCCAATGTTCATGATGTGTTCCATGTGTCTCAACTCCGCAAATGCTTCAAGGCACCTGAGCGCATGATTCCGTTTGAAGAGATTGATCTTCAACAAGACCTGTCTTACCGAGAGCATCCTGTTGCTATTCTCGAAGAGACCGAACGCAAGACCCGCAACAAGTCCATCAAATTCTTGAAAGTCAAGTGGTCACATCACACCGACCGAGAAGCTACGTGGGAACGAGAAGATCATCTTCGTTCCGAGTACCCTTCCTTTTTTCAGTCCTAGATCTCGGGACGAGATCTTTTTGTAGTAGAGGAGAGTTTGTAATGCCCCGGATGTAATACTTTCCCTTTTGGGCATATAATATATCTCCGGCTTCATCTATTCCATTCCGGGTCCTTTGTCTTTCGGGTTTTCGTCGTTTTGTTGTGTGCGTGTGTGGCATTCATTCATATCATATAGTCTTGTGCATCGCATTGCATTTGTGTTGTCGGTTGCATCCGGTCCTACGCGTTCCTTCCCGTTGTCCGTTTCGCGTTCCGGAGCTCCCTCACGTGTCTGTGGCGTCCCATAGGCCTACTTTGGTGTTTGGCCGTGTAACGTTACCGGTGTGGCGCGAGACTTGTCGTGTGTTGTTGTTTTGGTGTGTGTAACCCGCCTGTCAAATCTCGTCGCGTTTCGAGTCCGTTTGCTCCCCCAACAGTTATTCGTGTGGGCTCAAAGTGCCTCCACTTTGAGGCCGAAGACACCCCTCCTACAGCCCACTTCCCTCCTCTTGGCCCATCCTAACTCCCCTCGCGATCGGATCAGTCGGATCGCGATCGGAGGGCTCTAAAACCCCCAAAACCCCTAACCCTAACAAAAACTGCTATATTTAGACCCCCCCCCCATGTCCATTTTTGAGCATCCCTAGCTTCTTCCCTAATCTCCCCTCTTTTTCAGCTCCCTGCCTCAATTTCAGTGCCCTGGCCGTTGTCCAGCCGCCGCCTCGAGCGAGCGAGGAGTCGCCCGCCGTTTCCATCGAAGACCCCGCCGTTTTTTCCTTCATCGCCATGCCAGTTCTCTGGATCGATCAGATCTGTCCCTGGGCGTTGACCCGAGCCGCCTGGACCTTTCCTCGGCCTCTCCATCGAGCCGCGTCGCCCGCGTCGTCATTCCGCACCGCTCCGCCGAGGCCTGGGCCATCCCTCCTCAGCCGCCAGACCGCCAGCGCCCGCCTGGGCCTCACCCACCGTCGACTGAGGCCCGAGCCGCCACCTCGTCAGCTTCCTCCGCCGGGCCGGCCTTCCCTCTGCGCCAGCCCGAGCCGAGCTGCCGGGCCCTTCCTCCGCCAGGCCCAGGTCGCCAGCCGCCTTCCTGGGCCGTACGCCGGCGCGCCGGAAGCCCAGCAGCCTCCCGCCTCCAGCGCCAGATCGCCAGGCCCAGGGCGCCAAGTCGCATCGCCAGCGCCGCCGCGTTGACCACCAGGTCGTCGGGCCGGCACCTCGTCGGGCCTATGGCCGCAAGCCGCCCGGGCCCAAGTCGCATCGCTCCTTCGCAGCTGGGCCACTCCTTCGCGGGCCGCCTCTCCGATCCACTTCTCCAGCCAGTTCAGACCTGAGAGGTTGACTCCCCAATTCCTCTAAGTCCCAGATTTGTTGTGTCTGATGCATTTTTCCAACTGTGATAACTTCTTGTGTGATGCTCTGTTTTGCGCAAATGAGGTGTCCAGACGTTCGTGGTGACTAGCACTACGTTTCATTTCATTGTGCCATGCATGTTAGAGATCATCTAGATGCTTATTTTTCTGTTGCAAGAGTGCATCCCGATATAAACTGCTGCTATGTGATGTTTTTATGCCACCTTTGCATAGTGATATCTTTTAGCTCGTTTGTCCAAATGATGCAAATGACATGTCCACGTGTTCGTCTTGCCATGGTCTACATGTTGTTTGTGTTAGGTTGCATGATAGATTTATTCTTGCCATGTATATCTTCGTTGCAAAGTACCATGTGGTTGTGATGTTGTTTAACTTGTTATGAAATGCCATCTTGTTGAGCTCATTGCTATCGTTGTGTTTATCTCCATGATGCATGCTTGTGTGTTTCGGAATCACCATCATGTGTACTTTGATGTGGTGCTTACCACTTGCCATGTTTAGTTTCGAGGTGACTTAAACTTGCTCTTTTAGATGCCATGATGAAATTGTTGTTTTAACACTTAGTGGTTTTTCACTAAGTCTGAAATCTGTAATGTTCCGATGCCATGTTTGCGTGCTGCTCTAGGACAAACCATGATAGTTGTGGAGTGTTTCTTGATGGTTCCTTGTAGTATATATTGTTGGCTTTCCATTCATGTTCTCACATGCTTATTTAAGTGGCTGTAGCATGTTTAACTTTTGCTCCAAAGTTTCAATAAAATTCTGCTGTCAGAATTTTATTGTCAAGTTCAATATGTCCAAGCTTGTTGCTATTGATCCGTGGCTCCTTTGGGGGTGAACCTTTCGACTTATTTGCTGTAGGATATGTCTAGTTTATGTTCATGCTCTTTTCCATGGTGTTTGAGTGTTGTAGCTTATTTTTCTAGTGCTCCGAAGTTGCAATGTTGCTGTAATTTTCAGCTTTCGCCTATTTCTTGTTTCGGGCATAACTTTTAGCCCGTAGCTCCGATTTCAGCGAGTCTTATATGAAACTTGATTGATTTTTCGTGTAGATTCATAACATACTATTGTTTCCATGTTTTGAAGTGATTTGCTTGAGTGCTATTTTCCGTGCTCCGTGTGCTCCATTAGTGCATCCATCATGCATCCATCATTTTGGTGTGCGCATTGCATCTTGTTGATTCGTGCCTTGTGTGATTGTATTGTTTAGAGCCGGAAGCTGAGACCGAGTACGAGTACGAGCACGAGGTTACCAATGAGGTTGAGCAAGAGGACCCTTCTTACGATCCGAACGACTTCTCTTCAGGCAAGATGATCGAACCTCGATAACATTACTATCTTTGCCTATTGCTAGTAGTTATGCTCTATAGTTTTTCCTCAATGCCCATGTCTTTCCTGTCAGCCTCCTACTTGTAACCATGACCATGTTTAACCACCCTACCTATGCAAACCGTTGCTTGGCTAAGTACGCTTCGCTCAGCCCCTCTTATAGCATTGCTAGTTGCAGGTGAAGATTGAAGATGCTTGCTTCATGTTGAAGTTTGTTGGGTTATATCACACTATATATAATGCTTAAATGAAATCATCTATATATTGGCAAGGGTGGAAGGCTAAGCCTTTTGCTTGGTGATTTGTTCCACTCATGCCGTTAGGAACCGTATAAACCGGTGTTATGTTCCTTGAGTATGCGTTCCTTACACGGTTGGGGTGTATGGGACCCCCTCGATAAACCGCTAAGTGCTAATTCTTTTCCAGCAAGTCCCAACATTGATACTATTTGCCTAATAACTAAATAAACTTGCATAGGGAGTAATTAACCCTCTTTCTTAATTCAACAACTCGGGCCAGTGCTCCACATGAGTGTTGGTCCAAACTGGGGGTTACGCGGGGCCACCACGAGGAAACTCGAGGTTTGGTAAAAACCTGTGGGATCGCCCATCCGGACGTGGCCTGAGACGAGATACGCGCGGCTACTATCAGGGTGTCGGCGCGCCGGGAGGATTTGCTGGACTAGCCTTACCTTAGTTCGGAGTATCTTGAGCACGGGATTCCGAGAATACTCGGGTCTTCCCACCTTGGAGTTGCGACTCCGCGGATCGTGGGCTTGTAATGGGCCAAGTTGGAACACCCCTGCAGGGTTATGAACTTTCGAAAGCCGTGCCCGCGGTTATGTGGCAGATGGGAGCTTGTTAATATCCGGTTGTAGATAACTTGACACATTGTTCTAATACACTACCAGTGTGTGTACCGTGACTGTCAATTTCCGAATAGGGATTCGGGAGTTGAACATGGTGGGGTTATGTTTGTTGAGCTTTAGCTAGGATCACTTCGTGATCACCTCTCGACCGAGGCACTTCTCTTCTCGCACTCTTTCACATAAGCTAGTGCTAGTTGCTGCTGCAGACACTCATTCTTTTCTTCAGCCTTATCCTCACCCAAGGCTTAAATAGTCTTGTTACCCAGGAACGGGATTGCTGAGTCCTCTGTGGCTCACAGTTACTTCACCACACCAGATGCAGGTCCAGTGGTGAGCTATCCAGGTGATGGCACCGAGCTAGACTGGGAGTACGACGAGGAGCGTAGTCGATACTATGTTCGTTATCCTGATGATCAGTAGTGGAGACTTCTACTAGGATTCGATCCGACCTGTGGATTTAAATTATGTTTGGTATCTTGTCATTTGGATTTTACCCTTAGAGGGCTGTGATGTTTTATTGATGATGATTGAGACATGTATTGTATTTGTGTGACGTGGCGATTGTAAGCCAACTATTTTATGTTTTCCATCCCCATCGTTTACATGAGTTGTGCAAAGATACCAGAGTTGTGATCATTCCAGCATGGGGTTATGTCTCTAAGTCATGCCTCGACACGTAGGAGATATAGTCCCATCCTGGGCATTACAATTTTGTAGGGATAATGTTCTTTAGCATTGATATTTTGAAAGACTTGATTGTTTGTTGGGATGCCTGAGTATTAAAATCTTTTATGTCAAATGATAGACTATTGCTTTGAATCACTCATATCTTAATGTTCGTGCCATGATTAGATTACATGGTCAAAATTATGCTAGATAGCATTCCACATCAAAAAAAATTATCATTTAACTACTTGAGGATGAGCAGGAATTAAGCTTGGGGATGCTGATACGTCTCCGTCGTATCTATAATTTTTTATTGTTCCATGACAATATTCTACAACTTTCATATACTTTTGGCAACTTTTTATACTATTTTTGGGACTAACATATTGATCCAGTACCCGGTGCCAGTTCCTGTTTGTTGCATGTTTTTTGTTTCACAGAATATTCATATCAAACGGAGTTCAAATGCGATAAAAACTTACGGAGATTTTTTTTTGGAATATATGTGATTTTTGGGAAGAAGAATCAACACGAGACGATGCCCGAAGGCCCCACAAGGACGGAGGGCGCGCCCCCACCCTTGTGGCCACTCTGTAAGGCGGTTTCTTCCCTTCTTTCGCCGCAAGAAAGCCAATATCCGGATAAAAATCGTGTTAAAATTTCCGCCCAATCGGAGTTATGGATCTCCGTTAATTTGAGAAACGGTGAAAGGCCGAAATCTGGGAGCGCATAAACAGAATGAAACAGAGAGAGAGAGAGAGAGAGAGAGAGAGAGAGAGAGAGAGATCCAATCTCAGGGGGCTCCCGTCCCTCCGCCGCCATGGAGGCGATGGACAATATGGGAAACCCTCCTCCCATCTTAGGGGGGGTCAAGGAAGAAGAAGAAGAAGAAGAAGGGGAGCTCTCTCCTCCTCTCTCCCGGTGGCGCCGGAACGCCGCTGGGGCCATTATCGTGATGACGATCTACACCAACAACTTCGCCGCCGTTGATGTCTGCTAGAGCTACGTCGGTATTTCCCCAATGAGGAAGGGGTGATGCAGTATAGTAGCGGTAGGTATTTCCCTCAGTGATGAAACCAAGGTTATCGAACCAGTAGGAGAACCAAGCAACCCGACGTGTAAAAGGGGTTGTCAATCCCTTGCGGGTAACGGGCGTGAGAGATATATAAATAATGATAGATAAATTGCAGCAATGTATTTTTGGGTTTTTGGACAAATATATATGAAAATAAAAGCAAAGTAAAATAGATCACAAAGGCAAATATATGAGAAAGAAGACCGGGGGCGTAGGTTTCACTAGTGGCTTCTCTCGAGAAAATAGCAAACGGTGGGTAAACAAATTACTGTTGGGAAATTGACAGAAGTTCAAATAATCATGATGATATCCAGGCAATCATCATTACATAGGCATCACGTCCAACATTAGTAGACCGACTCCTGCCTGCATCTACTACTATTACTCCACACATCGACCGCTATCCAGCATGCATCTAGTGTATTAAGTTCATGGAAAAACAAAGTAATGCATTAAGAACGATGACATGATGTAGAGAAGATATGTTTATCTATGGCATTAGATATGGATCTCGACGTTTTATACTTAGTGGCAACGATACATACGTGTCAGTTTCCCTTATGTCACTGGGATCAAGCACCGTAAGATCGAACCCACTACCGGGCACTCTTCCCATTGGAAGATAAAGAGATGAAGTTGGCCAAACAAAACCCAATATCGGAGAGGAAATACGAGGCTATAAGCAATCATGCATAAAAGAGATCAAAGGAACTCAAATACTTTCATGGATATAAAAAGATAGATCTGATCATAAACTCAAAGTTCATCGGATCCCAACAAACACACCGCAAAAAGAGTTACATCATATGGATCTCCAAGTGACCATTGTATTGATAATCAAGAGAGAGAGAGAGAGGAAGCCATCTAGCTACTAACTACGGACCCGAAGGTCTACAAAGAACGACCCACGCATCATCGGAGAGGCACCAATGGAAGTGGTGAACCCCTCCGTGATGGCGTCTAGATTGGATCTGGTGTTTCTGGACTCTGCGGCGGCCGGATGAATATTTCATGGACTCCCCTAGGTTTTCTGGATATTGTGGTATTTATAGAGCAAAGAGGTGGTGCGGTAGGCCACCGAGGTGGGCACAACCCACCTGGGCGCGCCGGGGGGCTTGGCGCGCCCTGGTGGGTTGTGAACCCCTTGGGGCACTCCCCAGGTGCTGCCTTGGCCCATCAAGTGTCTTCTGGCCCAGAAAAAATCTCCGAAAAGTTTCACGGTGTTTGGGGTCCGTTTGATATTGATTTCCTGCGATGTAAAAAACATGCAGAAAACATCAACTAGCACTTGGCACTATGTCAATAGGTTAGTACCAAAAAATGATGTAAAATGATTGTAAAACATCCAAGAATGATAATATAACAGCATGGAACAATCAAAAATTATAGATACATTGGAGACATATCAGCATACCCAAGCTTAACTCCTGCTCGTCCTCGAATAGGTAAGTGATAAAAACAGAATTTTTGATGTGGAATGATGCCTATCATGTCATACCATATTCTTTTATTTATGGCATGGACATTTGGATGTTTATATGGTTCAAAGCAATAGCCTAGTTTTGACATAATAATTTAGATACTCAAGCATATCAACAAGCAACCATGTCTTTCAAAATATCAATGCTAAAATAAGTTATCCCTAGCCCATTATGCTAAACCATTGATCCATTCATGAAACACATTCGCATATTAGTTTTATCCAATGCTCAAGTACGATCATAGTGTTTCCTAGTTGGTGCTTGTAAGAGAAGATGGAGACTGAAATTCAAAAATAAAAATTGTGTAAGTAAAAGAAAGGCCCTTCGCAGAGGGGAGTAGGGATTTGTAGATGTGCCAGAGCTCAAAGCTTAAATTGAGAGATATTTTTTTTGGGAGGTATACTTTTCGCATCAACGAGAATGGCTTGAGGTTCCAACACTTTCAATGCTAGATATATCATAGGTGGTTCCCAAACAGAAAATAAAGTTTATTCCTTTTTCCACCAAACTTTCACAAGCCATGGCTAGCCGTATCCAAGGTTGCCTTCCATACCAACACTATCCAAGGAATTTATTATTTGACAACATAAAGTAAATTTGTTTTTCATTTCGGGACTGGGCATCCCTAATACCTTTGTTGGTGCTTGCAATGACAAGTGAATAAAAACTCATCGTGAGAATAACACATCTAGCATGGAAAATATTGGCCACGCCTCACCACCTCGCGAGCGGTATGGGCACACAGAAGGGAAATTTATTTTGAAAATTAGAGATGGCACATACAAATTCTCTTAGAACGGTAAGGAAATATCGCATATAGGTAGGTATGGTGGACTCATGTGGCAAAACCAGGATAAAGGATTCTGGATGCACAAGTAGAGATCATAATTAGTGCAAGATGAAGGCTAGCAAAAGACTAGGAAGCGACGAACCATGAAACAAATAATCTCATAAGCGAACATTCAGCATAAATAACACCAAATAATGCACCAATTAGGATATAATTTCATTTCATAATTATTTACTTTTGTGCTTGCATAGGGAATCACAAACTTTAACACTAATATTCTTACCAAAGCAAAATTACTCATCAACATAACTCACATATCACATCATCATGTCTCAAAACTATTACAAGGAATCAAGTTTATTTTGTCCAATGATCTTCATGAATTTTTTTTATTTCCTTCTTGGATATCTAACACTTTGGGACTAATTTTCATGTGTTGCTTTTGATAAGTTCAAACAAATATAAGTGAAGATCATTAGCATAATTTTTCTTTCTTCTCTCAAAATAATATAAGTGAAGCAAGAGAGAATTTCAATAAAATTTACTAACTCTCAAATAAATCTAAGTGAAGCAAGAGAGTATTTCTTCAAAAATACTAAGCACATTGTGTTAAAAAGATATAAGTGAAGCATTAGAGCAAGTCCTAGCTCATAAAAATTTAAGTGAAGCATAGAGAGCTATTCTAACAAGTCATGGCATAATTTTGGCTCTCTCAAATAGGTGTGTACAGCAAAGATTGATGACTTAAAAACAAAAAGAAAACAAGCAAAGAATCATATCATACAAGATGCTCGAAGCAAAACACATATCATGTGACGAATAAAAATATAGTTTCAAGTGAAATGCCGATAGTTGTTGGAAGAAAGCGGGGATGCCACTCGGGGGCATCCCTAAGCTTAGTTGGTTTCTCATTTTTGGACTAATAGCTTGGTGTCGGGGAAACTGGTCGCCCACGAACACCTATGGGACCGGAGCCTCTTCTACGGTACGGCAAGGGTGCGGAGGGAGCACGAAGAGCGGATCGAGGGGCACACGCGGGCAGTTTACCCAGGTTCGGGCCGCGCGGACGCGTAAAACCCTACTCCTGCCTTTGGTTGTATTGAGTCCTTGAGCTCGGGAGCTTGAAGATCTACAGTACTAGCTGCACCGAGCGTAGGAGTGATCGAGTTTCTGGGATCGAACCCCCTCTACGTTGTGCATGGGCCTCCTTTTATAGCTTAAAGGGGTCACCGACAGCTGTCATCGTAGATGAGGGTAAAAGCGTAAAATTGGTGGTGGTTGTAACAGTGCATGAACAGTGGTCTTCTCCTAACTCTGACGGTGGGGGACAAGGGCATTGAATGCCCATTGCCGTCGCCCCAAAAGCGTCTGTCCATGCGTCTCCGTTCGCCACGGCGATAGCCTTGTCACCGCGGCTTGCCACCGTGTACCCCAGGCTGCACAGCCATCTGCCACGTGCCCCTGGAAGGGCCCCAGGGCGACGCGTGGCCAGATGAGCTGGAGCGCAGGCACACAACATAAGCTTCCCCGGCAAGCACCTTGCCGGGGTCACAACCTTGCCGGGCCCGGAAGCTTGTCGCTCTCCGGGCCCTGCCGGGGCGCATGACGCACCGCGATATGCCTTTTTTAGGTGCCGTTCTTTTGGCCTTCCTAGCAAGCTCCTCTTGCCAGGGTCTTGTGCTGGAATGATAACTTTGAGCCTGGTGCGGCCTTCCCGGCAAGCTCCTCTTGCCGGGGTCTTGTCTCTTAACTTGAATACTTTGTTCTTGAATGGCTCAAAGGGGTCTAGAGTGGGCTTTGGCGGGCGCGTGGTGAGCCAGACCACGGGACGCTGCTACTTCCCGTGCACAAGTCGGGATACTAAGGTACCCCTACTTTAGTACACCGACAGGAGCCCCCGAGCCTGGGCCACACACGGTGCCGAGCGCTGTTGGGCCAGGCCCAGAACAATGCATGGGCACACACGGCCCACGGCGCGCCTTTTCCCGCTCCAGATTCGCCGCATCCCTCCCTAACGGCACGCGTCGATTGCGGCGTCGTGGGAGAGATCGTGGCCTGTTTCTTTAATGGGGAGTTGCGGAACGTCCCCCACTTCCCCCTTAAAAGCAGGGGGAGTAGGGGAAGTTTCCCCCATTGCTTTCATTGCATCTTGAATCTCCAGAAACCCCTGCCGCTCTCTGCCTCCGCAAAGGTCGACAGAGAGCTGAGCTCCACCCTCTCCTCCGCCGTCTCCAACATCTGCAGCGCCGTCGACCTCCCCGCCGTCCCCGCCATGGCCCCGAAGAGCGACAAGGCGAAGAGCGACCAGGCAAAGAAGGAGAAATCCGAGAAGGCGGCGAAGCTGGCATCCATGCGGAGAAGGATGGTGGTCTTCCCGCCGAGGCTCGGCGCGAGGGAGCTGCGGGACAAGTACTACTTGTTCTGGGCGAGGGAGACGAAGGATCATCCTCGCACCAGAGTCCTCCCCGCCGTAGCCGTCGACATGTTCCCGGGAGGTTACTACTACTTCGCTTCATTCTTCCATTGCGGTCTCTGTCCTCCGTATTCAGAATTTTTCTGCGATGTGATGAACACATATGGACTCCACCTCTTAGATTTTACCCCGAATGCCATCCTCACTTTGGCCGTTTTCGCACATCTGTGCAAAAACTATGTCGGGGTCCACCCAAACGTAGCCCTCTTCCGCCACTTCTTCACACCTAGAGTAGAATCTGGATCCCCACTCTCCGGCGGTATCTCCTGGATCTTCAGGCTCGGCAAGAAGGAGGCGTACTTGATTGGAGAGCTACGCGGCAAGTGGGAAGAGTGGAGAGCTGACTGGTGCTGGATTCTGGAAGATGCACCCGAGCAGTTTACCTCGTCGCGCCGGACTGCAATAGTGCGCGGCAAGGATTGGAGCGACTTGGCCCCGGAGGATGACAAGCTGCAGATTGCCCTTACTAGGATCCTTCGCCTCCGGGCTGCCAACCTGACTGTGGGTGAAGTTGGGGCCGATTTCCTCCGCCGCCGCATTGCCCCTCTGCAGGAAAGGAAGAGACCCGCTTGGGAGTTCGGCAACGCGACAGACCGCATGAGGCTGCGCCCCGGGTTGAACTATAACTTCACCGTCTTGGAGCTGAAGGGGATGGTCCGGGAGCTGTTCAAACACGACCCCAGGCACAAGGAGTGGTTCACCCCGTCCCGAGGAGTAGTTCCGTTGTGCAACAATACTGCCCTTAGTGCCATCCGCGCGGTGATGCCTGAGTGTGATTCCCACGGGGTCGTTCCCACTTGGCTGATGCCTTCAGAGGAGACCGTGCAGGCCTTCTTCGACAACCTGGTTGAAAAACCACGCAACGCCGAGGAGAAGAAGGGGCTCACCCGGGAGACCACCGAGCGAGATGTGGCGTACATTGCCTCCAGGATGGAGGAGGCCGCTGCGGCTGCGGCTGCAGGTGAATTTGGGTACACTGTGGATGAAGCAGAGGCAGCGGACGCAGTGAGCCAGGCCGAGGAGGAGGAAATCCTCAAGCTGCTGAAGATTGCGCCCGAGGAGTTTGCCGGGGAACCCGCCGGGGAGCCTGTCGGGACGAGCGAGGCCGCCGGGCAGGGCCCCGAGTCCAGTGAGCCCGCCGAGGAGGACGCCGAATCGGGCGATTCCGACGAAGACTCGGGCGGGTCACTGAACCTGGACGACGACGCCTCCTCATCCTCAGAGAATTCTCCGCCACCACCAAGTCCTCCGCCACAACAGAAGAAGCGCCTCCGCAAGGCCGCCGAGACGGTGAGGCCACAGGCGCCCCGACAGCAGCCGAAGCGACGGGCGACACACGCCACCACGACGAGCAAGGTCGTCAAGGAGGCGCCCCGTGCCCGAGCGACAAGCGGAGGGGGATCTTCCTAGAGTGGCTCTGGGGTTCCTTCCGCCCCTCGGTCTTCAGCGACGACCGACGCGGGGTCTTCACAACCCACAGCTCCGGAGCCCGCCAAGCGCCCGAGGGAGCCTTCTCCTCCAGCTCCTCGCGCCGGAGCACGTGAGGCGCAGTTTGACATCTCTGCCCTCAGCTCCGGTGAAGAGGAGGACGAGTAAGTACTTGCAATTCTAATTTCCTTTTATTTCTGTTGCTTTTGTCTTGATTTCTTTTTCGTCTAACTCTGATCTTGTTTGGTTCCAGGACCTTGACCCAGCGGATGGCGAAGAGGGCCAAGATCCCTGTGGTTGATCTCGAGGACGACGAGCCTGCCGCAGCGACAGGGGATGCGCCAGCGACAAACTTGCCGGACCAGCCCGCTGCTCCGGAGAGCAGCCCCTAGCGCAGCCCCCAGCGTAAGTCCCTTGTTCATTCTTCTGTTTGTCGGGCGCGCTTGAGGTAGTTATCCTTATTGATGTTTTGTTGTTTTGTGCAGAGGTGGAGCCGCAGCCACAGGAGCACTAAGAGGCCGCCCCCGACGAACCGCTTGTTCCACCCTCCCCGCCAAGGATGAGCTCCCCGGCAAGGGACGGTGCTCCGCCAAGGATGGGTACTCCGCCAAGGGCGAGCACCCCGACAAGGGTGGACTCCCCGCCAAGGGAAAGCGCCAGCGGCC
Source organism: Secale cereale (assembly GCA_902687465.1). Taxonomy (NCBI): domain Eukaryota; kingdom Viridiplantae; phylum Streptophyta; class Magnoliopsida; order Poales; family Poaceae; genus Secale; species Secale cereale. The sequence continues at coordinate 360,230,201 of LR738715.1, forward strand.
CTCCGCCGGCGGGGGCTTCTTATACGCCGCCAAGGGAGAACTCCCCGGCGAGGAACCCCGTTGTTGAAGAGGCTCGCGAAGGTAACCCTTGTAATTTCTTCTTCTTGGATTCATCTTTTTTGGATATTTGCTTGATGATTTTTCTTTTCTTTTTCTTCTGTTGTCAGACCCGCCCGCCCCGGAGCCGATGGAGACGGAAGCCATCGCCGAAGAGGAGGTGCGCGGCGACGCTGGCGACGGCACCGCTGCGGAAGGAATGGCCGGCGCCGACGAGCCAGCCGCCGAGGAGACTGCCCCGACCGCTGACGCGGCAGCTGGGGAAGGAACCGGCGACCGTACTGCTGGCCCTGAGGCCGCAGGAGCGCCGGACGCTGCACCGGCCGCCGACCTTTCCGCCCCTGCGGCTGGGTCGGGCATCTATCCGGAGGCCGCCAACGGGGTCTTCATCCAAGTCCCGTGGGCGTCCTCATCAAGGGCGCCTGCGGAGGGGGAGACCTTCGATGGAGAAGTTCTCGCCTCCGCTAGGTTGAAGGTTGTCGACGCGCCCGGCAGCAGCGACGAGCCCGAAGAGGAGCAATTCCTGCGTCGACTCCTGGGTTTGTACCGGGCCAGGCAAGCCAAGCTGGAGTCCCGAGAGGCTCTGGCTGCCAAGGCCGGTGCTGATCTGGAGAAGCGTGCCGCGGAGCTCCGTGCCGCCAACCAGGCGGCCCTCCGAAACTTGGCGGAGGACCGCGAAGAACTTGCCGGAGCACACCAAGCGTTCCTCCTCGAGAAGGCCGAGGTGGAAGAGCAGCAACGACTGGCCGCCGAGGAACTGTCTCGGCAGGAGGGAGCGCTCAACCAGCGGAAGGTCGACCTCGACAGCCACGAGGACGACCTCACCGCTCGTGAGCAGGCCATTGGCGGGGCCTTGCAGGAGGCGAGGGATGCCGCCGCTGCCGCGGAGACCGCCAAGAGGGATCTGGAGGCCATGGTGGCGCAGATGGAGTCAAACTTGAAGGCGAGTGAGGACAGGGTCGCCGCGCTCAACGTGGCGTGGGAGAAGGACGTCCATACCAACTCGGAGCTGCAAGTCCGCCTCTCCGAGAAGGGCAAAGAGCTCAACGACGCCAAGGACTCCATCGCCGACTTGGAGCTGAAGGTTTCCACTCTCACCGACTCCCTTGACGCCGCCCGGGACCGCGAGACGAAACTGAAGGACGATCTCCGTACTGAGAGGGCCTTGCTGGAAAGCGCCGCCGTCTCGCAAAACCACTTCCAGCGGACGGTGGAGCAGTGGACCGAGGAGCTCGTCGCCTCCGCCGCCAACATCGACAGGGAAATGGTGGCGTTGAGGGCGAAGCACCTCGCGTACTCCCCCGACGAAAGCCTCCCCCACAGCGCCAAGCTGAGCCTGTTCTTCAGGGGAGTGGCGCCGGCACTCGCGTAGCTATGGGAGAGGATCCCCGCGCAGCTGGCTGACGAGGCGCGCCGGCTTTGCATGGGTACCATGGAGCGGGTGTTGTCGAAGATCGTCTACCGCAACCCCGGGATCAACCTCGTCAACGTCCTCCGGACCCTGCCGCCCGAAGCTGACCAGGAGGCGTTGAAGGCACAAGTTGCCCATATCGTAGCGAAGGCGGGCAGGATCCAGAGGGTCGATGAAGACCGTAGGGACTAGGCTTCCTTCTTTCCACTTCCCTTGCCGCCGTCGATTAAGTCATAGGTAGTAGTTGGTTAGAACAGCGGCAAGTTATCTTATAATATAACTTTAATTTTGGATTATCAACGCAGTGTTATCTCCCTTGTTTTAGTCCCTTCACTTTGTATGCTTTTCACCCTACGCTTTTAGGGAACTTGCCGGCAAAGGGACCCTCGCCGCGAGCGCTGAGTGCGGGACTCTTAGTAGCCTGCTGGCAATTCCCTTGCCGGCAAGAAACCTTGCCACAGCTAGTCGCAGCACACTTAGGTTGTTGAGCGAACTCGAAAACGAAGTAAGGGCGCGACACTTGTCGCAGCTCACTTAAGCCGTTGAGCGTGCTCGAAACAAAGTAAGGGCGCGGCTAGCCACGGGTAGGTTCCTCCGCGCACAGGTTTTCCATACAAAGTGTGGTTGTTCAAGGAAGACAACTAAAATTTTAAAAATTTGAATTGCTCAAACTCTGGCAACTTATCTTTCATGGGTTGTTTGCTTTTCGGCAAGGCTTAGCTTTTCTTGAACAGCACTTGGTCCATACCCCTATCTCCTTCCCCTCCGGCAAACTTGTGCGCGAGGGACCCTTCTTCTGTTTAAGAGAGAAAGAAAAAAAGAGGAGGAAAACACAAGTATGGAACCTTGCGGCTTGTTGCTGCTTACCGGAGATGTGTGCTGCACAGAATGTCAGATGATACATGCAAGTAAAAAAGAAAAGCATGAAACGACAAATAGTGCGAAGCACAAGAGCTTTACTGATGCACGGGGTCTGCGCCCGGCTTTGTACAAAGGTTTACATGCAACAGCGGCAAGACTCGTACAAAAGGTGGTTGCCGGAGTGGATCACGGCAACCGCGCCTCATGGGTGAAACTTGCAAAGATGCTCAATGTTCCAGGAGTTGCTCACCGGTAAGCCTTCTTCGGTCTCAAGGCGGACAGCTCCGGGCCTTGTGACTTGTCTCACCCGATAAGGGCCTTCCCACATCGGCGTCAACTTGTTGGAATTCTTGGCGGACTGAACGCGCCGAAGAACAAGGTCGCCTTCCTCGAGACTCCTGGCTTTGACCTTGCGGCTATGATAGCGGCGCAAGGCCTGCTGGTATCGAGCAGCTCGTACAGCAGCCTGGAGACGGCTCTCCTCGAGGAGCAATGCATCATCTTGCCGCAGTTACTCTTGCTCGAGCTCGTCGTAAGCGAGCACTCGAGGAGATCCGTATACGAGTTCCGTGGGGAGAACTGCTTCTGCTCCATAGACAAGAGCAAAGGGTGTCTGTCCGGTGGCTCGATTTGGTATCGTCCTGATTGACCAAAGAGCCGCCGGCAACTCCTCTATCCAGTTTCTTCCACATTTGTGCAGCCTGTCAAAGGTTCTTGTCTTGAGCCCGCGCAGCACTTCAGCATTGGCCCTCTCTGCTTGACCATTGCTCCTTGGGTGAGCAACGGAAGCAAAGCAGACCTTGGCGCCAAGGTCTTGGACGTACTGCATGAAGGTGCGACTTGTGAATTGTGTGCCGTTGTCGGTGATGATCCTGTTAGGGATTCCGAAACGGCAAACGATCGACCTGAAGAACCTGACAGCTGACTGTGCGGTCACCTTTCTCACTGGTTCCACTTCTGGCCACTTTGTGAACTTGTCGATGGCAATGTACAAGTACTCAAAGCCCCCGACTGCGCGGGGAAAGGGGCCGAGGATGTCGAGCCCCCAGACCGAGAAGGGCCAGGACTAAGGTATTGTCTGGAGAGCTTGAGCTGGCTGGTGTATTTGCTTGGCATGGAACTGGCACGCTTCACACTTGGTTACTTGTGCAGTTGCATCTTGGAGGGCTTCTGGCCAAAAGAAACCTTGCCGGAACGCCTTCCCGACAAGTGCTCTTGCGCCAATGTGGTGGCCACATATGCCTCCGTGTATCTATGCCAACAGCTTCTGTCCATCTTCCCGAGAAATGCACTTCAATCTGACACCATTGAGTCTCCTTTTGTACAGTTCATTGCCGACAAACTGGTACATACTTGACTGCCTGGTAATCCTTTCTATCTCTTCTGGTTCTTCGGGAAGTTCTCCAGTTTGGAGAAAGCGAACGATTTGTTGCGTCCATGCTGGAGCCTGGGGCTCAACAGCAAGGACTAAAGGCATCAATGCTGCTGTGGGAACATCAGCTTCCACGGGAAAAACCTGCGGTTCCGCCGGAGCTGAGTGTTCCCCGGCAAGCCTGCCGGGGCAAGGCTTGTCGGGAACGCCTGCTTCAACTGTATAGACCCTTGGGTCCGCAGGAGCAGACTGTTCCTCAGCATCTTGTTTGTTGGTCTTGGGGACCTTGCCGGCGGCTTCAGGAAGGTCCGCCGGCAAGTAGTCGCCGGAGACCAACTTCCTCTTCCTGCTCTGCCCAACTGATGGTGTAACGGATGGTTGAGTTAGCTTGAGCACGAAGACCCCTGGTTCCACAGGTAACTTCATTGCAGCACACTTTGAGAGGCCATCTGTGATATCATTCTGAGCTCTTGGGACATGCTCCATCTGCAAGCCTTCAAAGTGTTCTTCAAGCTTCCTCACTTCGTCAACATAAGCTTCCATCAGAGGACTTTGGTAACTCTTGTTTACTTGTCGGACCACCAACTGTGAATCTCCCCGCACAACCAGCTTCTTAATCCCAAGTTCGGCCGCAATTCTGAGGCCGGCAAGCAGACCTTCATACTCAGCAGTATTGTTTGTCGCTTGCTCCTTGGGAAAGTGCATTTGAACAACATACTTGAGGTGCTCTTCGGTGGGCGCTATGAGTAACACGCCGGCGCCGGCGCCTTGCAGCGAGAAGGCACCATCGAAGTACATTATCCACTCTCTGCTTGCTTCTTGGACAGGGATGTTTGTCTCTGGAACTTCTTCATCTGGCGTTGGTGTCCATTCTGCTATGAACTCTGCCAAAGCTCTGCTCTGTATGGTTGAAGTACTCTCAAACTTAAGACCAAAGCTCGACAGCTCCAGTGCCCACTCGACGATCCTGCATGTTGCTTCTGGGTTTTGCAATATCCTCTTCAATGGAAAGCGAGTGACCACCGTTATCTCATGTGCTTGGAAGTAGTGGCGCAGCTTTCTTGAGGCCATGAGGAGGCCGAAAAGCAACTTCTGCACTCCAGAGTATCTTGATCTAGCCCCCTGCAAGAGGGAACTTACAAAATAAACTGGGCGCTGCACCATCTTCTTTCGCACTTCTCCTTGTTCCTGCGTAGACTTGTCCTTGTCGGGGCCAGAGCTTGTCGGGGAAGCCCCCTGCTTGTCGGTGGATGCACTTGCCGGGGATGTGGGTTCCTCATCTGTCTCCCTTTCCGCTACTAACGCAGCACTAACCACTTGATTGGTTGCCGCTAGGTACAGCAGCAACTTCTCCTGTGGCCTAGGTGCGACAAGTATTGGAGTGGAGGACAGGTTTCCTTTCAAGTCTTGCAGCGCTGCCTCCGCTTCCGGAGTCCATTCCATAGGACCTGCCTTTTTCAAGATTTTGAAGAAAGGCAGGGCGCGTTCTGCAGACTTCGAAATGAACCTACTGAGGGCAGCCACACAACCAGCAAGTCTCCTTACGTCCTTGACGCGCTTCGGGGCTTCGATCTGCTCGATGGCCTTTATCTTGTCGGGATTGGCTTCAATCCCCCTCTGGGACACGAAGAACCCGAGAAGCTTGCCGGAGGGGACTCCGAAGACGCACTTCTCGGGGTTCAGCTTAAGTTGTATCTTGCGCAGATTCTCAAAGGTTTCTTCTAAGTCTTGGATCAGGGTATCCTTGCTCTTGCTCTTGACCACTATATCATCCATGTATGCTTCTACGTTCCTGTGTATCTGTGGCTCAAAAGCAGTGTGGACCACCCTTGCAAATGTTGAGCCCGCATTCTTCAGCCCAAAGGGCATGCGTATAAAGCAATATGTGCCACATGGAGTAATGAATGCGGTCTTCTCTTCGTCTTCCTCAGCCATGAATATTTGATGGTATCCTGAGTATGCATCGAGAAATGAGAGCAACTCACATCCGGCCGTGGAGTCTACAATCTGGTCAATGCGCGGCAAGGGAAATGGATCCTTGGGACATGCTTTATTCACATCGGTGAAGTCTATACAGAGTCTCCACTTCCCATTGGCTTTGCGCACGACAACTGGATTGGCCAGCCACGTGGGATGAAGTACAACTCTAACGAGGCCTGCTGCTTCTAACTTCTTAATCTCTTCGGCGATGAACTCTTGGCGCTCCACCGCTTGCTTCCTGACCTTCTGCTTGACGGGCCGCGCATGAGGACAAACAGCAAGCTTGTGCTCAATTACCTTCCTGGGAACGCCGGGGATGTCAGACGGTTGCCATGCAAACACGTCAACATTCGCCCGCAGGAAGGCAACAAGCGCGCTTTCCTATTTGGGGTCGAGCGTAGCACTGATGGTGAAGGTACCACCAGTGCCGTCCTCCTTGGCGGGCACCTTCTTGGTTGCCGGTGGAGCTGCCATTCCCTTCTTGCACTTGCCGGTGGAGCTCGATGGTGCGTCCTCAACGGCAGCACAGCACTCCGAAGAGGTGCGTTTGCCGGAGTGGGCTCCAGAGCTCTTGTCGGACTTGGTCTTGGTCTTCCCCCCGGGAGCTTCAGTGGCAAGTGTTTTGCTGTCTGCCGCGGCTGCTGCGTCCTGGTAGATCTTGTCGGCGCAGATGAGCGCGTCCTTCTTGTCGCCGGGGACAGAGATGACGCTGATTGGCCCCGGCATCTTGAGCATGTTGTATGCATAGTGGGAGGCTGCCATGAACTTGGCGAGCGCGGGACGGCCAAGTATCCCATTGTATGGTAATGGGATATCGGCAACGTCGAACGTGATCCTCTCCGTCCTGAAGTTAAGCTCTCCGCCAAAGGTCACCGGCAGCATGATCTTCCCCTTCGGCTTGCTCCTTCCCGGGTTGATTCCTTGGAACGTCCCGGTTTCCTCGAGCTCGCTGTCGGGGATCTGCAGCTTCTTGATCACAGCAGAGGAAATCAAGTTGAGGCCGGCCCCGCCGTCAACCAACATCTTGGTGACCCTGAGGTTGCGGATGGTTGGTGAAACCAACATCGGCAAGCACCCGACCGTAGTTGTGCGGTCAGGGTGGTCCTCAAGATCGAAGATGATGGGCGTGCCGGACCATTTCAGCAGCCTGCGCGACTCGACAGGTGGCTCAGCTACATTCACTTCCCGCACCCACTGCTTGAGTTGGCGGTGGGAAGTGTGCAGAGAGGCACCTCCATCGACGCACAGAACTTCTGTGGCCTTCTGGAACTCCTGCTCGCTGTTATCTCCGTCATCCATATCCTCGTCATCATCTTCGTCTTCGTCCTTGTCGCGGCCCCGGGGAGGTCTGTCTCCTTGCCGCTGCTTGGCCTTGCCGCGGCGCCCTCCCCGGCCATTGAACGGCCGCTTCTTGCTGGGTTCCCCTCCTCCTCCTTGGGCCTTCTCCTTGTCGCGACGCTCGTATTCAGCCTTCTGCTGCTCTACGAGGTACTCTACTCTCTTGCGGTTTTGGAGATCGTGGCCCTTGGTGCGGTGGATCTTGCAGTACTGCTTGTCGGAGCCGTCCTGCTTGTCAGCTGCCGCTACAGGGGTGGCCTCCTTGCCGAAGCCACCAGCCTGTGTCTTCTTGGCGGCAGCCTCCTTGCCGGACTGCTCGACAACTAGTACCTCCTTGCCGGACTGCTCGACAACTAGTACCTCCTTGTTCTTCTTCTTGTTGTTGTTCCGCCGCCGGTTTTTCCTTGCCGGGGCGGTATCCTCGCTGTCACTTCCTCCTGCTCCGGTATCCTCTCCGGGGAGTCTCCTCCCTTCTTCAGCACAGGCACACTTATCAGCCAGAGCGTAAAGCTCGCTGACATCCTGGATCTTGGTCATCACCATCTCCTCCCTCATCTGGCGGTTACACACGTTCTGGTGGAACGCGCTGATAACCGCGGCGGGGTGGACATCGGGGATATTGTGCTGAACGCGGCTGAACCTCTGGATGTATTTGCGTAGGGACTCCCCCTCCTTCTGGGCAAGAATGTGGAGATCACTCTCCTGGCCGTGGGGTTTGTGGCCGCCCGTGAAGGCGCCGACAAACTGGTGGCACAAATCTGCCCAAGAAGAGATGGAGTTCTCCGGCAAGTGCATAAGCCAAGACCTGACGTTTGGCTTAAGCACGAGCGGGAAGTAGTTGGCTAAAATCTTCTCGTCGCGTCCCCCGGCAGCCTGCACCGCAATGGTGTAGATGCTGAGGAACTCAGAGGGATGCGTCTTGCCGTCGTACTTCTCGGGCACGTCGGGCTTAAAGTTCTTCATGCTGGGCCACTGGACTTGCCGCAGCTCTCGGGTGAACGCAGGGCAACCTGCCGCGTACGGCAAGTCGCCTGGTTCACCGGGTGCGTGCATGTCGACAGCGGTCCCAGCGCGCTGATCAGACTGTCTTCTGGCTTCTCTTCGACGCTCGATACGAGTTCGAGCGTCTTCTTGTCGCCTGTCGTCGAGGACTTGGCGCTGATCGCGGCGAGCCCGCGGATCCGACGACGCTGTGGAGTCGTCGTCGACGTTGATCCGGCGGGTCGGCGATTTCTGCTTCCGCGGTGGGGAGTGCACGGTAGTTGCACCCCCAGCGGTCTTGTCACCGTCGGCCTTCGCTTGGTCGGCTTGCCGTGGCCGTGATGTTGCCGGCTGCTGCGGCGTGTCGTTGTTGGCGAAGGCGATGAGGCTCTGGATCATAGCCCTCCAGTCTTCGGCTTTGTCTGCCGCTGGAGGGAAGTCGAGGAGTAGCTGAGCTCTGGCGAGAGCTTCAGCCGGAGTGGAAGGGAGCGGTGGCGAGTGGTGCGAGGAGCGAGATATGCTCGGACTTCTAACAGCGTTAGAAGGAGCAGGTTCTCGCTCCGGCGACCGCGCCTTGCTCGTGCCAGCACGCTGGCCTTGAGCGTCCCGCGATCCTCCAATTTGGCCTTGCCCCAGCAGACGGATGGTACTGTGGGTACCACGTCGCTGCTGGCCCGGCGTCTCCTGAGAGGGACGGGGTGCGTGCACGGACGCCGAGGCTTTGGAGTTCACCCGGTCGTCCGTCTTGTCCTTGGACTTGGCGGCGCCGTGAGGGTCCTCGCCGGTGTCCACCCTTCCGTCGGTATCTCCCCCACCAACCGTCGGCTCTGGTGGTGGTGGAATTGACGCGGACGGGCCTCCGACCTCCGAAGCCTTCTTCTTCGGAGGCATGTTGGTGTAGTCGATGAGGTTGATGGAGCTGGTGAAGTTGCTGAAGGTTGTGCCCGCGTGAGCGCCGGATCAGGTCCGCACGACCTCGACGCCCCCTACCTGGCGCGCCAAAGATGTCGGGGCAACTGGCCGCCCACGAACACCTATGGGACCGGAGCCCCTTCTACGGTACGGCAAGGGTGCGGAGGGAGCACGAAGAGCGGATCGAGGGGCACACGCGGGCAGTTTACCCAGGTTCGGGTCGCGCGGACGCGTAAAACCCTACTCCTGCCTTTGGTTGTATTGAGTCCTTGAGCTCTGGAGCTTGAAGATCTACAGTACTAGCTGCACCGAGCGTAGGAGTGATCGAGTTTCTGGGATCGAACCCCCTCTACGTTGTGCATGGGCCTCCTTTTATAGCTTAAAGGGGTCACCGACAGGTGTCAACGTAGATGAGGGTAAAAGCGTAAAATTGGTGGTGGTTGTAACAGTGCATGAACAGTGGTCTTCTCCTAACTCTGACGGTGGGGGACAAGGGCATTGAATGCCCATCGCCGTCGCCCCAAAAGCGTTTGTCCATGCGTCTCCGTTCGCCACGGCGATAGCCTCGTCACCGCGGCTTGCCACCGTGTACCCCAGGCTGCACAGCCATCTGCCACGTGCCCCTGGAAGGGCCCCAGGGCGACGTGTGGCCAGATGAGCTGGAGCGCAGGCACACAGCATAAGCTTCCCCGGCAAGCACCTTCCCGGGGTCGCAACCTTGCCGGGCCCGGAAGCTTGTCACTCTCCGGGCCCTGCCAGGGCGCATGACGCACCGCGATATACCTTCTTGAGGTGCCGTTCTTTTGGCCTTCCTAGCAAGCTCCTCTTGCCAGGGTCTTGTGCTGGAATGATAACTTTGAGCCTGGTGCGGCCTTCCCGGCAAGCTCCTCTTGCCGGGGTCTTGTCTCTTAACTTGAATACTTTGTTCTTGAATGGCTCAAAGGGGTCTAGAGTGGGCTTTGGCGGGCGCGTGGTGAGCCAGACCACGGGACGCTGCTACTGCCCGTGCACAAGTCGGGATACTAAGGTACCCCTACTTTAGTACACCGACACTTGGGATGCCGGGGCATCCCCAAGCTCAGGCTCTTACATCATTCCTTCATCCATCGTAAGATAACCCAAAACTTGAAAACATCAATCACACAAAACTTCAACAAAACTTTCGTGAGATCCGTTAGTAAAAGAAAGCAAACCACTACTATAATTGTTGTGTCAAACAAATTCATGTTTGTTTTTTTATTATATCTACTGTATTCCAACTTTTTTAAGGAAAAAACTCATCAAAGAAAACCATAGGGCCATCAAAATAAGCACATAACACAAAGAAAACAGAATCTGTCAAAAACAGAATAGTCTGTAGTAATTTGGAAGTTTGGAAAACTTCTGGAACTCTAAAAATCTTGAAACAAAGAGGGCCATGTGGGAAATTTGTATATTAATCTTCTGCAAAAAGAATCAACTAAAAATCACTTTTATATTAAAATAAGAATTTTTCTCGTGAGCGCGAAGTTTCTGTCTTTTTCAACAAGATCAAACAACTATCACCCATGAAGATCCTATCGGTTTTACTTGGCACAAACACTTATTAAAACAAAAAAAATACAATCATACCAGTAGCATAATTGTGCTAACACTCGAGAACAGAAAGCAAAAAGCAAAAATAAATTTTATTCATTGGGTTGCCTCCCAACAAGCACTATCGTTTTACGTCCTTAGCTAGGCATAAAGCAAGATCATAGTTTTGTCATCTTTATCTTTAATTTCCTTAGGAGTATGCTTATCATGGGGTTTTGTAAAGACAACATAGAACATACTATCCATAGACATCTTAGCATTTCTAAGTTTATTTTCATCATAACCCCTTTGATTTCCGGCCACAATTCAAGAGTGATGTTGATTAACATTATTGAAAACTTGTTGGATTATGTCTAAAATAGGGACTTTCTTTGCAAGATTCTCATCAAAGATTTTATTATCTCCAACCAAATGTCTTAGCGCATAATCACTATTATAAAGAATTTCATATATTACCATTTTTTCACGATTCATACCATAATGATCAAAAAATTCCCTAGATTCCCATATTATATAGTCAAAATCATTCATAAGAATAAGAGTGGCCAATTTTTTAGCTCTAGGATTTTTCATATCCGGAAGCTCAAAAAACAATCTTTGCAAAGTGGGATGGGTATGGATAAATTTACTTTCAACTTTCAGAATTAGTGCTGATATAGCATCCACATAAGATCTAGTAGTTCTAAGTATAGGAGTATCATCAAGACTTAGATTCCCAACACACTTGAAAAATTATTTGATACGTTCTTTTCCCATAACGTTCCCTTCGATGAAAATCACTGTTCAAGATATCTTCCGATATGCCGATAAATCGGCCGATTTATCGGTTACCCCTGTCTGGCCGATAAGATAAATCGGCCGATAAATCAGCCGATATGCCGATAAATCAGCCGATATGCCGATAAACTGGCTAATTTACCCCTTATCATGGGTCGACCGATAAGTTCCCGATAAGCGATATCCCCAACATTGATGAAAATAAATGTTTTAGCATCCAGATTGCCTATACATCCAGTTTTAGGAGTAAGGCCATCATTTGTTGGTGCCATACCGAAATCACTCATGATTGCAAGCAAAGAATAAATCTGACGAGAGAACGGCGGACGGAAAAGAGAGGCGAATAAAACGGAAAATGTTTGTGAAGTGGGGGAGATGAAAACGAGAGGCAAATGGAAAATAATGTAAATTGCGAGGAGATGAGATTTGGGTTTAGGAACCTGGTTATGTTGAAGAACCTGGTTATTTGATTACGAACAAATAATTTATCGTCAATGCAGCCCATTTATTTTTCCTAAAAAATTACAGCCCATTTGCACTTTCCCTAAATACATGATTTTGCTAGGCTGGTTATAATTATAATGTTGGGTTGGGCGCAACAATGTTATCAAAAAATAAACAGGGGCTAAGCATTTTGTTATAAATATATTTAAATAATAAGTGTTTTATTATTACATTGGTCCTTAAATCTTACCAAGCTTTTCTACACAATCAACAGGATTTTTGTTGCCTTATTTAAAAAAACAGGATTTTATTGTTAAACATTTATTTTTGTAAGTTCATACGACGTGGGATATTTTTTTCTTATATATGTAAGTATCTGTTAAATATGTGATGATAATAACAATAATATATAATAACATATAAAATATTATAAATATATATAATATAATTAGAACGGAAATTAACATAAGTTGGACCCGGCATTCCTCTTCTTATATACAAAAATAGAACATAGCTCTACCTTTTCTTCAAAAAAATACATTAGTTGTGTTGCGGATGTTTAAGAAAAAATAAAACCTAGGATGGGAGGCCCATAGGCCGGACGATACATGACGGCCCTCAAAAAATACCTGCGCATGTTAAAAAAGAAAGCCTGGACTAGGCAGCCCACAACCCAGCTGACGTCCAGGCCCTGGACGAGAATGCAATGGAGCCGGGGAAGACATGCTACAGTAGTTCTAGAATCCTTGCCTATTTTCCATAGAAAGTACAAAAGTAGCCCAGTGGCCAAGTTCCACTACCCAACAGTTACTCCACCTATGTTCGATTCCACCTGATGGAGTGAAAATATCCCCAAATATTTCCCTGTGCCATTACTGACATGTGGGTCCCCATTGTCATCTACGCACACGATCTCCAACACTTGCCAAAACTTTGTCCCTCGTTTTCTCTGTTTTTCGCACACTCAACATTGTGTGAGAATTTTGAAAATAGCATACCTTTTTGATTGTGCATCGTATGAAGATGTGCTATGCATGAATGTTGATCAACATGATGTTAACTGGCTGGTAGTTCAATTTTTTACCATGAATAAAACTTCCAACATGATGTTATCCCTGCTTGAAAAGGGCATGTTAATATAAATGCTCTGCCTCTGAAACTTGTAGTTTCTTATCTGAAACTGAAACTTGCATTTTCTTCTCTCAAAATCACATTTTCTACACTTTATATATGACACTACATTTTTAAATTGCTAAAAATAGATCTCTAGAATTCAGAAAATACTTCATATGCTCAATACTGTAAATCTGAAATTCAAATGACATTCATATCTGAAAGTACTCTCAAAATACACAACACAAAACACAATTCACAACCTGCAAATACTGACAACCTTAAGCTCCTCCGCGGACTATTGGGGGGCAGTCCCCTCCTATTCCACGGCTGCAGACATCCGCCCCATCAGACAAGTTGAACAACGAGGGAGAGGGTGGCGGGGAGGCATCATCGCGCTAACTACTTTTCTCCTCTTGCACTTGGGTTCAGTCGACGAAGACTCCACCGGCTCGCTCTGCCATGGCACCCTCACAAAAGTCACTGTGTAGATGCTCGATCCTTCAATCTCTGGTGGATGCTACATCTTGGATCAATACTCCCACCACCGGTGCTTCACGATCAGATCCGGTGAATCTGTTTGCTCCATTGCCCAAAGAAGCAGCTCTATGTACTCCCGCGCGACTCCCTCTGGGGAGTATCGCCACCTTTTGGCTTTGTTCAAGATATTTGGCCATCGCTCTCGCCATCTCCGCTAATTGCTCCGGGTTGTGAAACCAAGACTGTATCTCCAAGATCATGGCTAGCCTCATAGGGTCGTCGTATGCGATCCTCACATATTTGTTGTACTCCTCCATTGATCTACTTCTCCACAACACCTTCACTTGCCAGTGGTGGCCTCTTTTTGATATGGAAGAGGAGATGAGCGGCGTTGGTTTTGGATTGGAAGAGGATAGGAGCGACGGCGGTTTTGAAATGTAAGAGGACAGGAGCGGCGCTGGTGTTGGATTGGAACAGGAGAGGAGTGGCGCTGGTCTTGGAAGAAGTATTTTTTGCGTATTTTGGGTCAAAGTTTGACCACGTACTTCGACAATCAAAAAGTGAATGCATGTCATAAAAAATTGTACTGTTTGGTTCATATCTGAATGTACTTTCATATCATATTATTTTTGCAATGTATAACATATATTTTATTTGTTAACATCATGGTCAAATATGACCCAGAATACAAGGGAGACTAGTTAAAGTGGGTTCGCTTTCTTAATTGAAGGGTAAATTGATTTTGATTTTGATCCACTCACAGCGTGCCAGCCCTCGTCCAATACTAAATCGCAGCCGCACACTCCTCTCCATCTTCTCCATTGCAAAACCACCCCCACTCCTCTCCATTTCTCCATTTTATAACAACCATCTCGCCTCTCCATCATCTCCATTGCAAAACCACCATCTCTCCTCTCCCTCTTCTACATTGCTAGATCATTGTCTCCCCCCTCATCTTCCAAATCCAGCACCGCACCTCTCAGAAGCACATGGATGGAGAGGATGCAGAAGCAAATCATGGAGATCACCGGCGGTGACCAGGCGAAGTTAGCCAGGTTGAAGGAGATCCTTACTTGGTTTGACAACGAGTGGGAGGGCGGTGTATGAGAAAGAGCGAGAGGGCGGCGATGTACTCCTCGGCGTCAGTCGGAGGAGACATATTCACCTGAAGCAAAAGTCAGGCGGAGGTGGTGGGCGTACAGGTCCAAAGTTGAGCATCTAGAGGATAACAAATCGGTCTAGTACGGTGTGCCGTTTGTGAGGGTGCAGTGCCAGCCGGAGCCACAGGAA